>CM054057.1:239938372-240015457 GCA_028641055.1 Alopecurus myosuroides | reverse complement strand
GGATAAGGGGGATGGAAGAAACGGATAGGAATCTACATCCGGAAGTTGTCAATTTCTTGGCCGCTCATTGGTATGTTGGTCTTCCAAGAAGCAAAACTGCATTGCACTCTCCACCACTGAGGCCGAATACATCTCCGCGGCGAGTTGTTGTGCTCAATTACTTTGAATGCGGCAAACATTGAGAGATTATGGCATCGTCTTCGACAACGTTCCTCTCTTGTGCGACAATGAGAGTGCCATCAAGATCGCCTACAATCCCGTTCTTCACTCCAAGATGAAGCACATTGAGATACGACATCACTTTATTCGGGATCATGTTGAGAAGGGTGATATTGACCTCTCCTATGTTGCGACCAAGGATCAACTCGCGGATATCTTCACGAACGCCCTTGATGAACCAAGATTTCGGGGTTTGAGGAATGAACTAAATGTGATCGATGCGTCTAACTTCTCTTGAACCCTTGCATAAGTACCTTCACTATATGTGCTATCTAGTCTAGATGTAGGCATGGACATAGGGGGAGCGTAGTTCAACTCATGAACAAACACTCCACCTATCATGCGCAAAACAATCAAAACGTCATGCATATCTAGTCAATTTGTGACTTATTGTGCTTAAAACGTGAGTTATACTTTTGAGTCCAAGATACATCTTCGCGGCTCCTTGGTATCACTCAAACACGGTGGCTTCGGCCACCAACTTTTTCCTTTGAATTTGTATTTGATGTGATTTTGATGTTTTCCTCGTGTTCGTGCGTTTGTTTGTGTTTTTCGTTTTTGGAGGCTCACGACTTGTTCCATCTTCCACAAAAACTCGGATGGCGTTGGAACACCGGAAATTCCGGCCTAGGGCCCGGAATATTCCGGCCCTCAGACATTTGTCCCAGAAATTTCGCCCATTTCCGATGTGCCCGCTCGCAGAAGGCACACCGGAAATTTGAGCGGAAATTTCCGGGGTAAATTTCCGGGGACCCGGAATATTCCGTGCCTTAAGCCCCGGAAATTTCCGGGGTTCAAAATGGACTCGAATAATCCCCCAAATATCCCGCGTGCCCGCTCGCAGAGGGCACACCGGATATTTGGGCGGAATATTCCGGCCCAAATTTCCGGACCCCGGAATATCCGGCCTTAATACCGGAAATTTACGGTGTTTAGTCTGGGGCTATATAAGGGCGACGGGAGGGAGCAGTTCCAGGTTGCTCCCCTCCCTTCGCCTCCACTCCGCCTCCAGACGCCGCCGCCGCCTCCGAGACCTCGGGAGGCCCCTTTGCCTCCCCTCCTTGTCCTCTAATCACCTTTTGCGGATCAAGAGACCGCACAACCGTTCCTACCTCATGGATCCCGGTATGTGTTCCGTTTTCTCCGTAATCTATGGTTGATTAGACGATTCGATCTCATGTCTAGTGTTGTTCATGATATTGTACTGTCATATTTTCACTACAAGCTATCCACAATCTACTCCTAGTTTTTCATCTCTTATATTTCAATCCCATCGTTCTAGATTCGTTCCAGGCCCAGATTCAGATCTGGATTCGAAAATTTCGCAGGCCGGAAATTTCCGCCCCAGGACCGGAATTTCCGCCCCCCCGGAAATTTCCCCTGAGGCCGGAATTTCCTCCCTCCGGAATTTCCGCACCCATGACCGGAATTTCCGGCCCTGAACTGAATCTCGAACAGACATCTCCTTTCTTCATTCCCTCAAGTCGTGAGCCCCCCATTTTTTATTCTTGTTTGGTTTTCTTTGCATCTTTTCCGCTTTCCTCGCAGATGGCTCAAGCTCTAGGCCCCGCAAGTTGCTTAGCACTCGGAAACGCAACCGTCAACTGACAGAAAATGAAGAGGGGACTTTTGTTGAGGAAAATGAGACTCGCCGGCGTGCGAGGGATGCTGAGAGAGAGTAATGAGCGTCAACGTGAATGCTGACAGGGCTGCCCGCAAGGGCCGGCAGACAGCAAGGCAAGGCCGCTCTCAACGTGGCCACCATGTCCATTCTGGAGTTCAAGGCATGGAGGGCCAAGGCATGGTTACACAGAGGGTCCTCAGGACCCCACCCATGATACGTGCTTCTGGCATGTTGAGCAGGAGACCCTATTCAAGCAAGGTGTACACTGTGATGAGCAAGCCCGTGTGCCCCATTGAAGGTGATCAACTTTGCTCATCTGGCTGCCAACCCCTCCTACTTCAACAACTCTGTTCAGCTAACTGAGGTACTTGGTCTGCGTCCGCTTATGGAGACTAGATGCTCCTACAATACCACATTCATTCAGCAGTTCTATGCCACACTTGTCATTGATGATTCTGAAGAGATTGGGATGTCCTGGATGTCTGGCCCTCACTTGCTCACGCCAACTTCCATGACTTTGCTTCTGCGCTTGGGTATCCTTTTGCTGGCCTCAACACTCCACAGGGTCACCGCATGCATGTTCACGGGGGTGGAGTATGAGAAGAAACAGACTAGCTGAGCTGTATGGTCCCAGAGGAGTGGTTGGATCGGCTAAAGGTCTATTTGCCGTCTATGACATTCTTCTGCGTATGTTCAGGGAGACTATTGCTCCGAGTGCAGGCAATAACGATGCTATTCGTGGTGGATTGGTCAACCTCATGTACCACGCCTTCCTGACCTTCACTGAGAGTGACATGACTGACATGGAGGCCCACAAGATTGATGTGATGGATTTCATCTTCAATGAGATCCACTTTGCTCTCTTCCACCGCAAAGTGCCTCCATATGCTCCCTATATTATGAAGCTCATCAAGGCCCGCTATCCAAAGCACTCCGTGAGGACCTGGAGCTTGACTGTGAGGAGCACAAGGACGTCACCCCTGTACAAGAAGGCCGCCCACACTCAGCAGTCTTCCCATGATGTTGGCGCCACTGGCTAGGGACATCGTGATCCTAGCATGCGTCCTCCTCCTCTTGGCAAGAAGAAGCGTTCTTGGCTTGTTCGTGCAATTGAGAAGGTGATGTGCATGAATGTGAGCATTCACAAGGAGAACTACAGTGCCTATGTGGAGCGCCGCAGCATTTCTAGAGAACCAGCACTACATCATGACTGCTCTTCAGCAGCTCCCAATGTGCCACCACTTCCGCCTCCCAGGATTGCCTACAAGAACTGGAACAACCGCGACGTTGACTGGGATATTGGTGTGGATGATGATGTGGACATGGAGGATGTCACCGAGGATGAGAAGCAGAAGAGGAAGAAGAGGACACCCAGGCTAGAGTTTGCTCCATGGACGTAGCTCTCTCTCTTTTCTCTTTTTGGTATCCTGATGCCAAAGGGGGAGAAGATCTAGATGATCGCGGGGATTTGCTTGGGTGGGTCTCGTTCTTTAGTTGCCTTTTTTTTCTTATCATTTCGTGCGTCTTTTCGAACTTCGTTCTATCGTACTCGTTATTCGTTGGTGAACTATTATTATTAGGAGGCATGTCTCCTATATATGCTATCTGTGATGTTTTCATATCGTGCACTAAACTATTATTATTAGGAGGCATGTCTCCTATATATGTTATCTGTGATGTTTTCATATCGTGCACTGTTAGTTTATTTCCCTGCAAATACCCGTGTTGTCATCATTCACCAAAAAGGGAGAGATTGAAAGCTCATGAACCCTCTAATGATTTTGGTGATGATGATAACACGGGTATCATCTATCTAACAATGTTGTTTTAGTCTGTACAGCTATTATCTCAGATGCTTATTGTTATATTCTTGACGGAAGATCAAAGAGAAGGCCTACACTCTGGTTTCTATGCCACCGGATTTTTCAGTATACACACCGGAATTTCCGGTGCCTATGGGGCGGAATATCCGGCCCCAGCACCGGAATATTCCGGCCCTCTCCTGGCGTCCCAGAAACGACTAAGTGTTTTCACTGCCCGCAGACAGAAGCCAGGGCGGAAATTTGCCCCGGAAATTTCCGGTGCAAAAATCCGGCCCTCTGGGACTTAGCAAAAAATGGAGTTCTCCCAAGTGCCCGCGCACAGAAGGTGGGGCGGAAATTTGCCCCGGAATTTGTCAGGTGCAAATATCCGGCCCCTGGTCCTTAGCAGTTTTCGTCAACGAGCTGGTGCCCGTGCGCAGAGAGGGGGGCGGAGTATTGGGGCGGAAATTTCCGCCCCCGGATATTTCAAATATCCGCCCCCCGGACTATTCAAAAATCCGGCCAAGCTGACCGGAAATTTCCGGTGCTAGCACCGAATATTCCGGCCCTGGAGGACTGCAACGGTCAGAAATTGGAGGAGCCTATAAATAGTTGTCTTCTTCCTCTAGATAGGTAGCTCGTCCATTCCTCTCTCTCCTCCATTGTTGTAGAGCTCAAAACACCCCGATCTCCCTCCTCCTCCAACCAAACTCGATGCCTTCAAGGATCTCATGGAGGAGGACTAGATCTACCTTTCCACCAAGCCAAAATGTGTGTACCCACACCACAACTCTTGGGATCTTGTAATCTCTTGGTTGCTTTGTCATCCAAGGGAAACCCTAGTGCTTGTAGCTTCCACCTTGTAGCAAGAAGCTTCGATTGTTGAGAGGCTCCATCTCACTTGTGGAGTAGCTTCAACCCCTTGTAAAGGTTTGGTCAACGCCTTCAAGTCGACCTCATAGTGGAAACGAGAATCTCCCTCACCGGAGAAGCTCAAGGAGAACAAGGTGTGCACATCCGTGCTATTGAGGAGCGCCTAGGTGGCTCCCCACCTCTCCAACGTAGACGTACTTCTTTTAAGAAGGAACTACGGGAAACATATCCTTGTCTCCGTGTTTTTCACTTGTTGTTATCTTGTACCATTCCTTTATTTCCGCTGCTACTTGTTCCGTACCACCTAGGGTATTCACTTAGTTGCACATTTAGGTAATCAAGCATTTACTTTCTTAAAGCCCCCATTAAAACTAAAAAAAAAGTAAAATTTGTAGGTCACCTATTCACCCCCCCTCTCTAGTTGACCATATTGCACTTTCACCAGGGGTACATCCCTAAGCTTGATTGGTTGTCCCTCTTGATCTTTTTTCATCTCACTCAACTCTTCCTCCTGAAAAATTCTTCTTACACAAATCTCAACATAAAACTTGATTAGAGGGGTTAGTGCCTCCATAAATAAAATCCACATAGGTACAGCAAAAACACATCATGAGTTGATTCTAAATATTAACTACTGTTACTACAGTTGTGCATTGCTCCTTGATCAAAAGAACCACACAAAACACAAGTAATGAGAGCAATGCAAAATAAAGACATAATCTGCCAAAAACTGAACAACCCGTAAAGAGTGAATTTTTAGAGGCACTTAAGTTGCTCAAATCAGAAAACTTAAAACTAATGAAATATGTAGTGATAACTAAATATTGCTGTCGTAAATTACCAGGTCAAAATTCTACTTCTGTGATTTTAAACATTTTTCGCAGTGAAGTTCAGGAATCTGTTTTCTTGACAGCTAATTACTATTGTTTAATCCTATCTCTCATATAAGATTATTCTTGCCATTTAAGTTGAGAAATAAGACAGAAATGTGATGTTACAGTAGTGAACTAATATTTTTATTGTTTTTAGCTTTGTAAAAAGTTTTAATGATAGAGACTTTGCAATGGTTTCATTGGCATGAACAACACATGTTCAAGGTCGACCCCAACTTTTCCATTACTCATCCTTCTCATTTACTTTCCCAAAAAATTTATAAAATGAAAATCTTAAACTAAATGGTACATAATAGTAGGTAAAGGCATTTTACATGTTGTAAAGACATAAATGTGTGCTCAAACCGAATAGGAAATTAAAGCATAAGGAACACACCAAAAAAAATATTAAACAATTTATTTTTAAGTCTAACCCATTTCCTATGCATTGGCATTTTGTAATGAAACAAATAAAAGAAGCACATAATAGCAAGCATAGAAAGGTAGATCAAGTGCAACTTCAATACTTTTAGCATAAAGAGGGGAAACTTAATATTGTTGAAATATGTGTAACCATGTTTCCCTCTCTCATAATAATTTTCAGTAGCATCATGAATAGATTCAACAATATGAATATCACATAAAACATTCTTATCATGAGCCACATGCATAAAAGAATCACTACTCTCCACATAAGTAAAATCCTCATTAGTGATAGTGGGAGTTAAACATTCATAATTTTCATTGCAATCATCATATATAGGAGGCATAGCATCATCAAAGTGAATTTTCTCCTCCAAGCTTGGGGAACTAGAAATATCATGCTCATCAAAACCAACTTCCCCAAGCTTAAAACTTTCCATAGAATCAGCAAGTATATCATTTTTATCCTCAATAGTAGGGGACTAAAAATATCATATTCATCAAGACAAACTTCCCAAATCTCAAGGTTTTCCTTAGCAATAAAGGTGTTCAAAGAATTAGTACTACCACAAATATGATTGTTGTGCAAATAATTTTTCAATTTCTCCTCAAACACTTCATGTCCTAAATCAAGGTAGATATTATACAGTTCTAAAATTGTTTGGTTGTTTTCCATTTTACAAATTTTTTTGTGTTTTAGGTTTATATGTTAGTATGCAATGCAAACAAGAATAAAAACTTAGCACAACGCTCCCCGGCAACGGCGCCAGAGTGCAGGAGATCAATTGTAGTACCTTTCGATAAGTATTTGAGTGTCGAACCCACGAGGAGCTGAAGGTAAGCTATCTATTCTATAAAGCCCTATAACCCTCTTATATGGTTGTTTATGCAAAGCAATAAGTTTGACTAAAAGGAACTAACTAATTAAAAGCAAGTGACGTGGAGTGTGGTTTGTCTAGTAACTAGTGAAGCAAGTTTAAAATGCAAGTTTCTAAGCAAGTTTCACAAGTAGCAAGCAACAAATATCTCAAGTATCTCAAGGGAGCAAGTGTTCTAGCAATAGGTGCTTCGTTCGTGTGGTTGTCATAATTAGTGAAGCACATGTTTTAGTCTTAGTTGTTTCTTCTAGGAAGGAGCCATGAATAGGTATAGTCAAGTAAATGATCTACAACCCCTTATGATAGATCATGTGGTCAAGTAAATGACTGCACAAGATTGATTAAGACATAAAGTCCCACCATAGCCTTACGTTCTAAGGTCCCCTATATATATCCCCCAATAACTTAACTTTGTGGCTCGGTCTCAGGTTACTGTCACTCCCAAGTCACCACCACTCCATTATGCTACCGGTGATCACCTTACATGCATTCCCCAACATATGCGTGCACTCATATATTGTACATAAAGACGATCATAGAAGATAACAAACTTGTATGCAACCAATCAACGAACTATTTCACCATTGCCAAGAACAATTCACTACTCAAACATAGACGGGGAGACACAATACATCAAGGGAATATAGTATTGCATCATACATCGTGTTTGCCAAGAGATTACAGTGGAGAGATGGAGCTGATCTTGCTGTAGATGTTGATGATGAACACGCCGGAGGGGGGTGGAGCCCTCCGGGGGTGATCCTGGCGGCGTTTCCCCCCTTCGATCTTCTCCGGCGGCATCCTTCTGTCTCTCTGTTTCGTGGTTTCGTCTCTCGGTGCCGCCTCCTCCTCGAAAAGGCCAGGGGACCCTTTATATAGTCGTTTTTAGGTCACGAGACACTCGGGAGACAAATATCGACGGCATCGGAGCCACGGGGGAAAAAAGGGGGCCTCTCACGCGGCCAAGGAATCTGGCCGCGTGGAGGGTCCTCTTTGCCACGTGGTTGGCCTTTTGGCCCTCTACTTTGGCCCATGGTCTTCGTTTCAAAAATTCTGAACCGTGCTCTTTGGCCTTGCCCTTTTTGGAGTCCCGAAGCTCCCGGAAAGTCTGAAACACTAAAAAGTACGTTTTCTGGAAAAACAGGGTTAGAACCAAAAGAAGGGGGATTGTTTAGAAAATCCCCCAAATCATTATAAAACATGAATATAAGTTGCTAATATGTAGGAAAAACGAGTAATAACATGCACAGTTCATGTATGCATTTTACATGCATCAACATTCTACCTTGGAATGTTAGGAGAAACAAACTCTAGTACCTCGTTCATCTCTAGGACCCGGTCAAAGTTTTGTAATTCGCGGATTAAAGAAGTTTCATCAGCTTCCATTCTGTTCTACCTTCGAGTATCGCATTCTTGCATATCAAGAGGTAGTGCTGAGTTTCATGGCCTTATTGATGAAGTGATGCTCTTACACATCCTTAACCACCATCACTCCAAGCTTGAATACTCAAGAATGTTGGGTGTGCATTGAGGTGTGTATCAGATATTCCTAGCAATTCTTATTGCTTTCAAAGATCTAAGAAACATATGTATCCTTCCTAGCACTATTGGTCAACCGGTCTCTACTTAAAGTTGATCGTATTACCAAGTCCGTTCATTCCGGCGCACATTCTTAGTCAGAGAGTTAGGTTCGTACCAAAGCTCTCAAGACCATATTGTTTTGTCTTAAAAAGCAATCCTGCTTTCAAACTCCAAGACATATCGGTGGGTTGTGATATTCTGGATATCTTACTAGAAGTATCACCAGGTTGTTATTTTCATACATAGTTGTTTATGACCAGGCTTTGATATGCATACATAGTATCACCAGGCTTTGATATGCATAGTTGGTTATGACTAGCATGGACACAAGTAGTAGTACCGTGGTGGTCCGGCCTGCGCGCCGATGAATCTGGTCTGCCTGCCGTTGTTTGTTGTGGCCGAGGCTGGTAACCCTGAAACCCTTGTGGGTCCATGACTAGGAGCGCATAACAGTATGTATACCTTTGGATTCGGGGTCGTGACAGTGTACATCGTCCTTGCACCTGGGTGTACAACCGTCTATACGTACACCAGTAGTGCACGTGGGTGTACATGAGCATTGCAGTTGGACGTACTTCGTTCACTTCACCTGTACGTACATCTGTACGTAACTGAGATTACATCCGTGTTGATTCTGGGTGTACAAAACAAGTTTCGCGAAACTTATCAACATGAGATATATTTTTGAAGATATCAATGCGAGGATCTAAAATATAAAAACGGTTCGTAATTCCGAAATACGGTTCGCGAGATATTTTATTTTGATAAAACGGATCCCGAATAAATGTGTGCTCACCCGTCTAACCATGGGTGGGAGGGTGGGAAGAGAAAAATCCCACAAAAAAACTCTCGTGCTGCCACTTGTCACACATGCAAACACCCGTGGGAGACTGAGAGGAAGAAGAAGGCGACACTTGTCACATGCGGAGCGCATGCAGGGTGACCTTCCGGAAGGGTTTCCTTGTTTAGTGATTTCGTTTTAAAACACGAAAATAGAAGAAAAACAATTGTGTTTTCTATTGGGCCACTTTGGAGCGTCCCATAAAGCGAGTTCTACCGGCGTCCGAGGTGAACCACGCCGCCTATGGCACGATATAGGAGCACCCCGATCTTCCCACACGGAACTATCTTGTTACCACGAGATTGGGAATGCGTGAATGCCCCAGGATCTTCAAATCGGTACCATAGGATATTTATGGGTTGCAAGGCCACATATCCCGAGTATGATTCCAATAAAAAACCACCTGGCAATAAAATAAAACATCAAATTCTCAAAAAAAAAAATGATACCTTTCCAAAAAAAACTTTAGTTATTGAATAAAGCATAGACCCATATACACAATCACACTACAGCCAACACACGGGACACACAGAGGGCCTACGATAGAGCCCAGTTGCACCTTTAAGATTAACAAAGTCATCACCCGTGACTTGCTATTGACGGTGAAATTCACCTTCTACTAAAGAAATATCTTGAGGATCTCTTTCAGTAAGCTAGAGACACAACCACCCTCTTTAACATCCAGTAAGACAGATTAGTTTTAGGAAAAGCGGTTGTATCTATAGCCCACTGAAAGAGAATGTAACTGGATGTTAAGTAGAGTTCCTTTTTGTCTGTTGAAAGATATCTTTGGCCATACGACCGTGGAATGCTGAGTTAAGTACCGTTCCTTTCGTATGTTGTGGTGTTCGTGAGATTATGAGTATCTTGGTTACATTTGTATTTTCCTATTTTATGGAAAAAAATTTGGGAATGAGCCTCTACAGTAAAAAAAAAACTACTACTCACCCGTTCCACTAAACAAGGCATGATTTTTTAGCAAAATACCACAAAACAAGGCGTGCAATCAAATCTCAGCCGATCTTTCAAGTTATACCCTCCAGTGAAAGAAATTATTAATTTGTGTCTAGCACTGCAGTCACATGACTGGTTTCAGCCTCCATGGTTCACGAACCATTGGTCTTGCTTTTGCTCATGCAGACTGCTATACACAAGGGGCATATAGGGAAAGATTGCTACCGTATTGGGTCTCCTTGGTACGCGGGCCACAACATGCACGCCCTATTTTACGAAAAGGAGGGAGTAATGTTGTAGTAGGATATATCTGCATGCGGTGTTTGGTGTCGTCAACAGTGGCGAAGCTAGAGCACAATACCATTGGATCCATCTCAACTTTTTATCGTACCATCTTTCACTAAAAGTTCATGACATCGCTAATTTAATGAAGAAATAGATAGAACTATTGGGTTCATTTGAACTCAATCGTTGTGTACCAGCTCCGCCATTGGTGGTTAAGGAACCCAAGGTGACAAGTACTCCGGCCAAACCTCCAAAGTCCCCCATGTCTATAGGGTTTGGAGGCCCTTACGCCTAATGTAGAGTCTGTATGTCCACGGCCACCGGATCGGGAGGTCCAACGACAACAAAATCTATATCTATTCGACGGTAATTTGACTTACAAAAGGTGTCATTATCTATGTATGTAGACAATCTTTCTATTTGTCATTATAAACGGGTAGTTTTGCCCCGTGTGCTCTTCGGGGCTATCACTGACGCTAGTCGACTACAATGCGCAAAATTTCCCGGTAATACTCTTTCTATTTTAAAATATGGTGCGTTTTAGGTTATATCAATGTCAAACTATGTTTGAATTTGATCAAATATGTCGAAAAATATATTTACATCTACGTGTATTTGGTGTATTTCGGATATACTTGGTCCAAATCTTCACTTAAACAAAAGCATACTTGATATTTTGGAGCATGTACAGTACAATGTTATGAAATGGAGGGAGCATGGATTTTTATGTCAGTGGTAACTAATGGTCTTTGCCGTCGACATAAACGTACACTCGAACAAAAAGGTGTTACGCGGTACTACCGTGGGTACAAACCCCAAAATGGGCCAATCGAGCGGGCTGGCCACTACTAGAGCAGTAGACAAACATTCCATTTCCCTGAACGCGTGTTGGCACCACGAACGAATCTAGCGAAGCTAGAACGTAGCACACACCACTCATCACGACTGCCATCATAACTCCACTTCGTATACCGTCTCGTACTTCAGCTTGCCAGGGCAGGGATGATACATACATCCAGACGGCCGCACCCCCGCCGAGAGGGCAGATGCCATCATGCGACCCTTACGTACGTAGGTACACGCATGTCTTGTCCCATCGATCTCGCCTCGCCACTCATGAGCCAGGCTGAAGCTGCTGGATAGATGGATCCCCCGACTCATTACCTATGGCTTTAAGCCGGGTGCCAACGGAGTGTTCTGAGGCCATCTGCACCTCGCCCTGCCGCTGCGATGTGGGCCTTTTCGGCCTCGTTATCGTCGGTGGCCGCCGTGCTAAGCACGTGTCTGCCTTCAGCCGACGTTGTTTAACTCTCTGGCCGGTGGGTCCATGCAGCAGCACACCAAGCGATGGAATCGTTGAAAGCTAACCCCAATCCCCTCGTCCGCATTGACCCGGTCATCTCCTCTATTCTCTTGCGGTCCTGCCTCGCTACGATGTTCCACCCGGCCATCCCGCCTAGGCGGCGCTAGCCGCCGGCCGCCGGCGCCCTCCCGTGCTCCATTCGGTCGAGGGGAGACGCCCTTCCAAAGCTGCCTCCCGCCTACATCTGCCCTCCCATGGTTCATCGTCACCTCCAGTACTCATGTGCCGTCCTCAGGGCTAAACGTTGCGCCTCTCTAGCCTTCTCTGTCACTCACCGGGGGCCATGAGCAGCAGCGGCGCCCTCCCGGATCAAGGCATCGACGCCCGGATCGGAGACCGACCTCGACATCCTATCTATCCTTCACGAAGGGATCCTTCAGGACAAGGCCGAGGCCTACGCACACCGGCGAGGGTTCACGGCCGGATCTAGGGAAGGATGCCTCATTCCGTAGAGCTGAGATGGGGGTGCCGGCCCCGACCTAGCCCGTCCTCACGGCTCCCCATTGACTACTGGACTGAGATCCACAAGCCTCGGAGAGGCGACGACCTCCTCCAACGTGCGCACCAGCTCCATGTGTGTGCGGACAAACAATGAAGGAGGATTGGGCACAAATATTTGCTCCTTCCCTGCCGGAATTTGTTAGGGAGACATCCTGGCTCTCTTCGTGCGCTCCCGTGGCTCGGGTCGCGGCTAAGGACTAGACGAGGCAGCGCGTGGAGGACAACCCATTGCCCCTTGGTCCAAGGTTGGACTGGAGAGCGATGGCGCCTTCGCCGGAGTGGAGCGTTGTAGCATACTGGCATGGCTGGAGTGGATCCGCAGTGGTTGCGACGATTGGGACAGCACACAGAGGATGCGTCGACCATCCTCCTCAGTGCACAGGTAATTGACGCCCATCTTCGACTTCCATTTCTGAATCCAAGGTTGCGGGGCCGGACGTCTCTCTCTAGGAGCTCGATGAGCTGAAGCCCTCAAGGCTGACCGACCTCTCCCCTCGTGAGCGGCACCAGTAATCTTACCTTGACACCTTTCCCCCGTTTCCTTGTGTATCAATAATTCAGTATCTCTGGAGGCTAAAAAAAGAGGCTCAATGGGTGTCATTTAGGTCTAACCAGTCCTATGATTCTATTTATATGGTAGGATCAGTAATATATTGACCATTTTCCAGAAATAACCAGCACTGGTTTTGAACCATGGTCATGCTATGAATTTATAGCTGCACGAATCTCTATCTGTTTTATGTTTCCTGGCAATCTGGTATACTTTTTTTTTTTTTTTTTTAGACTAAAAGGGCCCCGCCCCGATTTCATTGAAACCAAACGAGTAACAGTTCATTACAACGCACGAGCAAAACGCCAGGGGTGGCGAGCTAGTAAACCGAGTTTCAGAACTCCACACAGGGGAGGGGGACAACAGAACAACAAAAGGGCACACCCCCCAAACTGACAACAAAGATATCGAACAAGCAACGCAGGCAGAGGCTAAGGCAGGGACTTTGCCCAGAACTTGGCAAGAACCCTTCTGCAAGTCGCTTCCTGGGCAGCATTCGCCTCCAGCACCATCACCTCCATGCAATTCGAAGTAGCTCCCCTCGACGCTTGTTCAGTTTCCTGATGACCTCTTCCAGGATGGCTGTAGACGACGGCGTCGCCAAGACCTTCCACTGCTCCAGCTCCTCCACAGTTCTTCGCCAGACGTCCCGAGCACCTGGCCAAACGAGCCCCTGGAAGCACATATCATTTCTCAGTTTCCATAAAGCCCACAGTACTGCAGCACAAGTAGAGTTAATATGGGAGTTATTTTTTTCACTAATCCACCATCTGGCAATACTTTCAAAATCAGCACCCACTTCCACGCCTAATAGGTCAGAAACAACCGGCCAAACCAGTTTAGCAACAAAACAATCAAAGAACAGATGGCTGCAGGTTTCAGCTTCAGAGCAAAACAAACAGGACCCATCTACAACAGTTCTACGCTTGGCCAAATTGTCCCTAGTTAGCAAACGATTGTTTGCAAGTAGCCACAGGAAAATGTGGAGACGTGGTTGCACTTTGAGCCCCCAGACAGCTGGGGTATGAACGGGAACAATCCCTCTATTATTGATGAATCCATAAAAGGAACGCACACTGTAAACACCTGACGAGTGAAATACCCAAACAGGCATATCTTCACTGTTTGTCAAAGTAACAGTATTCACTAGTTGGACAAGCTCCAACCAAAGGGCATAACCTTCAGGAGAAACATTCCTCCTAAAGGTAAGGTGTAACTCCCCATCTTGGTAGGCCTGGGCCACTGTAATTTCTGGTTCATTCGAGATTTCGAATAGATCCCAGTAGCAAACAGCTAAACTACAGTTACCAATCCAAATATCGCTCCAGAATTTAATTTTTCTGCCATCGCCTACCCTCCATCTGTATCCACATTTAGCAGCTCTGGCCGCCCACATCACTCCTTTCCAGAAAGGAGAGCAAATATTAGGGGCAGAGGAGAAGACATTAGGATCAGGGTCATATTTGAAATCAATAATTTGTTTCCAAATTTTTCCAGAATCATTGTGATACCTTTTAATCCAAGAGGCTAAAAGGCACAGGTTAAAGTCACCTAAATTCTGCACACCTAATCCACCAAATTCTTTTTTCATGGAAACAAGGTCCCAATTAGCAAGGTGGTACTTCTTGTTATTCTCAGAGTCACTCCAAAGGAAATGAGCCATCTGAGAATTAATGGCTTTAATAGCCCACTTAGGAAACTTAATAACTGACAACAGATACATAGGTATGCTAGCCAAGCATGCTTTCAAAAGCACTAATCTACTTTGATAGTTAAGAAGTTTACCTCTCCAACCTGCAAACCTTTTAAAGGTTTTATCTACAATAGGTTGTAAATCTTCTTTCTTAAGTTTTGAAAAATGCAGAGGTACACCAAGATACTTGCAGGGGAACTCAGCATTTTTGCAACAAAATATCTGAGCAAACAGGTTTTTTTGATCCTCCTCAATATGTACAGACATAAGATCAGATTTGTGATAGTTTATCCTCATGCCAGACATTTGTTGAAAACAAGCCAAGATCCATTTTAGGCTTCTAGCAAATTCTATTTTAGCTTCAAGGAAAAGAATAGTGTCATCAGCATACTGAAGGCTAATTATCCCTCCCGGAATGACTTGTGGAAGCAGACCAAGAATCAAGCCACCGGCAGCTGCTTTAGTAAGCATTTTAGAGAACACATCTCCCACCAAGTTGAAAAGGATAGGAGAGCAAGGATCCCCTTGTTTAAGGCCTTTTCCAACTTTAAAGTAGGAGCTGTTTGTATCATTAATCCTAACACAGAGAGAGCCACCTACTAAGAGGTTTTTAATCCAATTCCTAAATGTAGGGCCAAAACCTCTAGAGGCAAGCATTTCATCTAGGAAATTCCAATCCACTCTGTCATAGGCCTTCTCATAATCCAATTTCAATACCAAGGCAGGTTCACCCCTAGTATGGGCTGCATGAATTAGTTCTTGTGCAGACACCACACTTTCAAGTATAAACCTGCCTTTGATGAAAGCAGTTTGGTTGGAAGAGATTAATCTACTTGCCACCAAGGAGAGCCTATTAGTAATTGCCTTTGAAATTATTTTCAAGCTGCAATTACCTAGGCTAATAGGTCTGAACTTCTTCATCTCTCTAGCTTCAGGCTCTTTTGGGATCAAGGTTACTATGGCATAGTTAAGTCTAGCAACAGGTAGGTTACCAAGCTCAAAGTCTTTAACTAAAGCCATAAGGTCTTCCTTAATAACGTCCCAGAATTTTTGATAGAAGAGGAAGGAGAACCCATCCGGGCCAGGAGCTCCATTGGCATAAGAGCCAAAGACAGCTGTTTTAATTTCTTCCTCAGAGAAGGGGCTCTGGAGCATAAGATTATCATCTGAGGTAACCAGGTCCTCCTGTTCCCAAAAGTTCTCTCCTAACCCAAGGTTCATTCTAGATTCAGCAGCAAATAAGGACTTATAGAAGTCCACAGCCACTTGGAGCATAGCTCCAGTTTGTTCAACAGGACCATTAGGCCCATCAAGGACAGCAAGCTGTTTTTTCCTCCTCCTTTGGTTGGCTATAGCATGGAAATAGGAAGTGTTCCTATCACCTTCCTTAATGAATTTATCCCTAGATCTTTGCCAAGCCTTTGTTTCGTCTAATTTAAGCAATCTATCCAAGTCATGCTTGATTTGCTTAAGTCTCTCTTTTTCCTGATCAGACAGGAGGTTAGATTCAGAGAATGTATCCAGGATATCAAATTCCTGAATGAGATCATTCTTTGCTTTTTTATTGGCTGCATCAATATTGATGCTCCACCCTTTGCAGATTCTCCTAAGGTTTCTCAATTTGAATTGCCACCTATCAATAGGGGAAGTCAAAGCACAAGGTGAGGTCCACACCCTTTTAACCAGAGCATGAAACTCTGGATAATCAAGCCACCATTTCTCAAACCTAAAGAGCCTAGGAGGTGGAGCAATATCAGAACCAGTATCTAGCAAGAGGGGGGTATGATCACTGACAGGTTTAGGCAAAGCCCTAACAGTAGTGAGAGGGTACTTTGCATCCCAATCAGTAGAAGCAAGGACTCTATCCAAAGTGGCCATAATGGGGTCATCTTGATTATTAGACCAAGTATACCTCCTATTAGATAGCTCATAGTTAATTAAAGCCCAAGAGTTAATCCAGTCATTGAACAGGAAGGTCCAGTTAACATTAACTGTACCATTATTTTTCTCAGAGGCATCCCTAACCAAATTGAAATCTCCACCAATCAGAGTAGGGAGGGAGCTTTTATCCATGATGTTATGCAATTCAGCAATAAACTGCACCTTGAAATCATAGTATGGGGTGCCATAGACTACCACCAATTGCCAGGAGAAATCATCAAAGATGTTCCTAACAGTTACAGCAACACAGTATTCAAAGCAGATATGAGAAATAATCTCAAACTTATCTGATCTGAAACCTACAAGGATACCACCAGCAGTACCCTTAGCAGGCAGAGAAATCCAGGAGAAATCCCAGGGACCAGAAATGAAATTCAGGAAGCTGGGAGGGAAGTTCATCCTTTTGGTTTCCTGGATCCCAACAAAGTCTAGCTTGTTTTTAACAATAAAATCAGCTAAAGCTTGTTTGCGGCCAGGTCTCCCTGTGCCTCTACTATTCCATAGACCTCCTATCATGATAACTTGATTTTTTTCTACTAACAGTCATCCAAGGATTAGTTTTAAGGCCTGATTCAGGATCAGATAGCTGATCAGAATTCAAGCAAGTATCCTTACTAGTTTCAGGGAAGGTAATAGCAGGGAATTGTGTATCATCATCAAGATCAATGCTAGCAGGTAAAGAAGAAATTGGATTATTCACTGCAAAGGTATGATTGAGAACAATCTCATCTTGAATCATTTGATTAATGTTTTTTTGTTCCTCATCCACATTAGCACCACATGAAATATCTAAAACATCCAACATATCACCAAGGACACTAGGATCCAAAACAGCAAAAGAGTTACCTTTAAAGGTACGAGGAATTTCCAAATTCTTCTTCATTTTATACTTTTCAGCTTTTTCCACAATGTTGGCAGCACCATGGTTTCTTGCACTCCTCCTTGTTGCCACAGTAGGGCCCCACTTTTGCTTTTTAGGTTCCTTAGCAGGGTGAACAACAGAAGATGCTTCATCAAGAGCAGGTAGCAGAGTTCTTTTGGTACCACCTATCAGTGTAATCACATCAGGGTTCAGATTCTCAGTGCATTGATCCTCCTCTGGCACATCCTCATCAGTGTCCATCCCAGCATCGAACAAGTCTTTGTAGAGGTCCAGATCTATCGTAGAGTTCTCCAATTGCAGAATGCATCTTGGGGCAGCAGGATCAGGAGATGAAGCAGGAACCACCTGTAGAGGTTTGGGGAACGGTCCCTCCCAATCCCAAACACTGTCATCAACACAATCATACTGCAGTTTGTCAGGTAGGGAACCAGTAGGACTGGAGCAGTGATCAACAGCCGTGAATTCAGGGCAGCTCATAGTGTCATCTTCCATGACCCCCTTGCCAGCTCGTTGTCCAGTAGCAGGCGCCGTATTAGAAGCAGCAGGAAGGGTAGTGTTAACACCAGCAGGGGGGGCTTCAGCATCCATAGCAACAACTTGTGAGCCAGGGTCATCAGGTCCTTCATCAGGAGCATCAGTCCCATCTACTTCATTTTCTACCTCAATGAGCAGCAGGAACAGAGTCTGATTCATTTCAACAACGCGTTGGGGAGGGATCTTGGACCTATCCTTGACAGAAACAAGCATCCTCACCTCAGAGTACATTGACTTAAACAGCAGAGTCCAGTCAATGTCAATCAGCACACCAAGGATAGAAGCTACCTGTGCAAAAGTCTTCCAAGCGCACCATTTTGGAGGAATCCCCCGGATCTTGACCCACAGTTCATCAAGAAAACCAAATTCCTTCACCTCACCATCCCAGGATGTGATCTTGATGGTGACTCCTTCTTTCTCTAAGTCAAAAGCCGGGAATTCACTCAGATCAGAGACTTTCTTCCAGGGGGGGAACCTGACTAAGAACGAGCCAGTTTCCAGCTCACGCATTTGCCATGGCCACTTCTTCTCTTTGCAAAACATGGAGTTAAAATTAGCTTCCAGCTCTGTAAGTGTCAAGTCTCCCTTCTTCACAGAAACAACCCCACAATTCGAGAAATTGAGCCATTTGGTATCCTCTGAAGATGGAACATCAATGTGAAAGAACCCTAAGCCTGGATTACCACTTCCAAAGTACTCTGCAGCTGGATGTTCTTTCAGCCACTCAGGGCAGGCATTGACAGAGTGACCAGGAAGATTGCAAATGAAACAAACCCTAGGCTTAACACAATTGCCAACGAAGTGTCCGGGGTCTCCACAGTTAAAGCAGATAAGCTTGCTATATCTTGGATCAAGCACTTGCTCTAGCTGAATCGGGATCTCAGAGGAGGCAGACTGCGAGGAAACTGACCTTTCAGAAGATTGCTGGAGAGGGACGCTCGCAGATTGACCCTGATTGGCAGGAATGAACTGCTGGGTCTTCCTTGGGTAGTACCTCTGCGGAGGCCGATTGTATCTCACAGCTTGGTTCTGATTTTGAGCAGGAGGAATACGCGCAGCGGGAGCACCGCCCACCGCGGCAGATGGATTCGGAATCGAGGGGCCGCCAGATCTGCCACGCCCCCTTCCAGGAGCAGGGCGGTTCCCTTGCATCTTCCTACAGAGGACCTCCGCGAAAGAACCTTGAAGGGAAGCAGAAGACCTATCGAGAGTGCGGACGCGGTGGTGGAGAAGAGCCGAGGTGGTGGCGGGGAAGCAGTCGGAGATGGTAACCTTGTCGTCGCCGATCCCCTTTGGGATCCAGACGAGAAGCCTGTTAGATTTATCCCCTCCACGACGAAAGGACGGAATTGCCCACGCCTGGTCACCAACCGAGACAATCTCCTCGACCTCAACACATACGTCACTGACTGGTGGGACCGGATATGTAGACAGTCGCGCACCACGTGGACTAGGCCGCCCGCCATTGATGAGATCGGGGAAGGAGCTTCGATCCCCTGGCCATGGCGGCGGGGCAGGGCTCTGAGAGTTGGGGAGGTTAACCTGCATCGCACCCACCCGGATCGAGGCACGCGCAAACGCTGCCGCATAAGGACCAGTCGGAGACGAGAAACTCAGATTCTCTCGCCGCGGAGACGCAACTTGTCGTGGGATAATCACGGCAGATGTTACCTGGGGTAACTGATCTTGGGGCAAGTCGACACAGGTATTCGGGAGAGGGTTTAGCTCGTGGAAAAACATGGCGAAAAGCAATCTAAGAACCAGAGAGCAACTCGCCGGCTCTCGATATTATTATACTGGATACTCGATAACAGGTATTACAATATGACTTGAATCTCTGGCAAACTAAACCTAGGGGCCGGTTTATAAAGCACCCGAACACCCCTAACTTGCCCTTCAAGGCACATCTTTGAGTCCTACTCGAACTCCACATATAAAACCTATCTTTCCTTATCGCAACCCACAAGCCGGGTTACGCATCTCACAAGCCTTTTGGCCTTCTAATAATCTCTTTACCCCTATCCGGGTATTGCTCAGCTCACCTCGGGCCGGATTATACCTCGAAGTGGGCCTGCCGGGTTACTATCCCCCCATCAGTAGTCCCCAGAATAGCCTGGGCTTCCAAGATTTACTCTTCGAAGTGCTGGCTATTCCCTGCAGAAATACTGGATACAAGAATACATAAAGATCAAGATACAATATGCCGACAAGCGGCTGGGATTGACACTCAGGGGATCAGGTAACAACCCGGCTTTCCCTCAAAGGCCCTCCCCCAATCTTCCAGACCTGAGTCTTAATAGGAAACTTGATGATTTCACATCCTCCTCAATAACTGTCGCTGTTACTAGGAAGGAAATTCCCCCTCCCCCTTTCTCGGGATCATATTGGCCTGTTCACGGAATGCGCCTTTCAAATTTCAAAATGCCCAACCATTACTCCGCAACTCCCGGGTTTCGCCCGTTAGGATGAGTTTTTCCACCCGGTTTACTATAAATAAACCCCAGGAAGCAAACTCAACCCTTAACGGCTCACTTTCCCCATTTCTCTTCTTCCCAAGCTCAAGCTCGCAGAGTGCCATCACGGGAACCCCACGCATTTCGCCGGAGCCCGTCCGCCTTCGCTTGCGCTCCGCCACCGCGCGAGCCGCTCCAGCCCCCGAATCCACCGTCAAGCCTCCGATTCGCCAGCCAACAGTCACGAACGGACACGAATCTTGCGCCATCTGTCTCCGCAAGGCCTTACTCCAATCTCCTTCGGTAAGTCCCTTACATCCTCCAGCTTACCCTCGCAATTTCTTGGTTCTTCCTCAGATTAGATCTGGATCGAGCGGTCCGCAATTTATCGGGCCGCGCCGGATTATCTCACGGACACTTACCATAAACGCCCCTATGGATAGGATTCATAGCTCATATTATTCCCCTAACTCCAGTAATCATTAATCTGGTCGTAATTTTAGAAATAGGATTCCCAATCTAGGCTCGGGCCACCTAAGATTTCCGCCCTTGTTCTCCTTCCTCAGAAAATCTTACTTCTCCGACTCATTCACAGATGATAAGCATATAAGCATCCCCCTAACTTCTCCAAACATTTGCTTTTACGGAAAGCTCCATGTATTCTGTAAGGTCACTTGATACCCGGACAAATCATTCTTGACCCAGCGAGGCAATAGCCGGGTTATGTTCAAATTGCGAGTAATTGCTTGCCTGCTAACTTCCAAGTTTTTGTTCCTTACGTCTTTTTCTTCGATGTTTTACCAGGTCAATCCCATGGCACCCAAGAGGCAGGGGAAACAGCCGACTAAGGCTAAATCCACGAACTCCATATCGGCCAATTGGGGGAAATCCTCCGTTACCAAGGCCAAGCTGGAGGAGTTGGTCGAGCTTGGAACCCTACCTCCACAGGAGTCTATCCACTGGCGAGTGCCAGGCACTGAAACCCGGCCTTCTCCAGCGACGGATGAGGTAATATGCTTCGTTGAACATGTGACCCGGGGCTTTAGGCCTCCGGGTCACCCCTTCTTCCGTGACGTCCTAGACCATTACAACCTCCGTATCTTCGACATAGGTCCAAACTCCATTTTGAACATCTCCCATTTTATTGTTCTTTCCGAATCTTACTTGTGCACTCCGCCAAGTCTAGCCCTCTTCGTCGAACTTTTTCAGTGCAAGCCGTGTCGCGAAAGCGGCGACGGCGCACTTCTCACTTGCGGCGGGGTTTCCATCCAGCGCCGCAAGAACTCCCTGATGCCTCCTATTTCTCTCAATTCCCACGTAAAGCACTGGCAGCTTTCGTACTTCTACTGCCAGGATACCTCTCCACCCGGTGAAAAGAAGTTGCCGGGTTACTCGGAGGGTCAACTTGACATCTCCGAAAAATTCAACGCCTTCGCGTCTAATCCGGACAGGGAGGCGATCTTGCCTTTGTTAGCTAGGATCTCCATCTTGTCCGCCCGAGGCCTTATCGGGCTTAACCTGGTGAAGACCTGGGTTAGCTTCCGCATTCAGCCAAACTCCATTCGTGAGAAGCTGATGTGCGAATACTCGGGTCAAACCACGGACCCGATCCGATTCTCTACCCGCACCCTAGCTCCGGGTGACATTAACAAAACGATTAAGGGTTTCCTGACAGAGAAACTCGAGGTAATCCGGAGCATAGCCGGATTAGAACCCTTTACCTTCGAGAATCCAGCCCCCGCGGTAAGTTTTCTGCCTTTTGACTTTGACCTCTGATACTTACTTTTATTCGCTTCTCTTGACTCGATATTAATCACTATCCTGGCATCTTCTCCTCAGGCCGATGATGACTTTTGGACGGTCGACACCCCTCCTAATTCCGAAGACGAGGAGGAGGAAGACGATGCCGTTGACTCGAATGAAGGTACCTACTTGATTCCCTTGCACACGTTATATCCTGCCTTTTCTTCTTCTTTACGCTGTAACCCGGATATTTTTCAGAGCGAGAGGACCAAAGCGAAGAAGAAGAAGAAACGGACAGCAGGGGCGGGTCCACCAGCGAGGAGGAAGAGCCGGAGCCGGCCACCAGAACCGGAACAAAGAGGAAATCCCAGAGGATTGCCCTCCAGGTTTTTACTTCATGTCCTCACACTTTGGTTTTTTGCTCCCATAACGTCACTCCGGGGCTGACCCCATCTTCACCCCTTTTGATCATAACCGAAGGAGCCACCCACAACTAGGCGCCGAGTAACCCGGAATCATCCGGGCAACGAGACCCCTAACCCGGTCGCTTCGCCGCCCCCGGTTCAACACCCTGGTATTTGTTGCAAACAAAATTTCTTTCCAGCCACTCCTTTGTAACGTAATCCCAGACCTCTCTTGCCATTTTTCAGTCTCTTCCGGGTCTAGTGACGGCTTCCCCTCGGACTTCCCAGTAAACACCGGGTAAACGTCTTTTCCGGATATTATACCGAACTTTCATCCCCTTTCTTTCCATAACAAAAGATTAATTGCGCCTTTGCACCTTCTTCAGAGCCACGGTTATTAGTAGCGACCAGGAGGACACCGAAGCTAAGGTCCGGGTCGAGAACGAGCCGGCTGATGATGCCTTCACTACGGCTGGCGACGAGCAAGTGTCGCCACCGGAGCCAGCTAGGCATGACGCCGAATATCCAACCGCTTCACATGCAGACGAGAAGGAGAAGGGAGCATCTTCAAGCGCGGGAGGGGGACCAAACTCCGACATTCGGATGACCCGGGTGCCACCTCCTGTTACAAGAACTGCTCCTTTTCCCACTTTCCAGGTATCCGAGCCATCTAACTCGGATAACGCTGACTTTAACCAGCTGATGAGCGCTCTTCTTGCCATGAAAGCTTCAGAAGGGACTGTCCTAGAACGTATGGCTGCAGCACATCAGGTAATTTTTACTTGATACTCCTTATTATACATCCAGTCCCCAAGTCCCGAGTATAATTTTTTTTTTAATTATCCTCGGTACTTCGCATAGTATTTGCCGATAATCATTTCCTCAGATAAAATACTCTCGCGATATCCGGCTTACAGCTTCACCCGGCCTTTGCAGGCAGAGATTACTCAATCAGATGAAGCGTTACTTAAGGCTGAGCAGCTCTTGCTGGCTGAAGTTAGGCGCAGGGAGGCCCTTGAAGCGGAGATAAAGACTTTGAAAAAAGATGTCTCCTCATACAAGAAGAAGTACAATGCTGCCCAGTCCTCGCTGAATAACCTGTCCGCTCAGCTTACGGACACTTACCGTCTCTTGCTAAGTAAGTTTGCTATTTGCGATTAATTTGCGTATCTCTATCTTGCCGCTGTAATAACCAACATGATTGATATGCTTTTGCATGTTTTGGATTGCAGGTGCTAACCTTGCTGCTCCGGAAGAGAATGCCACTACTCAAGTAAAAACTCTGAAGACTGTGCTCCGGACGTTTTTTGCCGGCACAAAACTTTTGCTGGATGCTATCAAGTGGCCCTCTGAGGTATACCCGGGCGAGGAGACCCTTATACAGGCCTTTTCCACAGCACCTGGGTGGATTGAAATACTGAAGCGTTCGTCCTGCCGAATTGGGATGACCCGAGCTTTAACGCTGGCGAAGGCTTATTTTCCAAAGCTTGACCCGGCGAAGATAGTATCCGGGTTCCCAGAATTTAAAGCTGACGGGTCCAAATTCAAGCCCCAGGATTTCAAATCTATACAATCTGCGGTACGTCCTTCAGCCACAGCTTTGGCCGACAAGATGGATCTAAACACAATTATGAGCTCGTATGATTCTGAGGGCAAGGTTATCCTGGTGGAGGCACCCCCCCCTATTGATATGTTGGACAAATGGTCGACTGATCTGGCTAGGAGGAAGGAAGAGGCTGCAAAGAGGGAAGCAGAACTGGGCGTAAAGCCGTCTACCTCTACCCCAGCCGTGCCCCCGCCTGTTCGTCCAGAAGTGAAGAGCCCGGGTAAAGCTGCTGGTAAGGCCAAGGAGCAAGTCCAAGACTTAGACCCGGAGGACCACTCTCAGGACGCCGAGTAGGACGCTACCTAGCGCTTTGTGTTTCTCGAGACTGATATGATTTTTGGCGGTGCGCCTGTGCACCATCGATGCTGATACTATGACTGTATGCTTATTAACTTATGATAACTCTTTGCCTCCCCTGGCTTTTGATAATCTCGATCCTTGTGTCACTTATAAGCTTATTCTCGATACTTCGAACTCTTGTTTTCAGTTTCCTTTTGAGACTCGGCTAACCGAGTATCGTAGGTTTTGATAGATGAACTTTTCTTTAAGTCCCCAATACTCGTAAATTAAGGTTTACAGGCTTTGGTAGTTAAACAGTTTGTTCCTGTTTCGAAGTCCCCAGTCCCCATGACCCAAAGTACGAGCCATAGGGGTGTGGCCTTTCTCAGATGACATACTGCTGTTTACCAAGCTGAATACCAATAGCTGTTTACATAAATACTGAAGTCATGCTTAATATTTGTTGAGTTTCCGGCTTTTCTAGCCTTATACTCTGCATGGACTTGTGGTTTAGATGACCCTTTTGATTATCTTGTACTGTAAGCCGGCTTTCGCGTGGATACCATGTCGTTGCATCTATACGAAAAACAAGATCAAGCAAGCCGCATTGGGCTGCATAGTTTGATTGTAATCGTACGTGAACAGATCATGCCACTTTAGTGCGAGTCACATCGAGCTTAAGTAAGAATAACCAAGAAATTTGGCTCCTTTGTCCAGTTATAAGATTGCAGCTGTACCCGTTTTTTCGAGTAATCAGCCCTCATAACTCATAGGCATCATGGCCGGGTCTCCGGGTTTTGTGATTACTTATTGAAGCAGATCACCCCCCGGAGACCTATATTCATGTAATGTATTTCGATGATACTGATGTATTGATAGTAAGAATGTTACTTACTTGTAACTGAAGCAAAGACCATGATAAGACTCGAAACCATCTTCTTTTATTGATAAAAATTTCTTTTTTGAATCAGCAGGCCGCCTCATTAAAAACCTTCCAGTCCCCTTAGGTACCCTGGATAGGAAAAGAGTGCGTATGAAACCTGCCGCCCATTACACTGTTTTAGTTATTCTCGAGAGTCGGCCTCGCGTTGATACGGCCGATGCACATTCTCCACTTGCTATGCCCTTTCGTAATGAGTACCGGATTTGCTAGCCAGTCCGGGTATATCGTCCTTGAAACGTGATCAGCTGCGGATGGTGGTACGTCTTCTTCTTCCCTGCTGAGGGTTTTGAAAGTATTGCTCCTGATGAAGCCTACCATCTTAGGGTTTTGTTCTGCCCTAACTTTTGCTTTGTCCCCCTCAGGGGTTGGCTTTTTTGACGTTGTCCTCTCTTCTAGGTCTACCTGAGAACGGTAATGTTTGAGCTCTTCCTTCCTGCAGGCTTGCTCGGCCATTGCCGCGTCTCCCTCATCGCACTCAGCCGCTATATCCCGGTTTCCGTGTATTGTAATGGTCTTCTTGGGACCCGGGATTTTCAGTTGTAGGTACACATAACACGGTCTTGCCATGAACTTGGCATAAGCCGGCCTTCCAAACAATGCATGATAAGGACTGCGCAACTTTACTACCTCAAAGGTAAGCCACTCGACTCGATAATTATCCTTCGACTCTCCAAAAGCTACTTCCAGTGCCACCTTTCCTTCAGGGCATGCTGAGTGACCCGGCACTATCCCGTGAAAAACTGTTGTACTCTTTTGCAGCTGCGATTCCTTTAAGCCCATTCGCAGAAAAGTTTCCCAGTACAGGATATTGATACTACTTCCTCCATCCATCAAGACTTTTTTCAGCTCGTAGCCGTTGACCTGTGGTGCCACTACCAAAGCTAAAACTCCCGGGTGATCAACTCTATCCGGGTGATCCTTCCTGCTCCATGTTACCTCTTGTTCTGACCACCTCAAATACCTTGGAACAGCGGAAGAGACCGAATTAACTGCTTGTTTCAGTATCTTCTTATCCTTGTTAGAGCCTCCTGTGGTGTGCACATGATATTGACCCAGTTGTTTGGGGTTAGCTTGAAAGCCTCCTGCTCCATTTTGATTGTTACCTTGATTTCCAGCTGGCGGATTGCCGGCTGGGGGCGGCCCGTTACCCAGGTTTCCACCTAGACCCGGACCTCCTCCCCGGCCCGCACCTCGCATAGCTCTGTTCACTTCTTCGTTCTTCCACCTTTGTAAGTCGGCACATTGCTCTAGTGAATGATTGGCCGGCTTGCCATTCCTACTATGCTTCGGGCACGCCATCCTAAATATGTCCCAACTGTTGCTTGGTCTTGGAGGTCCTTGGTAGTGTCCCCCATTGTGATTTCCAGTATTGAAATTCCCTTCGGATCTAGGTCTTGAAGACCCGGCCTCCGTATTGGCCACAAACTCGGAATTCCCCTCAAACGGGCGCTTGTTCTGGTTACTTCCATTATTGTTTAGCGCCGATCCATTGCCGGTTTTCCCACTGTTACTTGCGCTTGCTTTTGCCTTCTTGTCATCAACTTCCTCCTCTGTGGTGTCCGTTGCAGCGTGTTTGTTGCACGCATCCATTAACTCTCCCATTGTAACCTCCGCTGCATTCCTACTAGATTTCATGCGAGTTAGCTTTTGCACTAAAGGAACATACTTACATGTTTTTGCCATAGCTTGTAGCGCGTCCTTAGGCTGGATATCCGTAGACGAGTGGAGTATCTCCATAACCCGGCGTACCCAGCCGCGTGCCGATTCTCCTTTCTTCTGAACGCATCTTTCTAAATCATCAATAGTAAATAACTTTCTGCATGTCCCATGAAAGTGCTTGATGAATGCGGTCTTTAGCTCCTCCCATGATTTGATCGATTTTTCCGGTAGGTTGGTGAACCATAATTTTGCTGCTCCCTCTGACATCATTAAGTACATGAATTTGGCTTGGAGATTCTCGGATGCGTTGCGAATTGACATTGCCATCTCATAGCTGCTCAGCCACGTTTCTGGATCCATTGTTGGCTCATAATTTACTACTTTCCCCGGCTCTTTGAACTTCTCCGGGTAAGGTTCTGCTCTGATATCATCCGAAAGGCACTTTGGTCCCGCAAGGGCGGTTGGGGCCGGTCTTGCCCGGGAAACGCGTGACCCGGCTGGGGGTACCGCGGGGTGCGGCACCACCGGTAACTCGTGCGCTGCAGACCCGGCCCCGGCTCTTCTGGCTCTGGAACTGTCCACCACCGCCTGCGCTGCTGATACTACTGGTGCTGTCTGGATACGCGGTGGAGGCGGCATTTGCTGCTGCTCTTCCCTTCGTTGTGCCGCATTCGTTGGAACATGGCCCTGTTGCTGGCTGGCGTACGGCGTCCCATGCATCCCGCTCCTATGATCCGGATAATTGGCCTGCTGTGCTACCGCGGTGTGTAGTAGATCGATTGCTCGTCGGGTTCCTTCCGCATGAGGCGAGTCTCCCACAGGGATCTGGTTTAATGCGAGCGTTGCTGCGTACACGTTGTCCATGGGATTGTTGTAATGACCCGCTGGTGTGCGGAACCGTGATTGTGGTGGCGGCATGGTATTGCCGGCTGTCACCCCTGTCGGAGGCAGAGGTAACCCAGCTGGCGCGTTTACCGGGTGTGCTACCGTTGAAAGTCGCGGTATGGTCCCTTGGTTCGTCGGTGGAATCGGCTGATCTTGAGGCGTAAACACCAGGGCAGTCGGGTTAATAACCCCTCCTGTTGCCGGCAGCATAGTTCGGTGTCTTTGGTGCATTCTTGTCGTTTCCTCCCGGAGCCGGGTTTCTCGGTCATCCAATTCGCGCTGCCGCGCGACCATCCCCTGCCTTTCTGCTTCCGCTTGCCTTCTTTGCTGCTCCAATGCACGACGAGCCACGTCCAGGTCTCTTACACGCTCCGCAGCGTTTTCCGGGGTAATAACTGTGGCCAAGACCGTAGGGTCCAAAATCAAATTATTATCAAACAGAGCCGGGTGACGCGGGTTTGAGGGGCCCGCCCCCGGTGTCCGGTTTGCTTGGAACCCGAACATATTTGCGTGTCGCTCCTCGTCTGCTGGGCGACTGGTGACAGACGCCGACTCTCCATCGACCTGGGCCAAGACCGGGTCAACTGCTCCTTGCTGCTGAGCCGCTGCCTGAACCGCCCCGGCTGGTGCCGCGGCCGCGTTTTCTTGATTGAGATTGGTCGCGGGTGCCGCATAAACTGCAACCCGGCGCATGATGCCCGGTGTAGATTCGTACTGTTCTTCCTCGCTGGTTTCCCTTTCATATCGATCTTCCGACAAATCCCGTATAGACTCGGTATCATCCTCCTTCTCTATCTGACCCGTTGTTCCAATCAACTCTTCTTTTTCCGATCGGACATACGCGTCTTCTCCTGACACAGAATCAGATCCAATACTATCACAATTCGAACTGGAAGTACATACCATACCGATGAAGACGCTGATGCTGCCGACTGTCACGATGGATCCGGTTTCGAGGTGATCCGACTCTGGCCCCCAGCCAGAATCGTCTACCATCTTCTCTCCTTTGCCGTTGACGTAGATTTCTCCGACGATGAGGTTCTTCATGCTCTTCCGAGCTTCTCCCGTGATGTAAACACCTTTGGACGCAGGCCCCACGGTGGGCGCCAACTGTCGTGGGATAATCACGGCAGATGTTACCTGGGGTAACTGATCTTGGGGCAAGTCGACACAGGTATTCGGGAGAGGGTTTAGCTCGTGGAAAAACATGGCGAAAAGCAATCTAAGAACCAGAGAGCAACTCGCCGGCTCTCGATATTATTATACTGGATACTCGATAACAGGTATTACAATATGACTTGAATCTCTGGCAAACTAAACCTAGGGGCCGGTTTATAAAGCACCCGAACACCCCTAACTTGCCCTTCAAGGCACATCTTTGAGTCCTACTCGAACTCCACATATAAAACCTATCTTTCCTTATCGCAACCCACAAGCCGGGTTACGCATCTCACAAGCCTTTTGGCCTTCTAATAATCTCTTTACCCCTATCCGGGTATTGCTCAGCTCACCTCGGGCCGGATTATACCTCGAAGTGGGCCTGCCGGGTTACTATCCCCCCATCACAACTCCGACGGAATCACGCCCTGGCGAGCTCCCAAACGATGCCGTCGAGGCACAGGATGTAGCCTCAAGCTCCGCGTGCAGCTGGAAGCCTTGAACAGGTCCAAACCGCGCCGGAGAGGCGAAGGCACCGACCGGAGTAGTCGAGAGCGCTCGACGGCAGCACGGCGGCGTCGCAGGGGGAGCACGGACTCCACCCGAGAAGGCAGGCCCGCCCGGGCGGAGCGGGGTAGGCTCGCCGGAGTGGAGCCGCCATGGCGGACACGGGGAAATCGCCAACGCCATCGCCCCGACCTCCTTCCTCAGTGCAACACTAATAAAATAAAAGGAGTTTCGACAGACAAAACTGGATCAATAGACTCTATCAGTAGCAGAATATTTTCTGGTATACTCCTAAAGCAGAATACTATCGATAGACTCTATCAGTAGCCGAGGTGTGATGAACTAATCCATACCTAAATATTATTCTTTTCAATATTGACGGTCGTTTTTATGTTGATTATCTTCAGGATGTGATCAGTAACTGTCTTTTTTTGTTCAGTGTGAACTTATCAGTAACTCCCTCTTTCCTCAATGTGAGCTGATCAAATAACTAGAAAATATGTGTGATTGCTTATAAGAACAACCATAGTTCAAAAAGACTGGTGGGGGGCTTAAGCGCGCCTAGCCTCTAGGCGATAGGAAAACACCTAGCACTTAATTGTGTTTAATCACGCATAATTGCGCATAAGGATGTGCTTTGATCAGGAAAAAAACATGATTACCGCCGCCTTATTGAACTTTGGGAACAACATATGCTTCATCAGTCACAACGACGGTCTCCAGCCTATGCGATGGTGATGGAGTTGACATTAGAAGAATTTCCCTTGAGCTACTCTCACTTTAACCCCAAGACCCCTTGGAATTTTTGTTGACCGCATTGTCAAATATTGCAACATGTAATTATGAGATGCTTTGTGAAGGTTCTTCCCCGCTATGGGTTTATAATTCTGCGATATCGACATGTGTTTTCCTTTTTTTTTTCTCGATGTTTTTGCTTCCTATCCTGAAGATATCAGTAGTCTATTATCTTAAAAATGATGAGGAAGATAACACGACTCTAATTTGGTGGAGTGTATAATCTGAAATATCATTATCTAACCTTCTATTTTTGGTTGCAGGTTATAGCCTTCACAAGGCCCCGGGGCGATTTCTGTTGTCTTGCCTATGGTTGGCCATCCATGTGCTTCGGGTGCTAATTCTGTTGGTGGTCTTTGTTGTTTGCTTCGTCCCTTGCTGTTCCGGATGTTACTTTGTCTGGTGTTTAGTCTGATGTGGTTGCTTGGAGGCTAGAGATTTATCTCGGCAAGCGGTCGGTTAGTTGTTCTGACGGTATTGCTTTTCCCCCTTCTTTGTATGGCGTGTTGTTGTTGTTCCTCGAGTCATCCTACTTATGATCTCCCTTTGTGTCTTGCATGCAGATTCTCTAGGTCATGTCAGCTTCTGCTGGTCCATCTTAGCCTGCGTTGCTTCGTGTTAGTGTATTATCTTCGGTTAACCCATCCGATCATGTTGACACCTGCCCTTCAAACTTGCTGGTGTGTATATATACCCTCCACCGAGTGTATTCTTCCATAGAAGCAACATAGATTTAGACTTCTATAGCCACTCTCCGCTGGTTTTACTCACATAATATTTGATTGCTGGTTCCTTCTCTAAGTAAGAATTTTCCGACTCTATGTACTTTACTTGAATCCCCATCAGCTATAAATATTATTCGTTGAATCCTTTGATTGCTATGGCATAATGGAGAAATTTCTGCAACTTTAAGCTCATATGAATTGTTTTATTGCTACTATAATAATCTTTTCTTTGAATCATGCGAACTCTAGAGTTGATCGTTTTTCTTGCAGTTTGTTCTTACAGTTTGCTTAGTTCTTGAACATGACTTAAAACCTAGGTTCGTAATGACGAGTTTATTATTTATTTGATTTCCACTAGCCTGTATTCTTTCCTATGCTCAGAATGCCCATTTTCATACAGGCCAAGAGAGAAAAGATCTAGATTTCCATGGTCAAGGACATGTCACCATGTAGCTACGAATTGATATTTCTTGTGGGTATTGCACGAATCTGGGAGTACAGGGACATTCAGACGGGACAAAATCTGTATAAACTAGGCTCCATTGTTATAGACAGTGAGGTACCGCTCCAAAAAAAAAATTCTATCTATTTTTTCTTTCTACTTAACAGTCATTAGTTAATATAGTTCCATATACAGTGCATCTACTATTTGTGCCATTGTTCTCTAAAATAATATCTACCCAATAAATTAAGTCAGCCGAATTTCGAGTGTTCTGCACTATACATTAATACTATCTTTCATTAGACCATAGAGACTATATTGGTTGCTTTCAGTGGAAAGCTAAATCACTAGCATTTTTTATGTACTACTCGCTCCGTATCAAAACTAAAACACCTTACGTTTCAATACGGAGGGAGTATGTGTTTTTCTTGCCACTTTCCAGCAGTTAAATAATACTCCCATACACAGTGGGGTCTACTATATGCACCACTATTCTATCAAAAAATCTATCGACTACATTGATTCAACAAAGTACCAATTTTTTGCACTACACATTAACTGTGCTTTTTATTGCACAATAGAGGGTACGGCGATTGATTTCTGTAGAAAACCAAGGCACTAGCATTTTCCTTTGTATACTAGGGGAACAAAATGGAAGGATGCGTACCTGCCAACCGCATAGACCAATTGATAGAGCATCTAAAGGAAGGCTCAGTTTACATACTTGAGTCCTTTACCGTTGCTGTTGCAGGGAAGACATACAAGACATCTAATCAGCCATATTGAATCAAAACAACTCAACATACAAAAATCCATGAAGTTACTATATATTTCCAAAATGTCCCCAGTTAAATTTGACTTGCTTGTTAATTTAGAGTAGTGTACATGCAGTCTTTTTGAGTTAGCATTCAATATATGTGTTCTATTGATGATAGGTTGGTAGCATGTTGCTGTAAAAATGTTTAATGAGTTTGGTGTAAGAAACGCCTATGATCTTAGCAAGGTCATCGTCCTTTTGTTACATGTTCAGGCACTGTACATGATTGGATTAGCAGCGGTTGAAAAAGATAGTATAGCACAGATCTTTTGAAGAAGACTCATAGGTTGGTCTGGTTTCAAGACTTATTTATGCCTAGCGGTGTTCCACGTCTCTAAGTCTATAGCTACTGATATTAGCCTTTAACCTTGCAAGTTTGTATTATTAAATACTGCTATACCTATTTTATATCTTACGTATGAATCTATGATGATATTTCTTTTGTTCTTCTCTTCATACAGAGGCAACCGGAAGATCTGAAGCACAAAAGATATTTTGGAAGTAGCTTATGGAAATTGGTGGATAACGATGACCTCGTTTCCCACCAGAATCTACTGAATATCTTATATGAATCATGCCATAGTTTAATATTTCACAAGAAATACATTTCTTTATATTGTACTTCCATGAAGTTGGAGCTTATGATTCCAAGCTTCATCTTATTCAGTCGTGTTTTCTGATTTTGGTCTGTCTAAAAGAGTGAAACGGCCACTATTTTCTAGATGATATAATATAAAATCTACCGTTTTCTATTTGGAGCAGTTCTCCCGCTGGCCATTTTAATATGATTTTCTGGTCTAATACCTCTTTAAGGTAAATTTTAACCAACTGTTATTCATTCTACGGACATATATATGTGTGTGTTCACCACTCCCACGAATTAGTGCTGAATAGGAAGTTTGCAATTTATGCTTGTTCCCTTATGCTATACTATATCTGCTTAATTATATTGTTTTTCTATTTTTCTGTTTCTAAACTTGATTCCTGATTAATTAGTCTTCTATTTTATTTTTGTATTCTCATGGATAACAACGTACCACTTTATATCTTATATACATGTCCGTTGACAAAAAATTAGAAGCTGAAGAGAAATAATATATATACCGCATTCAGGAGATTGTTCAGTAGTTGAGACGACAACCGTCAAAATTACATGTAAAAGTGATCATTTCTGAAAAAAAATTGAGTTGGGGCCGAGTTAACACAAAAGGAGCTAGCATGTGTGGATCTTTATATATCAACGGTATTATATGCTCATTAGAACAGAAGGGGATTGCATACAACGAGATTGTGTCCTCCTGTGCTTTCCTATTAGGCATTCTGAGCATTACAAAAACTTGACTTATGCGTCCATCCTCTGTTTTGTTTTTGCAGCCTACAAATCATTGTGAGCTGGTCCATCATGTTTCATCTACAAATGAAAAATATACTCCATCTATTCCTATAAGCAAGCATGTCGTTCTCACTCACAATTTTGCTTGACTTTGTGAGATATTTTAATATTTGAAGTAATCAAATAAGCATCTCCATATTTCATTACATGGATATTTGTGGGATTTCTTCCAGTCTTCGATTAAGCATAGTTTGTATAGATATATGTGAATGGGGAATAGGCAGATGCTAGACATCTTGATCTGCTATGTAACTTTCTGAGTGAAGGCTTATTATATGTTATAAAGGTAAAAATTTAATGTCGTATGTCTACTTAGATTTCTGAACTTCCTACTCCCTCCGTCCTGGTGTATAGGGCACAATCTCAAAAACATATAGTCCCATCTATTAGGCACATTTTGCATTAATTCTCTTCTAATTAGTGGGTGGTTGGCTTTCTCCACTCCTCTCCACCAATGCATGTAATGTTTAAACCCCAATGAATGACTACCTTGGGCCTAGAGAATTGCTATATGTGCCCTATACACCAGGACGGAGGGAGTATCTTGCTCATTGATCATCGGTCTTTTGCACCGCTCAAGTGAAGGTTGCCAACTAGCCATTGGTAGCCATGGTGGAGCTGGTGTTGTCTCAACAAGTTAATATAGTAAGTGGCAGGAAAGAAGAGAAATTTCTCTGAACTAGAAGTTTGCAGTGCCTGTTGTTTTCCATAGGAGCCTGACGAGCTTTGCTGCCGCAGAGAATCGGATGTTGTTTCTGTGGACAACGCGAAGTTTCTTAGTTTAGAACAGGGTCTCGGTGAAGCTTTTGGTTGGCAAGCCTTGTTCCATAGCTATTTGTTGTAATTGTGTTTTAGAATTTAGTGTTATAGACGGGTGAAGAAAGTTGAACGTTTGATGTAAAACTTTGTCTAAATGTTGTGTCATTAGTGTTCTGTTAATGATGGAAAATAGCTTACTACTCGGATAGAAATGGCGCTAGCACATTCGGAACATATGACCCACATGTGAGCGGTGCGTCTACACACCCGACAAACTCTCCAGCCCGCCACAACCCCAGCATCACGCTTCTACAAACCCCTCATCTCACACCAATCAAGCTAACCACTAACTGATGACTCGTCCTAACCAAAACAAAACGCGGAAGTATAGACACACAAAACACGTCATTCAGGCACGATAGGCAGCCGACTCATTCGATTTCCCTCCCGTCACGCTCCTCGATCGGCCGTTGCACGCCGCTGAATAGCCCGACGAGATGGCCATCATAAGTGCATCTTTTGCGCGGCCGCTAGCCAGGCCCAGGCTCGTCAATCATGTCGTCCCTCCGGCCGGCCTCGCTCACCCCGAGAGCGGAGAAAAGCTGCGGTCGCTTTCGGCTTTGCGAGCGCCCTCCCGTCGTCGTCATCACGAGCCACCGGGCCGGCCGGCCGGCCTGCGTCGCACGCCGAGCCCCTGCAGCGCTGCCTCCTGCGAAGCGCCACCGGCAGCAAGACCTCAATTCTCTCTGCCCAGGGGCCCGGCGTCCATCAGTGTCTGTACGACCGACGCATGCAGCCGTGTACGGAAAGAAAAATAAAACAGCTTAGTAGAAAACGACTCGAGAGAGAGAGGTGGTGCTCTGACATGCGCGCGTGGTTTGACCTTGCACAAAGGAGCAAAACAACGATACTTTCTCTTGACCGCGACTACGACCTTGCAAGCATATATGTTCAGGCTGGCCGGCAGAGTAACACATGTTTTGACTCCACGGCCATGATTGATCCATGTGTGGTTTCGTTTCGTTTGTTTACTGGCAATTCTGTGTTGCAGAGTTATCGATCGATAGCAGGGGACGGGGGACCGTTTAACCTGCTACTCACTCTTGAACGGTAGCTGTTCGGAATTTACCTTCTGCAGCAACGTGACAAAGGGCTAACATACAACTGATGATTGGTGTGTGGCTCTTACTACTTTGGTGAGCGGGCAGAGGAGGAGCCGTTGTTTACATGAGTATACATGCCAAGTAACTGGCAATTAAAAGGTCCTCTTCGTTTTGGAGAGGATAAAAATCTTCTAAAAATGATGGTATCACGCGTAAAATATAACCTCACGGTGCTGCTTCGTGTGCGCTACCTTTGCGTACAAATACAGGGCCTTTGCCATTGACGTCTCTTTGCGTTCATGCGCTACTCTGTACGTAACAAGTACTAGTAACAAGAACGTGTGCTCTCGCCTCTGGCTACGCTGATATGATCTACGCCACTAAGCAAAAAATATCCACACGGAAGTCTTTTGGGGGGCAGTACGGACCACTACGATCGACTTTATCGACCACATCAAAGCACAGCAGCTACTCTTATTACGGAACAAATCAAATGTGCATGCATGCACACAAATGGTCCTCATTAACTCGTACATTGTTTTCGGCTAGATAGGTTAGGCATAAGTCGAGATTCGGAGCCATCTATTCACAGTGCACGAACATGTTCGAGATGCCTACTATACACCCAATGGACGGCGACAGTGACGGTATTCAATCTACCTTTGCAAAAGTAAACTATGCATAGGATATTTTCCATACGCGACAGTAACACTGATATTTCGAGCTCCCCGTGCACGCGACATTTACCACAAGTCGTGGCATAGACAAGAAAGAGGAGAGAAACGAACTGAAAAGAACTGGACACGTTAATTGCACAACATCAAGAACCACTGCCTCGGTCACAGTCGATCATTCTTGTCCGCAGTGGTAAAATCTGACAACTCGATCCTACAAAGACTTTGAGTAGCCAGTCGACGTACGACCCGGCCGTCCACTTTGATCACAAATCAAGTGATGAGCAGTCGTGACCTACCACATCCACATCGAGCCCCACTATGCACATCACTGATGATGCGCACCTTGAAGGTCAGATCCGTGCCATCAATGGATCATCGGATGGATGGCTATGATACCCGGCCTCTTCCGCGATGTTTCCATGGTCGAGATTCGATTCTGCACATCCCAACGATGCCGATGCATGTACAAATCATTGCCTGGACTTGTGGTTGCGGAGTACTTAGCTAGGATCGATGGAAACCATCATGTACTTACTGAAAAAACTTTTGCATGCAGGTGGTTGCCACAAGTTTGTGGGGGCAATTCAGATCAACGATCAACAACGAAGACCACATGGGCATGGACATGAATGGACTACAACGTTGTGCGCAGGACGATGTGTGGCCGATCGGTTCCCCGTTGATCGAACTGTACGTGGTTGTGGAGTTGTGGTGGTGCAGGGGGTGTTTGTGTCTCGACACGGCGAATTCCACGGAGTGCAGGGGTGATGATGGTCTCAGACATGAAAGAACATGCGTCGTGCTCGATTTGACATGCGTGCTGCAGATGATGTGAGGAGTCGGCTAATTAGCAGTGCGCATGTCAGTCGTTTCAGTTGGGCGATGGAATGTAACTGCGCGCACGTGTGTTTGTTCATTTTAGAGCCAAGTGGCGTGAGACGGTCTCCGCCGTGTGTAGTGATGACTTTGGTTGTTAGCGCAGCATGATCGTCGACTAGTTTAGGGGTGCAGTCTTGGGCCAGCGTGGATGTCGAAGCGGCGGCTCCGGTTTTTTCTTGCGTTGAGGTTGTCTCGGTCGTGTTTAGTATCGGCTATGGTTGTTTGGACGATATAGTTGGCGGCCAGTTTTGGGGCATGGCCTTAAGGCCGGTGTGGATGTCGGAGCGACGGCTCCGGGTTTTTTCTTGCGTGAGTTTACCTCGGCCGTGGTAGCGTCGATCATGGTTCTTAGGGTGACATGGTCGTCGACTCGAGTTATACCTTTTTTCTTTTTAGGTCTCATCCTTCCTGTTTGTTTCTTCTATATAAATATGAAAGGCAAAGTTTTTGCCTCGTTTCGAAAAAAAAAAGTATGTTCTTCTATGATAGTTTGGCGGTTTAGACTGCTCGCAGCCCCCAAAGTTTTTTGAGATAAACACTAACCAGTTCACATCTCCCACGACCCCGTGACGGCGGCGCAGCGCCGCCCCGGGCGTCCCTCCTCGTCGGCTGCCTCCCTCCTCCCCTCTCCTTGCCGCCGCTGGTGTGTTCTCTCCCCTTCGCGCGTGGCACGTCGGCGGAGGAGTTCCTGCTGGTCGCGCTAACGGATCTTGAAAGCGGCGTCATCAAGATCCTTTGGCTGTGGTGGTGCTTGGCGGTGGCGGCTAGGAGGCACCGAGCTGCTGCGTGTCGGCGGTAGCCAGCTGCTGCTCCTCCGCGCGTCGACGGCGACCGACTTACAACTCTGCCTGCAGCACTTGGGAGTCGGGGTGGCGGCCCCGGGTTTCGGTGGTGGCTCCTCCTACCGGAGGTGGTCGGCCGGTTCAGATTGGTGTGGGGGATCTTGGAATCCCACACCGTGTCCCGGCGGCGGCTTCACAAGGGTGAGGGTTTGATCCCGCCAAAGGGTTGCCGTGTCTCGGATGTCCTTCGCGGTGGATCTTGGGAGGATCTGGTGGTCGGCCGGCGAAAGCCGAGCTCCGAGTAGGAGTCGACGACGACGGCGCTCACGGGCGTCGTTACCTTCCTGAAGGCGTTGTCATTGCGACTTCGAGCCTCCCGCCCTGATACTCCGGGGGAAACCCTAGATTTGGATCTCCCCGGATCGAACGATGACGATTCTATCTGTCGTTCTCCATCTTTGGGGCATTGTTTTGGAGTACACTCTTCTGGAGGGGTCTTGAGGTGGAGCGGTGTTTCGTCTACTGCATCGACCACGACGAGTCTTGCTGGCGTGGTGCCACAGGGCCTCGGCGATAGACGCGAGATGTTGGACGCGGAAAGGTGGAGCTGTTTGGCGCCATTGCGGCGGTGATAGAAGGCCTGGCATAGGAGCTGAAATGATCTCTCCAGAAGATGGTTTTGCGGATATCGGCGGCAACGGCTTCCGAGGTTGGCGGTAGCGGTTTCCGAGTGTGCATACCGGTGTATACTACGGGTCAGCTGAACCGGATATGTGCTCCCAGTTCGCTATCGGGCGACTTGGTGGAAGCAACCTGTCGTGGGATAATCACGGCAGACGTTACCGGGGGTAACTTGTCTTGGGGCAAATCGACTCTGGTGTTTGGGAGAGGGTTTAGCTCAAGAGAAACCATGGTGATATGCGATCTGGTAGCCGGCAATCAAGTCGCCGAGTCTCCGGTCTGAATATATTATCTCAACTCTCGTGTTACAATGGATACTCGATATCTCGTAATCTCTACCAATCTAACCCTAGGGGCCGGCTTATATAGTACCCGGACCCCCTAGCTTACCATCCAAGGCGTGCTCGGAATCCTACCCGGACACTGCTTACAAACCCTAAACTTCCTTATCGGAACCCACAATCCGGGTTACGAGGCCTACACTCCTGGGCCTTCTAGAAGCTCCTTTTCCCTAAGCCGGGTCTTGTGCAGCGTCCTTTGCGCCGAATTACACCTTGGTGTTAGCATACCGGGTTATCATCCCTCCATCAGTAGTCCCCAGAATAGCTTGGGCTTCACGGGATCGAAGCGCACGCTATTCCCTGGGTTCAGCGTGCCATTTCTTCCATTCCCTTCTTCCTCACCGGCGCTCTCTTGCCCGATCTCACGCAGCGCCGCCACGGAGACCACGAACGCGCCACCGGAGCCGAGCCGCCGTCTCCTGCGCTCGTCCACAAACCGCGCCGCGCCGCCGTCTGTCTCCGCCGCCGCGCACCCGAGCTGCCCGCCGGGAGTCCCAGAGGGGCACCACAGCTGCGCTATTTGCCACCGTCGTGCTCTCCTTCAATCTACTCCGGTGAGCTTCCTTTCCCCCATTAATTTTAGCTTCCAATTTCTCCGTCCGATCCAGATTGGATCTAGGTCTGTCCGCCGGCTACTTTCTTGCGCCGATTTAGATCGCTTCGTACCACACTTGCTTGTTCAATCGCTCAATGATAGACTCAATTTCAATCTCCCATCACTTGCTATCCTTAATCTCTTCGCAAATTTCTCTGTAAAATTTCCCAATCTAGATGTAGTCTGTCAAAATTTCCGCAGCTGTTCTTCGATACCCGGACAATCCTCTATTTCCGGATCTCCTATTTATGCTAGTTAACCAAACAACCAACACCTTTTCATAATGGCTCACTGATACTAGGATTACCGATAATTTCCAAAACTGTTCGTTGATAGTCGGATAACTCATAGTCTCTGTGCTTCTTACTGGTACTACTCATGGATACTCGGATAACTCATAATTCCCGAGTCTTAATGTTTCGTACTCTTTGCCTTGTATTTTGCAGACCGAACAAATGGCTCCAAAGCACAAGGGCAAACAGCCGGAAAAACCAAGGTCAACCCAATCCATCTCCGCCAACTGGGCACGGTCTTCCGTGACCCAGGCCAAGCTAGAAGAACTCGCCGAGTCTGGCGTTCTCCCTCCTCAGAAGGAGATCCATTGGAGAGTACCGGGTGACGAGACCCGGCCTACCCCCAACCCCAACGAGGTAATGTGCTTCGTTGAGCACGTGATCCGAGGGTTTCGCCCCCCGGGTCACTCTTTTTTCCGTGAGGTCCTCAGCCATTACGGCCTCCGGGTATTCGACATAGGGCCTAACTCTATGTTGAATATAACCCATTTCATAGTCCTTTGCGAATCTTACTTGTGCATCCCTCCCAATCTCGCTTTGTTTATCGAACTTTTCCAATGCAAACCGTGCCGCGAAAGCGGTGACGGGGCCCTCTTGGCCTGCGCGGGGTTTCTATCCAGCGCCGTAAGAATTCACCCATGCCGACTCTCAGTCTTAACTCTCACGTTAAGCATTGGCAGCAAACTTTATTTTATTGCCGGGACACCTCCCCACCCGGCGAGAGGAAATTGCCGGGTTACTCGGAGGGTCTCTTAGATCTTTCCGATACTTTCAACGCTTTCGCCCCTGAATCGGAAAGAGAGTCCATCCAGCCCCACCTGGCCAAGATAGCCGTCCTTTTCGCCCATGGTCTTGCTAGGCTTAACTTGGTTAAGACTTGGGTAGATTTCCCCATTCAGCCCAACTCTATCCGCTCAAAGCTAATGTGCGAATACTCGGGGCACGTCACGGACGCGCTCCGCTATTCCTCGAAGAACTATCCGGCTGGCGGTACCAACAAGACCATCAAGAGCTTCCTGACTGAGAAGCTGGAGGTGATCAAGAATATAGCCGGGTTAGCGCCGTTCACCCGGGATAACCCGGCTCCAGCGGTAAAATCCGTTACTTATCCACATATTCTCGTACTTTGACTTGATACAACTACTAACTCTCACTTTCATGCTTCTATCTCAGGCCGATAATGCTTTCTAGAACATCGAGACCCCTCCCAACTCCGGGAACCCGGAGGAAGAAGAAGAACCGGTCGACACTGACGAAGGTATCACCCGGATTTCAATCACCTCAACCTTTATTACTTTGCTTTCCCATTTTTTTCTCTTTTTCCAACTATATGCTTGCGCCTTTCAGGGATGGATGATAAGGATGACAAGGATGACCAGGGTGACCCGGAAGAGACTGAGAGCGATAAAAGCGAGGCTGAACCGGAAGTTGAGGTCGGGGCCAAGAGGAAAACCCGAGGGGTCGTCTTCAAGGTTCCTTACTCTTCCATGTCCTCCAAACCCTATTCCTTTGATAATATGCGCGAACTTAACCGACAGTTATCCAATTCGCCACACTTGAAGGATCCGCCTCCGACCAAGCGCAGGGTAACCCGGAATTCCCCGGGTGATGATCCCCTCAACCCGGGTATTCCCACGTCCCCAGCTCGTCGTACTGGTACTTCTCCATCTCATCCCTCCAACTCACCCCAAAGACACCCTTCCCCCAATCATCCATTAGCCGGACAGCTCCAGGTCTCACTCTCGGATTCTACGACAGCCTCGTCCGCGTCTAGCAGCGAACTTCCCGCAGATTTCGTGGTGAATGCCGGGTAAGTTATATTTGCAGCTAAGCAATATACTAGTCCTTTTGATAACCTTTAATTTTTGCAGCTAATCACTTCTCTTTTCTTTCCTTAGCGCCCAGGTCTCGATCAGTGGCCCGGATAATATGGACACAGACAACCGGGAGACGGAGGGACCGGTTGACGATATGGACGCCGCGACTGGTGGTGGTGGTGAAGAGAACCAGGAGCAAGACCCCCTGATTGACTCGGCTCGGCAGGAAACCGGGTCTCCCAAGCCATCTGAAGAAGCTGAGGACGACGATGTCGAGATCCTGGACACAAGGATGGGCTCTCCCAATCCGGACACCCAGGCGACCCGGGTCTCGACCCCAAAGTCGGAGAAGGTTCGTCCTCCTAGTGATCAGGCTGCCGGCTCTTCCGGTATCAGGCCCGAGGATATGACTTTTTCCCAGATGCTTGACGCCCTGCACACCTTGAGGGCTGACGAAGAAAATGTCCTAGAAGCTTTGATAGCCAAACATGAGGTAAATCCGAGTAATATTGCATGTATCCTTGTCTAGTCCCCAAGTTCCAAGTGAACTTATTGATAATTTGCTTGGAACTTCGTAGTATATCCGACTGATAGCTTGCTTTTTATCCGGCTAACCCTTCCTTGTGTTTCCCCACAGGCCTTCGTGACCCACTCGGAGAAGGCATTGGTGAAGGCCACCAAACTCCTCGAGAAGGAGACGACTCTGCGTGAGTCGGCTGAACCTGATGCCAAGAGGGCAGGGAAAATCACAAGGAAATATAGAAAGAGGGCTCATGCAGCAGAAGATGAACTGACCAAGCTTTCCGTTCAGATTGCCGACACATATCGATCTTTGACTGGTACTATTCCTAACTTAATAATTATAACCCGGATTCTCATTCTGATAAATAGTCGGATTTCCTTACTCAATGCTTTTTTCTATTTTCTGCAGGTCCGGATGATGTAACTCTGGATGAAGATGATATCGCAAAGCTGAAAACCATCAAGAGCACGATCCGGCAGCTCTGTGCGGGAACCAAATGGATTCTTCAGGATCTGAAGTGGCCGGGTGTCGGGCATGGCAACCTGAAGACGCTGCTTGACGCGTGCTCCACTATCCCCGAGTGGATTGAGCACTGGAAACGCTCGTCCTGTCGGGTTGGAGTAACCCGGGGGCTTGCGCTGGCTAAGGCATATTTTCCAAAACTTGAGCCGGCCAAGCTTGTAGGCGGGTTTCCAGAGTTCAACCATGACGGCTCCAGGTTCTCAGTAAAGAACTTCAAGGCTATCCAGAAGGAGGTTCGTCACTCGGCCAGCATAATCGCCGATAGTCTAGATGTCAGTTCAATTATCCCATCATATGATGCTGATGACAAGGCAGTTAAGTTGGATCTTCCCAAACCTTATGATATGCTGGCCCGATGGAAGGCGGAGGCCGCTCAGGCGAGAGAAGAGGCCGCGAAGAAGAAGGCTGAGGCCGATTCTGCGCCTGCTATCTCCACGCCAGTCGTTCCTCCTCCCGCATGGGCCGGCACTACTGCTGATCCGGGTGCTGCTGCCACCAAGAATGCTGAAGAACAAGGCAAGGAGCAAGACCCGGCTGCCAAGGGCAAGGGAAAGATAGACGACTCGGCCCAAGATGCCGAGTGAAATTTTTATCGGCAACCGTCTCAGGCACTTTACCCGGCCAATGGGCCTTTTTAAAACAATTATTCTTTTGATAGTGCGCTTGTGCGCTTTTGATACTACTATCCTGGCTTGTAATACGTTTTAATACCTTAATATATCTCGTGGCCCTTCTGGCCTTTTGCTTGAATTTGATATTTCTTAACTTTGAGCTTTTTCATCCTTGATTTTCTGACTTTCTGTTATGGTTCCTTTTGTGAGACTCGGTTTTCGGGTCTCATGGGTTTTGACGAGTGGGCTTTTTTCTAAGTCCCCAAGTCCACAAGACTCGGATTTTTGAGTTTTTGAGATGAATAGCTAGATAATTTGTTTCTGTTTTCAAATTCCCAAGTCCCCAAGGCCCGAAATTCCGAGTCTGGGGTGCTGGGTCTTTCAAAAGGAACAAATCGTTTCTGCTAAGCCCAAAACCTAGAGCCGTTCACATAGGTTTTGAAGTTATGCTTAATAAACTTTGAGTTTCCGGTTATTAACCTTGTACTCTGCATAACTTGTGGTTTAGATGACCCTTTTGACTCTCTTGTACTGTAAGCCGGCTTTCGCGTGGATAATCATGTTGCTACATCTGTACGAAGACAGGGTCAGGCAAGTCCTATTGGGCATCATGACTGATTGTAATCATACGCTAGCGAAGCATGCCACTTTAGTGCGAGTCACATCGAGCTTAAGTAAGAAAAGTCAAGAAAGTTTGGCTCCTTTGTCCGGTTATAAGCTTGCAGCCGTACTTGTTTGCAAGTAATCGGCCCTTATAACTCATAGGCATCGTGGCCAGGTCTTTGAGTTTGTAACTGTGCTATTCAAGCAATCAGCCCCCAAGACCTAAATATATGCAATTTACTAAAGAAACTAATGTACTAAGAACAATAAATAATACTTACCTTGAAGAAAAAATAAAAACACAACAGAGATAAAAAACTTGATAAAAAACACATGAAAAGGAAACAATATATTGTTTAACCATCTCTTTATTGATATGAGAAAAATTAGGTCAGCAAGCCGCCTCATTAAAAACCCTCCAGTCCCCTTAGGTACCCTGGATAGGAAAAGAGTGCGTCTGAAACCTGCTGCATGTTACATCGTGTAATTCCACTTTATGAATCTGGCCTATACTAAGTATAGTAGGGACGTAGCTGAGCCACGTTCCATGGTCTTTCTCTTTCTTGCATAGATGAAGTGGTATGGGCGGTGTCATTAACCGTAGCCGACTCTTCCCTTGCATCTATCAAGTAATATGATCCATTGTGCAGATTCTGGCTTATGATGAACGGTCCTTCCCATGGTGGGGATAACTTGTGTTTTCCTTCCTTCGATTGTACCAGGCGCAGAACCAGGTCTCCTTCCTGGAAGACCCGGGTTTTCACGCGCCGACTATAATATCTCCTCAGGTCCTGCTGGTATATGGCTGATCTCTCCAAAGCTTGTTCCCTGTGTTCTTCTAACATATCCACGGCGTCCTGCCGGGTCTTCTCGTTCTCCACCTCAACGTAAGCCGATACTCGAGGCGAGTCATGGATGATATCACTCGGCAGCACCGCTTCTGCACCATAAACCATGAAAAACGGTGTCATCTGAGTAGATCTGTTAGGTGTAGTGTTGATACCCCAAACCACTGAAGGTAACTCCTCAACCCATGCTCCAGCAGCTCTGATACATGGGACTCGCAATCGTGGCTTTAATCCACGGAGTAACTCCTGATTTGCCCTCTCCACTTTATCCATTGTCTTGTGGATGAGCTACGGAAGCTATATCAAGCCGGATTCCGTTATTACCACAGAATTTCTCCATCTCGCCAAGGGACATGTTGGTTCCATTGTCGGTAATTATACTGTGAGGATACCCGAACCGGTAGATAATCCTTTTCAGGAACTTAACTGCCGTAATCGCTTCACAATTAGTAACTGGCATAACTTCAACCCACTTGGTAAATTTATCGATAGCCACCAAGAGATGTGTCTTTTTGCAAGGTGGCATGTGAAAGGGGCCAACCATGTCCATACCCCAAACGGCAAAAGGCCAGGTCAAAGGAATTATTTGCAACTCCATAGCCGGCACATGGATTTGGCGGGCATACCTTTGGCATCCGTCGCACCTTGCCACCAAGCGTTCCGCATCTGCTAAGGCTGTGAGCCAGAAGAAACCATGCCTATATGCTTTGGCCACAAGGGACCTTGTGGATGCGTGATGCCCACAGTCGCCTTCGTGGATCTCTTTCAGGATTTGCCGGTCTTCTTCTGGTGGTACACAGTGCAAAAATACTTCTGCAGCGCTCCTTTTATATAACTCCCCATTGATGATGGAATAACCTTTTGCTCGCCTCAGAATTTGCCTTGCTAGTACCTCTTGCTGTGGTAACTCACCCCGTGATAGGTAAGCCAGAAACGGCTCTGTCCACTCGGGAACAGTGCGCATTGTGGCCACGAGCTCCAAATCCGGGTCTTTGTTAGCCAGTTCTTCCTCAGACTCGGTTTTAATTGACGGCCGCCATAGCTCATCCAGGAACACATTGGGTGGAACCGGCTCTCTGCGCGAGCCGAGTCTGGCGAGTGCATCTGCTGCCTCGTTTTTTCTTCTACCTACATGCTCCACCTCATACCCGGAAAAACACCCGGCGACCCTGTCCACCTCTCTGCGATATGCTGCCATAGTTGCATCTTTTCTATCCCAAGTTCCCGAGACCTGCTGCACCACAAGGTCTGAATCTCCATAGCACCGTATCCTCTTAATGTTCATCTCCTTGGCTATCTTCAATCCATGCAATAATGCCTCATACTCGGCCATGTTGTTGGAACAATCAAAGTGAATCTGCAACACGTAGCTCAACTTGTCTCCTTTGGGTGATGTGAGCACCACTCCAGCTCCTGATCCCTCGTATTGCTTAGAACCATCAAAGTGCATTATCCAAGACTCGGGACTTGGCGTCATTGTGGGCATGCCTGTGTGAGTCCAATCATTAATGAAATCCACTAGAGCTTGAGATTTGATTGCTGACCTGGGCTCGTAGTTGATGTGATAATCTCCCATCTCGATCGCCCACTTGGCTATTCTACCTGTTGCATCCGAGTTTCTGATGATACCCGACATTGGTATAGAGCTAACCACTGTTATGGGGTGTTCCTGAAAATACGGCTTCAGTTTCCGGCTGGCCATGAAGACCCCGAAAACCAACTTCTGCCAATGTGGGTAGTGCTGCTTTGCTTCTGATAACACCTCGCTGACATAATAAACCGGCCTCTGGACCGGGTCATATTTTCCATCCTCCTTGCGCTCAACGACAACCACTGCGCTAACCGCCCGGGGCCCCGCTGCAACGTATAGTAACATGGGCTCTTTAGGACCCTGGGATGCTAGGACTGGTGCCTCAGATAGTTGCTTTTTTAGTGCCTCGAATGCCTCATCCGCCTCTTGGTCCCAAACGAATTTATCAGATTTCCTCAAGAGGCGGTACAAGGGTATTGCCTTCTCTATGAGTCTTGATATAAACCGGCTCAACGCTGCTACGCACCCCGTAAGCTTCTGAACATGCTTCAGGTTTTCCGGCTTTTTCAGACTCTGGATAGCTTTGATTTTATCCAGGTTTGCTTCAATCCCTCTCACCGAAACAATAAAACCGAGTAACTTCCTTGCTGGGACTCCAAATACACACTTTGTCGGGTTAAGTTTCATCTGGTATCTTCTCAGGTTCTTGAATGTTTCCTTCAGATCATCAATAAACGTCTCTGCTTTTCTGGTCTTGATCACCACGTCATCCACGTAAGCATGAACGTTGCGTCCAATTTGGTCCTCAAAGCACTTCTGAATGCACCGCTGATAGGTTGCGCCGGCGTTCTTCAATCCAAAAGTCATGGTTTTGTAACAAAAGGCCCCAAAAGGGGTTATGAACGATGTTTTCTCCCAATCTTCCTTCTTGAGCTTGATCTGATGATACCCGGAATATGCATCCAGGAAGCATAGTAGGTCACTTCCAGCCACTGCGTCTATGATCTGATCTATCCTTGGAAGTGCAAACGGATCCTTTGGGCAATGCTTGTTGAGACTCGTATAATCAATGCACATCCTCCACTCATTGGTCTTTTTCATCACGAGAACCGGATTTGCCAACCACTCCGGGTGAAATACTTCCATGATAAAGCCGGCTGTCAACAGCCGAGCAATTTCTTCGCCGATATCCCTTCTTCTTTCCTCATTCATCTTTCTCAGTCCCTGCTTCATGGGCCTGGACTTGGGATCAACGTGCAAACTGTGCTCTGCCAGCTCTGCAGGGATACCCGGCATATCGCTAGGCGTCCAAGCAAACACATCCTGATTTGAACGAATAAACTCCACAAGTGCCTTTTCCTGCTCATCGCCCAAGTTAGATCCTATGGCAAATTGCTTAGAGGGATCACCCTCGACAAAGGCCACCATCTTGGTATCTTGTGCTGCTTTGAATTTTTCTCTCTCATCCTCCGTGTTTGGCCTCTTCAGCGTTGTCCTGTCATCCGGGTCTACTTGAGACCGATAATACTTCAGCTCCTCCTTTCTACAGGCCTGTTCTGCCATTGCCGCATCTCCTTCGTCACACTCAGCCGCTATATCCCGGCTTCCATGTATGGTGATGGTCTGCTTAGGACCCAGGATTTTTAGCTGTAGGTACACGTAACACGGCCTGGCCATGAACTTGGTGTAAGCCGGCCTCCCAAATAGCGCGTGATAAGGACTGCACAACTTCACCACTTCGAACGTGAGCCACTCCACCCGGAAATTATCCTTTGATTCTCCAAAAGCAACCTCCAAGGTAATCTTTCCTTCAGGGCACGCGGAGTGACCCGGCACGATCCCGTGAAAAACTGTTTGACTTTTCTATAGCTGAGACTCCTTGAGACCCATGCGTAAGAAAGTTTCCCAATACAGGATGTTGATGCTGCTTCCACCGTCCATTAAGACCCTTTTCAGCTCATAACCATTAACCTGTGGCGCAACCACCAATGCTAGGACTCCCGGGTGTTCTATTCTTTCCGGGTGATCTCTTCTGCTCCACGTTACATCTTGCTCGGACCACCTCAGGTATCTCGGGACATCCGAGGAAACCGAGTTTACTGCCTTCTTTAGTATCTTTCTATCCTTGTTAGAAGTTCATGTGGTGTGAACGTGGTATTGGCCCAATTGCTTGGGGTTGGCTTGGAAACCTCCACCTCCTCCCTGGTTATTACCCGGATTTCCAACTCCCGGGTTACCTGCTGGGGGTGGGCCGTTGCCCGGGTTTCCACCCGGACCCGGTCCTCCTCCCCGGCCTGCACCTCGCATAGCCTTATTTACTTCCTCGTTCTTCCATCTCTGCAAATCCGCACACTGCTCCAATGAGTGGTTAGCCGGCCTCCCGTTCCTGCTGTGTTTCGGGCACGCCATTCTGAAGATATCCCAGTTGTTACCCGGCCTTGGTGGCCCTTGATAATTTCCTCCGTTATGATTTCCTGCGTTGAAATTTCCTTCTGCCCTGGGCCTTGAAGACCCGGCTTCTGTGCTGGCGACAAACTCGGAATTCCCCTCGAACGGGCGCTTGTTCTGGTTGTTCCCATTGTTACCTCCATGGTTACCCGGCGTAGATCCATTGCCGATTCTTCCATTACTGCCTGTATTTGCTTTTGCTTTCTTGTCATCAACGTCCTCTTCCGTGGTATCCGTTGCAGCATGTTTGTTGCACGCATCCATTAGTTCTCCCATTGTAACCTCTAAAGCATTCCGACTGGATTTCATGCGAGTTAATTTCTGCACTAAAGGCGTATACTTGCATGTCTTGGCCATAGCCTGCAACGCGTCCTTCGGCTGAATATCTGTAGATGAATGCAATATCTCCATAACCCGGCGCACCCAGCTGCGCGCCGACTCTCCCTTCTTTTGCACACACCGTTCTAGATCGTCGATAGTAAACAACTTCCTGCATGTTCCGTGAAAGTGCTTGATAAACGCAGTTTTCAACTCACCCCACGACTTGATAGATCATTCCAGTAAATTGTTGAACCACAACTTTGATGCTCCTTCCCACATCATTAAATACATGAACTTGGCTTGAAGGTTTTCAGACGTGTTGCGAATCGACATAGCCATCTCATAACTGCTCAACCATGTTTCTGGATCCATAGTCGGCTCATAGTTCACTACTTTACCCGGTTCCTTGAATTTATCCGGGTAAGGCTCAGCCCTCATGTTATCCGTCAGACACTTGGGCCCAGCGAGATTAGTCGGTACTGGCCTCACCCGGGAAACATGCGATCCTGCGGGGGGTACGGCTGGACGTGGCGCTACCGCTGGTCCGTGCACCGCAGACCCGGCCGTGGCTCTCCTAGCTCTGGAACTATCCACAATAGCTTGTGCTGCTGGTGCTGCTTGCACACGGGGAGGAGGCGGCATTTGCTGCTGCTCTGCCCTCCGTCGCGCTGAACTTGTTTGCATATTGCCGGCATTGCCATGTTGCTGGCTGATATAAGGTGTTCCATGCATTCCACTCCTATTATCCGGGTAATTAACCTGCTGAGCCACTGCCGTATGCAACAAATCGATCGCCCGTCGGGTCTGCTCCGCATGGGGTGACTCTCTTACGGGGATCTGATTCAATGCTAACGTTGCGGCATATACGTTATCCATGGGGTTATTGAAGTGACCTGGCGGCGTACGAAATCGTGATGGTGGTGGTGGTGGTGCCGTGTTGCCGACAGGGGCCCCAGTTTGCAGTGTGGGTAACCCGGTCTGCACTTTTGCCGGCTGTCCTGCTCCAGTTGCTGGTTGATGCGCAGTTTCCTGATTCACAGCCGGAATCGGCTGATCCTGGGGTGTGATGAATAGTGCGTTAGGGTTTATGACTCCACCCATCGCCGGTAATCTTGTCTGGTATCTCTGATGCACCCTGCTTGTCTCAGCCCGGAGCCGGTTTTCCAACGCGTCCAGTTCGCGTTGACGCGTGGCTACCCCTTGCTTTTCTGCTTCTACATCTCTTCTTTGTTGCTCTAGCGCGCGGCGTGCTACCTCCAAGTCCCTGGCACGTGCCGCGGCGTTTTCCGGGGTTATCACAGTAGCTAACACTGTTGGGTCCAAGACAATATTGTTACTGAACAGGGCCGGGTGTTGCGGATTCGAAGGACCCGCCCCTCGCGTCCTGTTAGCCAGGAACCCAAACATATTTGCCTGCAGCTCGCTATCCGCCGCTCGACTGGTGACTGAAGCCGACTCTCCGTCAACCCGGGTCAGGACCGGATTTCCGTCAGCCGGATTTTGCTGCTGGGCCAATGCTTGCGCCGCTCCGACCGCGGCCGTAGTCACGTTCCCCTGATTGAGATTGGTTGCAGGGGCCGTGTAGACCGCGACCTGGCGCACAATGCTTGGCGAAGACTCATATTCCTCCTCATCGCCGCTATCTTCCTCGTACCGGTCCTCCAGCAGGTGCAAGATAGACTCGGTATCATCCTCTCTTATGACCCGGCCACGCGGGGTCCATGCCGGCTCCTCCGGCTGTTCCCTCTCCGTGGTGGGCTCTTCTATCGGATCCACCGTTCCGACCGATTCTTCTCCGTCCGACTGAACGTGGGTGGCTTCTCCTGACACAGAATCAAGTCCAAAATCGTCAGGAATTGAACCGAACGCACGTACCATGCCGACGAAGACGTTGACCCGGCCGATCGTGACGACAGATCCGGATTCGAGCAGATCCGACTCTGGCCCCCAGCAAAAATCGTCCACCATCTTCTCTCCTTCAGGGTTGGTGTAGATCTCGCCGACGACGAGGTTCTTCATGTTCTCCCGAGCTTCTCCCGTGATGTAAACACCCTTGGACGTAGGCCCCACGGTGGGCGCCAACTGTCGTGGGATAATCACGGCAGACGTTACCGGGGGTAACTTGTCTTGGGGCAAATCGACTCTGGTGTTTGGGAGAGGGTTTCGCTCAAGGGAAACCATGGTGATATGCGATCTGGTAGCCGGCAATCAAGTCGCCGAGTCTCCGGTCTGAATATATTATCTCAACACTCGTGTTACAATGGATACTCGATATCTCGTAATCTCTACCAATCTAACCCTAGGGGCCGGCTTATATAGTACCCGGACCCCCTAGCTTACCATCCAAGGCGTGCTCGGAATCCTACCCGGACACTGCTTACAAACCCTAAACTTCCTTATCGGAACCCACAATCCGGGTTACGAGGCCTACACTCCTAGGCCTTCTAGAAGCTCCTTTTCCCTAAGCCGGGTCTTGTGCAGCGTCCTTTGGGCCGAATTACACCTTGGTGTTAGCATACCGGGTTATCATCCCTCCATCACAACCGGATTAGATGATGCGCGTCAGTGTGTTAGTTCGGGGTATCGGCCCCGATTATGACTACCCCCTTCATCAAGAGTTTGTAGGTGTGACGATATTCGTCAGTGTCGCACCCGGACTTTTAGAGGATACTCACAGCCCGCTAAACAATAGATAAATGGCTTACGGGGCCTACCTGCACCCGCATCTCAATATGAGTAGGCCAACACGTAAACGTGTGACAACCATCCTCTACTATTCATCGTCTGTGAAACCATCCAATAGAAATCCGAATACTTCCATTGACGTACTTCATAACATACACACATGGTACGTCAACGGCATTTGAACAAGTGATATCACAACAAATCTCTAAGACACAAAGAAATAGAAATAAGTGGCAAAAGCTCTCACTAGAGCAGAGATAGCAAATACAGTCATGCAGAGGACACATGTCCCAACAAGTCATCATTACATCACAGCGGAAGCATCCAAAGTGTCTGAGTACAGACAAAATCCAAATAGGCCTAAGAGGCCGGAAACGAAAAGTACGGACCCATCCACGAAGTCTCGGATCCTGCCCGGGTCCGCTATCTACTCGTCAGAGCCTCGTCATACTCCAGCTAGGTAGCCACCATGGGGATCCTCGGAAACGTAGTCTGCAGAACACGCAGCCCCAAAGGGGTCAGTACAGACGAGTACTGGCAAACAAGACGCACAAGATACCAAAGTGTACCCGACAACACCAAGTACAGATGCTTTGGGTTCAACGGAAGATAGGTGATACAAAGATGCGGCAGCAGCTGCCCTAACAACTACGGAGACACGCTACAACATCCGGCTAAAGTAAGGGATAAGATAGCGCATCTGGAACAAAGTACCACTAACCTCAAACAAACCCATCCTGGATCTGCCCCTTATCCAAAGAAGCAATCCGAGGATAACCCACACAGTTGGATTAATGAAGGTTCAAGTTATTGTGTCAATAAGCCTATTACTAGTCAAATTATTATCAATTAGGTGTAAGTTGTCTAATCCTTGTTAGCCAGCCCTATCACCAAGTCATCCATAACCGCGGACAACACGGCTTCTCGAGAAGATTTAACCCTGCAGGGATGCACCAATTTGGCCGTACACGTAAGAATATCCCGCCAGACGGGGGATCAACCCACCAAGCGAGGTACTCAACACAACCCAACTCTTCTTCGCATCAAGCCCAAAGAACCCCGTGCAGTTGAGCGCACGGCTAATCAAGCCCCACGAAGAAAAGGGGACCCTCATAGCACTCTAAGAACGTGTCTCCCTAAATGCCGACTACAAAAGTTACCATCCTGGCGCCAAGGGTTCGCACCTGCATATGCATGCGGCAAATGGAAAACCCGAACTAAATGAGGCGATTTGGACGAGATGCGAATCGAATCAAAGTTGATGGGGCGCCCATACACGCTTCCCACATGCGGTTAGCGCGCTCATCATGGATCTAGAGGACAAAAACTTTTCCTGAGTTCGACACTAGCAGGCCTCAAAACCATACCAGGCCTCCTGCCGGTGCCTTATCATCAAATTAGCATTACCTCATACATTAACAGGTTGTTGTTTAAACATCGAGCCCCCAGAACATAATAAATATGGTAACAGAAATAACGGACATCAGACTCGAGCATAAACAACCCTAAGCATGCTAGTAAGACACAGGCAACAAGCAACAGGGTTATAGGTGTGGAGGATAGGCTATATCAGGGTTACAGGATAACATGTGATAGGATCGGAACACAAGCATCAAATCTTAAGGCTAGCAGATTAGACAATGGAAAGTATCGGTATCCAGTGTGGAAAGGACACAATGGTTCATGTGAGTGAATACTTGCCTGCAAACTCAGTAGCCTGGTACTGGGCTAACTCCTCTGAAGTAGTGTCGTAAACCTCGTCTGTCTCAACGTCGTCGTCTATTCGGGAAGAAGCAAACAAACAACGAAGAGAGACGAACAATCAATAACATGGCATAATGCACAAACTTGGGATGATGCATGACAATTTAATTGATGCATCAAAGATAAGCTAGTTGACATGGTAAACATATTTAAATGGGCCCATCTGCAATTTGGATTGCATATGGAAGAGCTCATTTAATAAGGTTGAATTAAGTGATCTACAATAACCATCATGTGGAAGTTGATTAGAATGATGCATGGATGAAGAAAACAATAAGAAAACAACAATAGCTTCAATTTGAAAATGTTGTTTACCAAGTTTGGCATTTTATTTATTAAGTTATGAAATTTGGCTTCTTAAATGAGTTACACAAGCACTCATTGTTTTCACCCATTTTAATTGTTCAAAACAGATAACAAAATTCATATTTGGAAAAAACACAAAATTTTAGATGGAATACATATTTCATTTGTTGAAAAAGGATTTAAAATGAGCAAGTTATTAATTTGACAATTTTAAATGCATTAATTAAGAAAGAGTTGTTTTCAGCCATTTAATTTATTTAAAACAGAACACAAAGTTGATATTTGCAAAGTTCACGAAAAATGGGATGGAAAACATATTTTATATGTTCAAAAAGAATTTAGTTTGACCAAGTTATTAATTTAGCAATTTTAAATGATTTAAACAAGATTTAAATTATAGAACCAATTTTAATTATTCAAAACAGGAAACAAAGTTTATATTTGGAAAGCTTGTTCAATTTTGCATGGAAAATATATTTTACATGTGCCATTTGAATTAAATTTGAATTAGTTATGAATTTGACCAAATTTTAAAGAGTTGTTTGAACTTGAATTTTTGAAACCATTTGAAAGGTTCAAAACAGTATACAAATGGTTTTAATATGTAGAGAATTTAATTTGGTATGGAAAACATATTTAGTTTGTTGAATTTGGAATTTTTAAGCCCAAGTTATGAATTTTGCAATATTTAAGGCATTTAACAAGTACTAAATGTTTTCAGCATTTTAATTTATTCAAAACCAGAAATAAAGTTGATATTTGGGTAGAGCATTTAAAATAGAGTGGTTTTCATGTTGAAAGTTTTGCATTTTGAGTTTCCTAGCAAAAGTTATTAAATTACAAAGTTTTAAGCATTTTTATGGTTTATTAAAATAACCAGGGACCTAGAAAATAATTACAGGGACTTGTGTGCGAAAAGGGATTGGATCTGGATCTGTAAAGAGAAATAATAAAAAAAAAGTGGGTCTTTAATCGCGCGGGGGGGGGGGGGGATTCGATCCCGCGCCCTCCTGGTGCGCGCGCACGGGGCGTTACCAGTGGGCTGCTGCGGCTTGTTTGGTTTATACGGGATGAGTGGGGGTTTTGGGGTATATCCGGGGGCTGTTAACTGAAAAATTCAGTTAACTGAATTTGGCCGGGGATGGCAGAGCGCCGGCGACGGACTGCTCGCCGCGGCTGCTGCTGCGCGCGCGGGAGTGGGCGCGTGCTGGTCGTGCGTGCAGAGGGGTAGGAGGGCAGGGGACATGGCGTGCTCACCTTAGGTGCGGCCCTGGCTTGGTGGCGAGGAGGTAGCAGCGGCGGTGGCGACGAGCGTGAGGAAGACGGCGCGCTGGCGGCGATGTCGGTGAAGATCGCGGCGCCCCTAGCGCCCCTCCGGCCGTGCCTCCTGCAGCAAAAAGGAAGGGGGAACCCTCCCGGTTCCGTTCCCGGGGGGAGTGGCCCTCGACAACGACCACGGCGACGGCACGGAGGCCCTCAAGTTCCGGTCATGGAGGCTTACAGGAAGTTCCGAAAAATCTTCAGAAGAAAAAGGAGAAGGGAGGGGATCTGAGAGGGAGAAGGAGGATTGACGGCGGAGAGAAAGGAGGAGGGAAGGGATGGCTAGGGTTTCGGTGGGGAGAGGGGGTAGAAATAGGAGGAGGGGAGCAGGTGGAGCTCCTGCTCGGTGGGGGATGTCTCCCCTCCTCTGTCTCCGTACAAAGGAGGAAGACGACAACGTCGTGGGGGCGCCTGGGCCTTGGGGCTGTGGTGGGCTCAGCCCACTTTGGCTGGCCTGCCCCCCCTTTTTTTTTCTGTTTCTATATTTTTTTTTGTTCACCTTATTTTTTGTAGGAAAGAAAAGAGGGAAAAAGAATAGGGTTTTGGGGCTTAAAATTTTTGGTGATAAATTTTTAATAGTTCTTTATTGCAAAAGCCCAGCTGTGCAAACTTTTATTTTTCAAAATTTTAAATTTTTGTTGTTGTTTGAAATTTAAAAGAATTTGAGTGAATTTTGCAATATATGAAATATTGAAATATTTAACCAAGTTAATTATTTGGAAATTCAAGTTTATTGGAAACATTTGAATTGTTGCTGTTTGGAAACTATTTTGAAACATTGGAACATACCAAGTATGAACCAAATTTTGAAATTTGATTTGAATTTCAAATGGAAAACAAGTGAAATCAATTGAGAACAAATGCAATGCTCAAGATGGAATGATGCAAACTAAAATTAAACAAGGAGCAAGCATTGTAGGGTTGTTTTTCATACTTGGGATGTTACAAAACGCCCCCCTTGAAGGAATCGCGCCCCGAGATTCCTACTGAGAAGAGAAAAGGTCCGGATACTTCTTGCGAAGATCCTCTTCGGTCTCCCATGTTGCCTCTTTATCGGAATGATGAGACCACTGCACTTTTAAGAACTTGGTGCTCTTGTTGCGAGTTTTGCGCTCGGTCTCATCGAGAATGCGAACAGGATGCTCTTCATAAGAGAGGTCTTCTTGCAGATCAATGGAATCATGATCAACCGCACGACCTGGATCTTTGAAGCACCTCTTGAGCTGTGACACGTGAAACACATCGTGCACCTTGGATAGCTTTTCTGGAAGTTCAAGACGATAGGCATTTTCTGCACGCCTTGAGAGAATGTTGAAGGGACCAATATATCTTGGTGCAAGCTTTCCTTTGACACCAAAACGATGAGTGCCTCTGAGGGGAGTTACACGGAGATATGCTTTGTCTCCAGCTGCGTAGACCATGTCCCTGTGTTTGCTGTCATAGTAGCTTTTCTGACGAGATTGAGCAATCCTCAGATTGTCACGAATGATGCGAACTTTCTCTTCGGCCTCGTTAACAATGTCAGGGCCTAAGAGTGAACGTTCACCAGCTCCAGACCAATTGATTGGACTCCTGCATCTGCGGCCATAGAGAGCCTCAAATGGTGCCATGCCTAGGCTTGCCTGGAAGCTGTTGTTGTAGGAGAATTCAGCATATGGAAGACATTCCTCCCATTTCATGCCAAAAGAGAGACCACATGCTCTGAGCATATCCTCGAGAATCTGATTGACTCTTTCGACTTGCCCTTGAGACTGAGGATGGTAGGCTGTGCTGAACAGAAGCTTGGTGCCCAATGCTTCTTGAAAGCTTTTCCAGAAATGAGAAGTGAAGATGCTTCCACGGTCTGAGCTTATTTCCAATGGAACACCATGAAGAGGAACAATCTTTGCTGTGTAGAGCTCTGCTAACTGACTAGCTGAGATTGTCTCTTTGACAGGAAAGAAGTGAGCTACTTTAGTGAGTCGATCAATGACAACGAAGATTGCATCGTTGCCCCTCTTGGACTTTGGAAAACCAGTGACGAAGTCCATTTCAATCATGTCCCACTTCCACTCAGGGATTTTCAGAGATTGGAGAAGACCGGCTGTTTTCTGATGAACTGCCTTGACACGTTGACAAACGTCGCATTCAGAAACGTATTGAGAAGTTTCACGTTTCATGCTAGGCCACCAATACAGTGTCTTGAGATCCTGGTACATCTTTGTACTTCCAGGGTGTATGGAGAGAGGAGTTTCATGAGCCTCCTTGAGAATGACATCTTTGAGACTTTGAATCTGAGGAACTGCAATGCGTCCTTCGAAGAACACAGTTCCCTTGTCATCAATTGAGAAGCACTCAAATTTCTCATTGCCTGCTTTGATGTGTTCTACAATCTTCTTGATTTCAGCATCACGAAGTTGTTCAGAACGAATCTTGTCCTCGAGAGTTGGACTGGCTGTCAAGTTTGCAAGATAGCCTTGAGGAACAAGACCAAGATTCAGCTTCTGGAATTCTTCATGAAGAGGAGGTTGGCTTTCCATGATCATGAGATTATTGCAATACGACTTGCGACTGAGAGCATCGGCCATAACATTAGCCTTGCCTGGAGTGTAAGAAATGGTAAGATCAAAGTCTTTAATCTTTTCAATCCATCTCCTTTGCCTGAGGTTTAGATCTGGTTGAGTGAAGATGTACTTCAGGCTCTTATGATCGGAAAAGATTTCAGTGCGATTACCCAACAAGTATTGTCTCCATTTCTTGAGGGCAAACACAACTGCTGCAAGTTCAAGGTCATGAGTGGGATAATTGAGCTCATGTGTGTTCAACTGACGTGAAGCATAAGCCACAACTTGACGTTCTTGCATAAGAACTGCACCTAGACCTTGGAGAGAAGCATCACAGAATATTTGGAAAGGTTTGGAAGGATCTGGGCCAACCAGAACTGGTGTAGAAGTGAGTTTAGTCTTGAGGAGATTGAATCTCTCATCACATTGTGGAGACCAAACGAACTTCTTGTCCTTCTTTGTGAGGTCAGTGAGAGGTTTGGCAATCTTGGAGAAGTTTGGGACGAAGCGACGGCAATAGCTAGCCAAACCAAGAAAACTTCTTACTTGCTTCACCGTCTTTGGAGGTTTCCAATCAACAATTGCTTTAACCTTTTCTGGATCAATGGCTATGCCCTTGGCAGAGATGACATGACCAAGGTAAGCAACTTCTGAAATCCAGAACTCACATTTGGAGAATTTGGCATAAAGACGATTTTCGCGAAGCTTCATGAGAGTTAGACGAAGATGTTCTTCATGCTCTTCCTCGGATTTTGAGTAGACAAGAATGTCATCAAGATATACCACAACGAACTTGTCGAGGTATTCATGGAAGACAGAATTCATGAGTCGAGAGAAAGTCGCCGGTGCATTGGTGAGACCAAAGGACATGACGGTGAATTCGTATAGACCGTAGCGAGTGGTGAAGGCTGTCTTTGGAATATCCTCTTTTCGGATCTTTATTTGATGGTAACCCATTCTCAAGTCCAACTTGGAGAATATTGAGGCTCCAGCAAGTTGATCAAAAAGATCATCGATGCGAGGAATTGGATACTTATTTTTGATGGTCTTCTCGTTAAGAGGACGATAGTCAACAACGAGTCTCTTTGTTTGATCCTTCTTCGCGACGAAAAGAGTTGGGCATCCCCAAGCCGAGGAACTAGGTTGAATGTAACCTTTTTCCATGTACATATCAATTTGTTCCTTCAACAACTTCAGCTCGGGAGTTCCTATCTTGTAGGGATGCTTAGAGATTGGAGCATTACCTGGTTCAAGTTTGATCACGAACTCAACAGCTCTGTCCGGAGGCATTCCTGGCAACTCTTCTGGAAAGACGTCAGGGAAGTCGCAAACCACCGGAACATTTTCAAGTGAAGGTAGAGGTTTTGCATTGAGGTTGCATAGCTGAATGGAACTTGATTCATGTGGAGAATAGATTATCTGGCCAGAAGGGTGGGACAGAGTTATTGACTTTTGAGCACAGTCAATTTTTGCTTTATTGGCCTTCAGCCAATCCATACCAAGAATGACATCAATGTCAGAATTTCCCAGCAACATGAGAGAAGCAAGGAATATGTGGCCTCCAATTAGGATTTGATTGTCCCTACTTATCTTGGAAGTCAACATTTGAGATCCCGGGGAGTGAACAGTGATCTGATTGCTTAGTGGAACCAAAATTAGGTTGTTTGTTGTGGAAAAGGTCTTTGACACAAAAGAATGTGATGCTCCGGTATCAAACAACACTTTAGCTGGATTAGTGTTTACGGGAAATGTACCGAGAACGACGTCAGGAGCTTCCTCAGCTTTGTCGATCTTGACATGATTCACCCTTGCGGTCCTCCCGACAGGCCTGTTGTTGGAGTTGAAGGCCTTAGGCGGGGGAGCGCGCACCATTGCCTGGTTTGTGTTAGGACGAGGTGGTGGTGGAGGTAGCTGCCTCTGCGTGCACTTGTCGGCGTAGTGCCCCGTCTGCTTGCACTTGTAGCATGTGACGACACGAGGAGGCCCTAGCCTTGGCTGCCCCATCGAAGCCCTTTGATCATGCATCTGAGCAGGGTTGGGTGGGCGGGGAGCGAAGCCTGGAGAAGTTTGGGCGTATGGAGCCCGAGTGACAGCACCATTTGGTACCCAGATGCGGCGCTTCTGCGGAGGGATGGTCATGTTGGAGGAGGAACCACCCTCACGCGAGTGCTTGCGAGACTCCTCGAATGCCTTGCGCCCATTTTCTTCATTGAGCGCGGTGTTAACGAGATCCTCGAAGTTGTTGGCCTTGAAATTGATGAGGGCATACTTGAGTTCCGGGTTAAAGCCTCTGCGGAACCTTGCCATCTTCTTAGCTTCAGTGGACACCTCATCTCCAGCGTACCGAGCGAGGCGATTGAACTCACTCTGATACCCGATGACGTCCAACTTGCCCTGCTTGAGAGAGCAAAACTCTTCACGCATTCTTTCCATGAGACCATCTGGAATGTGGTGCTTCAGGAAGGCTTCCTTGAAACAATCCCACGTGACTGGCATCCCAGTTCTCATGGCCTGGAAGTTTTCCCACCAAGTAGCTGCCTGACCCTTCAGCAGATAGGAGGCATACTTGACCTTGTCTTCTTCAGCTACGTGTGCAATCTCCAGAGCCTTGGCTATCTCACGGATCCAGTCATCAGCGTCCAGAGGCTCGCGTGTGGCCACGAAAGCTCTTGGGCCCAGACTGAGAAACTCCTTGATGCTGACTCGTGGAGCTGTCTGGTTGATGTGTTGATTAGCCTGAAACTGGGCCATCTGCGTCATGACTTGGGTCATCTGAGTCAACAGCTCCGCAATTGGCGGTGGCTCAGGCGTGTTGTTCCTTGTTGGCGGCATCCTGAATGGAAATGCATTTTAGCACAACAATAGAAAAGGATAGACTTGGCAACCGAAAGAGAGATTATTCCGACGCATGAATAGACAACCACAAGGTTCACCATCACATGTTCAAATACATCAGAATATCCATTACACCATAAATGGTTCGAATGCCAAAGGATAACTAAACATAGCTAAGAATGGATACATCGGTACTCCCATGCTCATCACGCAGGACGGCGGCTAGGAGTACGGCGAGAGGTACGGTGAGGAGCACGCCCACGAAAGTAGGTGGAACGACGATCCACGTAGATCTGACGTGGTCTGAGACCGACTCTAGGCGTGGTGAAGTACATAGCATCGACTCCCTGTGCTCCAAAGCGGGGAATCCCAGTGTAACCAGCACCAAGGTTAAGGAGTGGACCTCTGATCGGCTCGTAACCTCCAGCATCTGGCAGACGACGCCCAACTGGCTGATCGAAACGTGCAAAGCGCTCGTCTCCAACAAAGTCTGTGGTGTAAGTCGCCAGACGAGTCAAAGCAAGGTAAAGCTGTTCTCTGACTGAAGCCAACTCCTGAGATAGTGTGCGGGCAACTGCGTCACTGTGTCTCACAAACTGAGCGGTGGTGTGCAGCCTGGAGTTATCATGCTCGTAAACATCCAAGTTGTCGTAGAGAGTGAAGTGAGCTCCCTCCGAAATGATGTAACCACGGGGGATGTGGCGATAGATAGAATCGTCAAATCCCCAGTAGTCAGCACGAAGAACGGTGAGGCTCACATAAGCTGCCTGCTGCACAGCCATATCCACCGTGGAACCCACTGCCTCGTAGCGGTGGACTACGCTCATGCCATCATCTGACAGAATGTAGACGATAGCCTGGTAGTAGGTCTGCTCAAACTCTCGCTGCTGCTCGTAGACCTGGTACTCTGGTGCCCAACGGAACCCCAGAAAAGTGACCATGTCTCTCAGCATCTCCGGATAACCGGCAGTGCTCTCGCAACGAGTCATACGAACCACCTGCGGGTAGAACCTGAGATCCATCTGCAGATGATCGGGGAAGGTTTGATTAGACGCCGGTAGAAAAACTGAAGTGGCAAGCAGCAACAAGGTTCCAACGGACGAAAAGGATCTTGAGAAGAACAGGATATCGAAGCAACATTCGGGAAACACGAGACCAAACACTCCTGAGGTACTACGGAAAACCCATCCGGGCTTCTAGAGGATCAATATCTACTCTTAAGGAATAGAGGATCTTCTTCCAGGGCTTATGTGCCTCCGTTCTCAATCGTGAGTAGGCAACATGATAATCATGTCACAACCACCTCCATTCCTATGGTCTAGTAGATATAACCATCCTAGAGAAACCAGGATACGTGAAATCCTAACTTGAAAGTTTAGATGAGAAGAGAAAACAACGTTGCACTTCCTTACCAGAAAAGGGAGGGTGGGTGGGGAAAGAAATAAAAGAACAGAATTCCTACTCTCACGTTTCATTTTTCCTATATAGCTACAAAATAGTTTCTAGACTCAACTGCGACCAGTAAAAGGGATCCTACAGGCAGACAGGCTCTGATACCATTTGTCGCACCCGGACTTTTAGAGGATACTCACAGCCCGCTAAACAGTAGATAAATGGCTTACGGGGCCTACCTGCACCCGCATCTCAATATGAGTAGGCCAACACGTAAACGTGTGACAACCATCCTCTACTATTCATCGTCTGTGAAACCATCCAATAGAAATCCGAATACTTCCATTGACGTACTTCATAACATACACACATGGTACGTCAACGGCATTTGAACAAGTGATATCACAACAAATCTCTAAGACACAAAGAAATAGAAATAAGTGGCAAAAAGCTCTCACTAGAGCAGAGATAGCAAATACAGTCATGCAGAGGACACATGTCCCAACAAGTCATCATTACATCACAGCGGAAGCATCCAAAGTGTCTGAGTACAGACAAGATCCAAATAGGCCTAAGAGGCCGGAAACGAAAAGTACGGAGCCCATCCACGAAGTCTCGGATCCTGCCCGGGTCCGCTATCTACTCGTCAGCAGCCTCGTCATACTCCACGTAGTAGCCACCATGGGGATCCTCGGAAACGTAGTCTGCAGAACACGCAGCCCCAAAGGGGTCAGTACAGACGAGTACTGGCAAGCAAGACGCACAAGATACCAAAGTGTACCCGGCAACACCAAGTACAGATGCTTTGGGTTCAACGGAAGATAGGTGATACAAAGGTGCGGCAGCGGGCTGCACTAACCAACTACAGAGACACGCTACAACATCCGGCTAAAAGAAAGGGATAAGATAGCGCATCGGAACCACCTACCACTAACCTCAAACAAACCCATCCTGGATCTCGCCCCTTATCCAAAGAAGCAATCCGAGGATAACCCACACAGTTGGATTAATGAAGGGTCAAGTTATTGTGTCAATAAGCCTATTACTAATCAAATTATTATTGATTAGGTGTAAGTTGTCTAATCCTTGTTAGCCAGCCCTATCACCAAGTCATCCATAACCGCGGACAACACGGCTTCTCGAGAAGATTTAACCCTGCAGGGGTGCACCAATTTGGCCGTACACGTAAGAATATCCCGCCAGACGGGGATCAAACCCACCAAGCGAGGCACTCAACACAACCCAACTCTTCTTCGCATCAAGCCCAAAGAACCCCGTGCATGTGCGTGCGCGGCTAATCGAGCCCCACGAAGAAAAGGGGGACCCTCATAGCACTCGAAGACCACGCCGCCCTAAATGCCGACTACAAAAGTTACCACCCTGGCGCCAAGGGTTCGCACCTGCATATGCATGCGGCAAATGGAAAACCCGAACTAAATGAGGCGATTTGGACGAGATGCGAATCGAATCAAAGTTGAGGGGGGCGCCCATACACGCTTCCCACATGCGGTTAGCGCGCTCATCATGGATCTAGAGGACAAGAACTTTTCCTGAGTTCGACACTAGCAGGCCTCAAAACCATACCCGGCCTCCTGCCGGTGCCTTATCATCAAATTAGCATTACCTCATACATTAACAGGTTGTTGTTTAAACATCGAGCCCCCAGAACATAATAAATATGGTAACAGAAATAACGGACATCAGACTCGAGCATAAACAACCCTAAGCATGCTAGTAAGACACAGGCAACAAGCAACGGGTTATAGGTGTGGAGGATAGGCTATATCAGGGTTACAGGATAACATGTGATAGGATCGGAACACAAGCAACGAATCTTAAGGCTAGCAGATTAGACAACGGAAAGTATCGGTATCCAGTGTGGAAAGGACACAATGGTTCAGGTGAGTGAATACTTGCCTGCAAACTCAGTAGCCTGGTACTGGGCTAACTCCTCTGAAGTAGTGTCGTAAACCTCGTCTGTCTCAACGTCGTCGTCTATTCGAGAAGAAGCAAACAAACAACGAAGAGAGACGAACAATCAATAACATGGCATAATGCACAAACATGGGATGATGCATGACAATTTAATTGATGCATCAAAGATAAGCTAGTTGACATGGTAAACATATTTAAATGGGCCCATATGCAATTTGGATTGCATATGGAAGAGCTCATGAAATAAGGTTGAATTAAGTGATCTACAATAACCATCATGTGAAAGTTGATTAGAATGATGCATGGATGATGAAAACAATAAGAAAACAACAATAGCTTCAATTTGAAATGTTGTTTACCAAGTTTGGAATTTTATTTATTAAGTTATGAAATTTGGCTTCTTAAATGAGTTACACAAGCATTTATTGTTTTCACCCATTTTAATTGTTCAAAACAGATAACAAAATTCATATTTGGAAAGAACACAAAATTTTAGATGGAATACATATTTCATTTGTTGAAAAAGGATTTAAAATGAGCAAGTTATTAATTTGACAATTTTAAATGCATTAATTAAGAAACAGTTGTTTTCAGCAATTTAATTTATTTAAAACAGAACACAAAGTTGATATTTGCAAAGTTCATGAAAAATGGGATGGAAAACATATTTTATATGTTCAAAAAGAATTTAGTTTGACCAAGTTATTAATTTAGCAATTTTAAATGATTTAAACAAGATTTAAATTATTTAACCAATTTTAATTATTCAAAACAGGAAACAAAGTTTATATTTGGAAAGCTTGTTCAATTTTGCATGGAAAACATATTTTACATGTGCCATTTGAATTAAATTTGAATTAGTTATGAATTTGACCAAATTTGAAAGAGTTGTTTGAATTTGAATTTTTGAAACCATTTGAAAGGTTCAAAACAGTATACAAATGGTTTTAACATGTAGAGAATTTAATTTGGTATGGAAAACATATATAGTTTGTTGAATTTGGAATTTTTATGCCCAAGTTATGAATTTTGCAAAATTAAATGAATTAAACAAGGATTCAAATATTTCACCAATTTAAAATATTCAAAACAGTAAACAAAGTTTATATTTAGGTAGAGAATTTAATTTGGTGTGGAAAACATATTTAAATTATTAAATTTGGAGTTATAATGAATTAGTTATGCAATTTTGAAGTTGGGGTATTAATCTGTGATTAAAAAGAATAGCTAAGGGCCTGATTGTGTTAGACAGGGACTGAACTGTGAAATCACAGGGACCCATGTGCGAAAAAGGAGTTGGATCTGGATCTGGAAAAATACAATGAAAAAGTGGGTTTTAATCTGCGCGAGGGGGATTCGATCCCACGCCCTCAGGCGCGCGCGCAAGGAGCGCAACCAGTGGGCTGCTGCGGCTTGTTTGGTTTATACGGGATGAGTGGGGGTTTTGGGGTGTATCTGGGGGCTGTTAACTGAAAAATTCAGTTAACTGAATTTTGGCCGGGGATGGCAGAACGCCGGCGACGATCTGCTCGCTGCGGCTGCTGCTGCGCGCGCGGGCGTGGGCGCGTGCTGGCCGTGCGAGCAGAGGGGTAGGAGGACAGGGGACAGGGGCGTGCTCACCTTAGGTGCGGCCCTGGCTTGGTGGAGAGGAGGTACAGCGACGGTGGCGACGAGCGTGGAGAAGACGGCGCGGTGGCGGCGATGTCGGTGAAGATCGCGCCGCTCCTAGCGCCCCTCCGGCCGTGCCTCCTGCAGCAAAAGGGAAGGGGGAACCCTCCCGGTTCCGTTCCCGGGGGGAGTGGCCCTCGACAACGACCACGGCGACGGCGCGGAGGCCCTCAAGTTCCGGTCATGGGGGCTTACAGGAAGTTCCGAAAAATCTTCAGAAGAAAAAGGAGAAGGGAGGGGATCTAAGAGGGAGAAGGAGGATTGACGGCGGAGAGAAAGGAGGAGGGAAGGGATGGCTAGGGTTTCGGTGGGGAGAGGGGCTAGAAATAGGAGGAGGGGAGCAGGTGGAGCTCCTGCTCGGTGGGGGATGTCTCCCCTCCTCTGTCTCCGTACAGAGGAGGAAGACGACAACGTCGTGGGGGCGCCTGGGCCTTGGGGCTGTGGTGGGCTCAGCCCACTTGGGCTGGCCTGCCCCCTTTTTTTTTGTTGTTTTCTGTTTCTATATTTTTTTTTGTTCACCTAATTTTTTCTAGGAAAGAAAAGAGGGAAAAAGAATAGGGTTTTGGGGCTTAAAATTTTTGGTGATAAATTTTTAATAGTTCTTTATTGCAAAAGCCCAGTTGTGCAAACTTTTATTTTTCAAAATTTTAAATTTTTGTTGCTGTTTGAAATTTAAAAGAATTTGAGTGAATTTTGCAATATATGAAATATTGAAATATTTAACCAAGTTAATTATTTGGAAATTCAAGTTTATTGGAAACATTTGAATTGTTGCTGTTTGGAAACTATTTTGAAACATTGGAACATACCAAGTATGAACCAAATTTTGAAATTTGATTTGAATTTCAAATGGAAAACAAGTGAAAACAAATGCAATGCTCATGATGGAATGATGCAAACTAAAATTAAACAAGGAGCAAGCATTGTAGGGTTGTTTTTCATACTTGGGATGTTACAAAATGCCCCCCCCCTTGAAGTAATTGCGCCCCGAGATTCCTACTGAGAAGAGAAAAGGTCCGGATACTTCTTGCGAAGATCCTCTTCGGTCTCCCATGTTGCCTCTTTATCGGAATGATGAGACCACTGCACTTTTAAGAACTTGGTGCTCTTGTTGCGAGTTTTGCGCTCGGTCTCATCGAGAATGCGAACAGGATGCTCTTCATAAGAGAGGTCTTCTTGCAGATCAATGGAATCATGATCAACTGCACGACCTGGATCTTTGAAGCACCTCTTGAGCTGTGACACGTGAAACACATCGTGCACCTTGGATAGCTTTTCTGGAAGTTCAAGACGATAGGCATTTTCTGCACGCCTTGAGAGAATGTTGAAGGGACCAATATATCTTGGTGCAAGCTTTCCTTTGACACCAAAACGATGAGTGCCTCTGAGGGGAGTTACACGGAGATATGCTTTGTCTCCAGCTGCATAGACCATGTCCCTGTGTTTGCTGTCATAGTAGCTTTTCTGACGAGACTGAGCAATCCTCAGATTGTCACGAATGATGCGAACTTTCTCTTCGGCCTCGTTAACAATGTCAGGGCCTAAGAGTGAACGTTCACCAGCTCCAGACCAATTGATTGGACTCCTGCATCTGCGGCCATAGAGAGCCTCAAATGGTGCCATGCCTAGGCTTGCCTGGAAGCTGTTGTTGTAGGAGAATTCAGCATATGGAAGACATTCCTCCCATTTCATGCCAAAAGAGAGACCACATGCTCTGAGCATATCCTCGAGAATCTGATTGACTCTTTCGACTTGCCCTTGAGACTGAGGATGGTAGGCTGTGCTGAACAGAAGCTTGGTGCCCAATGCTTCTTGAAAGCTTTTCCAGAAATGAGAAGTGAAGATGCTTCCACGGTCTGAGCTTATTTCCAATGGAACACCATGAAGAGGAACAATCTTTGCTGTGTAGAGCTCTGCTAACTGACTAGCTGAGATTGTCTCTTTGACAGGAAAGAAGTGAGCGACTTTAGTGAGTCGATCAATGACAACGAAGATTGCATCGTTGCCCCTCTTGGACTTTGGAAAACCAGTGACGAAGTCCATTTCAATCATATCCCACTTCCACTCAGGGATTTTCAGAGGTTGGAGAAGACCGGCTGTTTTCTGATGAACTGCCTTAACACGTTGACAAACGTCGCATTCAGAAACGTATTGAGCAATTTCACGTTTCATGCTAGGCCACCAATACAGTGTCTTGAGATCCTGGTACATCTTTGTACTTCCAGGGTGTATGGAGAGAGGAGTTTCATGAGCCTCCTTGAGAATGACATCTTTGAGACTTTGAATTTGAGGAACTGCAATGCGTCCTTCGAAGAACACAGTTCCCTTGTCATCAATTGAGAAGCACTCAAATTTCTCATTGCCTGCTTTGATGTGTTCTACAATCTTCTTGATTTCAGCATCACGAAGTTGTTCAGAACGAATCTTGTCCTCGAGAGTTGGACTGGCTGTCAAGTTTGCAAGATAGCCTTGAGGAACAAGACCAAGATTCAGTTTCTGGAATTCTTCATGAAGAGGAGGTTGGCTTTCCATGATCATGAGATTATTGCAATACGACTTGCGACTGAGAGCATCGGCCATAACATTAGCCTTGCCTGGAGTGTAAGAAATGGTAAGATCAAAGTCTTTAATCTTTTCAATCCATCTCCTTTGTCTGAGGTTTAGATCTGGTTGAGTGAAGATGTACTTCAGACTCTTATGATCGGAAAAGATTTCAGTGCGATTACCCAACAAGTATTGTCTCCATTTCTTGAGGGCAAACACAACTGCTGCAAGTTCAAGGTCATGAGTGGGATAATTGAGCTCATGTGTGTTCAACTGACGTGAAGCATAAGCCACAACTTGACGTTCTTGCATAAGAACTGCACCTAGACCTTGGAGAGAAGCATCACAGAATATTTGGAAAGGTTTGGAAGGATCTGGGCCAACCAGAACTGGTGTAGAAGTGAGTTTAGTCTTCAGGAGATTGAAGCTTTCATCACATTGTGGAGACCAGACGAACTTCTTGTCCTTCTTTGTGAGGTCAGTGAGAGGTTTGGCAATCTTGGAGAAGTTTGGACGAAGCGACGGCAATAGCTAGCCAAGCCAAGAAAACTTCTTACTTGCTTCACCGTCTTTGGAGGTTTCCAATCAACAATTGCTTTAACCTTTTCTGGATCAATGGCTATGCCCTTGGCAGAGATGACATGACCAAGGTAAGCAACTTCTGAAATCCAGAACTCACATTTGGAGAATTTGGCATAGAGACGATGCTCGCGAAGCTTCATGAGAGTTAGACGAAGATGTTCTTCATGCTCTTCCTCGGATTTTGAGTAGACAAGAATGTCATCAAGATATACCACAACGAACTTGTCGAGGTATTCATGGAAGACAGAATTCATGAGTCGAGAGAAAGTCGCCGGTGCATTGGTGAGACCAAAGGACATGACGGTGAATTCATATAGACCGTAGCGAGTGGTGAAGGCTGTCTTTGGAATATCCTCTTTTCTGATCTTTATTTGATGGTAACCCATTCTCAAGTCCAACTTGGAGAATATTGAGGCTCCAGCAAGTTGATCAAAAAGATCATCGATGCGAGGAATTGGATACTTATTTTTGATGGTTTCTCGTTAAGAGGACGATAGTCAACAACGAGTCTCTTTGTTTGATCCTTCTTCGCAACGAACAGAGTTGGGCAAGCCCAAGCCGAGGAACTAGGTTGAATGTAACCTTTTTCCATGTACATACCAATTTGTTCCTTCAACAACTTCAGCTCGGGGGTTCCTATCTTGTAGGGATGCTTAGATATTGGGGCAGCACCTGGTTCAAGTTCGATCACGAACTCAACAGCTCTGTCTGGAGGCATTCCTGACAACTCTTCTGGAAAGACGTCAGGGAAGTCGCAAACCACCGGAACATTTTCAAGTGAAGGTAGAGGTTTTGCATTGAGGTTGCATAGCTGAATGGAACTTGATTCATGTGGAGAATAGATTATCTGGCCAGAAGGGTGGACAGAGTTATTGACTTTTGAGCACAGTCAATTCTTGCTTTATTGGCCTTCAGCCAATCCATACCAAGAATGACATCAATGTCAGAATTTCCCAGCAACATGAGAGAAGCAAGGAATATGTGGCCTCCAATTAGGATTTGATTGTCCCTACTTATCTTGGAAGTCAACATTTGAGATCCCGGGGAGTGAACAGTGATCTGATTGCGTAGTGGAACCAAAATTAGGTTGTTTGTTGTGGAAAAGGTCTTTGACACAAAAGAATGTGATGCTCCGGTATCAAACAACACTTTAGCTGGATTAGAGTTTACGGGAAATGTACCGAGAACGACGTCAGGAGCTTCCTCAGCTTTGTCGATCTTGACATGATTTACCCTTGCGGTCCTCCCGACAGGCCTGTTGTTGGAGTTGAAGGCCTTAGGCGGGGGAGCGCGCACCATTGCCTGGTTTGTGTTAGGATGAGGTGGTGGTGGAGGTAGCTGCCTCTGCGTGCACTTGTCGGCGTAGTGCCCCGTCTGCTTGCACTTGTAGCATGTGACGACACGAGGAGGCCCTGGCCTTGGCTGCCCCATCGAAGCCCTTTGATCATGCATCTGAGCAGGGTTGGGTGGGCGGGGAGCGAAGCCTGGAGAAGTTTGGGCGTATGGAGCCCGAGTGACAGCACCATTTGGTACCCAGATGCGGCGTTTCTACGGAGGGGTGGTCATGTTGGAGGAGGAACCACCCTCACGCGAGTGCTTGCGAGACTCCTCGAACGCCTTGCGCCCATTTTCTTCATTGAGCGTGGTGTTAACGAGATCCTCAAAGCTGTTGGCCTTGACATTGGTGAGGGCATACTTGAGTTCCGGGTTAAAGCCTCTGCGGAACCTTGCCATCTTCTTAGCTTCAGTGGACACCTCATCTCCAGCGTACCGAGCGAGGCGATTGCACTCACTCTGATACCCGATGACGTCCAACTTGCCCTGCTTGAGAGAGCAAAACTCTTCACGCATTCTTTCCATGAGACCATCTGGAATGTGGTGCTTCAGGAAGGCTTCCTTGAAACAATCCCACGTGACTGGCATCCCAGTTCTCATGGCCTGGAAGTTTTCCCACCAAGTAGCTGCCTGACCCTTCAGCAGATAGGAGGCATACTTGACCTTGTCTTCTTCAGCTACGTGTGCAATCTCCAGAGCCTTGGCTATCTCACGGATCCAGTCATCAGCGTCCAGAGGCTCGCGTGTGGCCACGAAAGCTCTTGGGCCCAGACTGAGAAACTCCTTGATGCTGACTCGTGGAGCTGTCTGGTTGATGTGCTGATTAGCCTGAAACTAGGCCATCTGCGTCATGACTTGGGTCATCTGAGTCAACAGCTCCGCAATTGGCGGTGGCTCAGGCGTGTTGTTCCTTGTTGGCGGCATCCTGAATGGAAATGCATTTTAGCACAACAATAGAAAAGGATAGACTTGGCAACCGAAAGAGAGATTATTCCGACGCATGAATAGACAACCACAAGGTTCACCATCACATGTTCAAATACATCAGAATATCCAATACACCATAAATGGTTCGAATGCCAAAGGATAACTAAACATAGCTAAGAATGGATACATCGGTACTCCCATGCTCATCACGCAGGACGGCGGCTAGGAGTACGGCGAGAGGTACGATGAGGAGCACGCCCACGAAAGTAGGTGGAACGACGATCCACGTAGATCTGACGTGGTCTGAGACCGACTCTAGGCGTGGTGAAGTACATAGCATCGACTCCCTGTGCTCCAAAGCGGGGAATCCTAGTGTAACCAGCACCAAGGTTAAGGAGTGGACCTCTGATCGGCTCGTAACCTCCAGCATCTGGCAGACGACGCCCAACTGGCTGATCGAAACGTGCAAAGCGCTCGTCTCCAACAAAGTCTGTGGTGTAAGTCGCCAGACGAGTCAAAGCAAGGTAAAGCTGCTCTCTGACTGAAGCCAACTCCTGAGATAGTATGCGGGCAACTGCGTCACTGTGTCTCACAAACTGAGCGGTGGTGTGCAGCCTGGAGTTATCATGCTCGTAAACATCCAAGTTGTCGTAGAGAGTGAAGTGAGCTCCCTCCGAAGTGATGTAACCACGGGGGATGTGGCGATAGATAGAATCGTCAAATCCCCAGTAGTCAGCACGAAGGACGGTGAGGCTCACATAAGCTGCCTGCTGCACAGCCATATCCACCGTGGAACCCACTGCCTCGTAGCGGTGGACTACGCTCATGCCATCATCTGACAGAATGTAGACGATAGCCTGGTAGTAGGTCTGCTCAAAATCTCGCTGCTGCTCGTAGACCTGGTACTCTGGTGCCCAACGGAACCCCAGAAAAGTGACCATGTCTCTCAGCATCTCCGGATAACCGGCAGTGCTCTCGCAACGAGTCATACGAACCACCTGCGGGTAGAACCTAAGATCCATCTGCAGATGATCGGGGAAGCTTTGATTAGACGCCGGTAGAAAAACTGAAGTGGCAAGCAACAACAAGGTTCCAACGGACGAAAAGGATCTTGAGAAGAACAGGATATCGAAGCAACATTCGGGAAACACGAGACCAAACACTCCTGAGGTACTACGGAAAACCCATCCGGGCTTCTAGAGGATCAATATCTACTGCTTAAGGAATAGAGGATCTTCTTCCGGGGCTTATGTGCCTCCGTTCTCAATCGTGAGTAGGCAACATGATAATCATGTCACAACCACCTCCATTCCTATGGTCTAGTAGATATAACCATCCTAGAGAAACCAGGATACGTGAAATCCTAACTTGAAAGTTTAGATGAGAAGGGAAAACAACGTTGCACTTCCTTACCAGAAAAGGGAGGGTGGGTGGGGAAAGAAATAAAAGAACAGAATTCCTACTCTCACGTTTCATTTTTCCTATATAGCTACAAAATAGTTTCTAGACTCAACTGCGACCAGTAAAAGGGATCCTACATGCAGACAGGCTCTGATACCATTTGTCGCACCCGGACTTTTAGAGGATACTCACAGCCCGCTAAACAGTAGATAAATGGCTTACGGGGCCTACCTGCACCCGCATCTCAATATGAGTAGGCCAACACGTAAACGTGTGACAACCATCCTCTACTATTCATCGTCTGTGAAACCATCCAATAGAAATCCGAATACTTCCATTGACGTACTTCATAACATACACATATGGTACGTCAACGGCATTTGAACAAGTGATATCACAACAAATCTCTAAGACACAAAGAAATAGAAATAAGTGGCAAAAGCTCTCACTAGAGCAGAGATAGCAAATACAGTCATGCAGAGGACACATGTCCCAACAAGTCATCATTACATCACAGCGGAAGCATCCAAAGTGTCTGAGTACAGACAAAATCCAAATAGGCCTAAGAGGCCGGAAACGAAAAGTACGGAGCCCATCCACGAAGTCTCGGATCCTGCCCGGGTCCGCTATCTACTCGTCAGCAGCCTCGTCATACTCCACGTAGTAGCCACCATGGGGATCCTCGGAAACGTAGTCTTCAGAACAAGCAGCCCCAAAGGGGTCAGTACAGACGAGTACTGGCAAGCAAGACGCACAAGATACCAAAGTGTACCCGACAACACCAAGTACAGATGCTTTGGGTTCAACGGAAGATAGGTGATACAAAGATGCGGCAGCAGGCTGCCCTAACCAACTACAGAGACACGCTACAACATCCGGCTAAAAGTAAGGGATAAGATAGCGCATCGGAACCAAGTACCACTAACCTCAAACAAACCCATCCTGGATCTCGCCCCTTATCCAAAGAAGCAATCCGAGGATAACCCACACAGTTGGATTAATGAAGGTTCAAGTTATTGTGTCAATAAGCCTATTACTAGTCAAATTATTATCAATTAGGTGTAAGTTGTCTAATCCTTGTTAGCCAGCCCTATCACCAAGTCATCCATAACCGCGGACAACACGGCTTCTCAAGAAGATTTAACCCTGCAGGGATGCACCAATTTGGCCGTACACGTAAGAATATCCCGCCAGACGGGGGATCAACCCACCAAGCGAGGTAGTCAACACAACCCAACTCTTCTTCGCATCAAGCCCAAAGAACCCCGTGCAGTTGAGCGCACGGCTAATCAAGCCCCACGAAGAAAAGGGGACCCTCATAGCACTCTAAGAACGTGTCTCCCTAAATGCCGACTACAAAAGTTACCACCCTGGCGCCAAGGGTTCGCACCTGCATATGCATGCGGCAAATGGAAAACCCGAACTAAATGAGGCGATTTGGACGAGATGCGAATCGAATCAAAGTTGAGGGGGCGCCCATACACGCTTCCCACATGCGGTTAGCGCGCTCATCATGGATCTAGAGGACAAGAACTTTTCCTGAGTTCGACACTAGCAGGCCTCAAAACCATACCCGGCCTCCTGCCGGTGCCTTATCATCAAATTAGCATTACCTCATACATTAACAGGTTGTTGTTTAAACATCGAGCCCCCAGAACATAATAAATATGGTAACAGAAATAACGGACATCAGACTCGAGCATAAACAACCCTAAGCATGCTAGTAAGACACATGCAACAAGCAACATGGTTATAGGTGTGGAGGATAGGCTATATCAGGGTTACAGGATAACATGTGATAGGATCGGAACACAAGCATCGAATCTTAAGGCTAGCAGATTAGACAACGGAAAGTATCGGTATCCAGTGTGGAAAGGACATAATGGTTCATGTGAGTGAATACTTGCCTGCAAACTCAGTAGTCTGGTACTGGGCTAACTCCTCTGAAGTAGTGTCGTAAACCTCGTCTGTCTCAACGTCGTCGTCTATTCGGGAAGAAGCAAACAAACAACGAAGAGAGACGAACAATCAATAACATGGCATAATGCACAAACATGGGATGATGCATGACAATTTAATTGATGCATCAAAGATAAGCTAGTTGACATGGTAAACATATTTAAATGGGCACATCTGCAATTTGGATTGCATATGGAAGAGCTCATGAAATAAGGTTGAATTAAGTGATCTTCAATAAACATCATGTGGAAGTTGATTAGAATGATGCATGGATGAAGAAAACAATAAGAAAACAACAATAGCTTCAATTTGAAAATGTTGTTTACAAAGTTTGGAATTTTATTTATTAAGTTATGAAATTTGGCTTCTTAAATGAGTTACACAAGCACTCATTGTTTTCACCCATTTTAATTGTTCAAAACAGATAACAAAATTCATATTTGGAAAGAACACAAAATTTTAGATGGAATACATATTTCATTTGTTGAAAAAGGATTTAAAATGAGCAAGTTATTAATTTGACAATTTTAAATGCATTAATTAAGAAACAGTTGTTTTCAGCCATTTAATTTATTTAAAACAGAAAACAAAGTTGATAATTGCAAAGTTCATGAAAAATGGGATGGAAAACATATTGTATATGTTCAAAAAGAATTTAGTTTGACCAAGTTATTAATTTAGCAATTTTAAATGATTTAAACAAGACTTAAATTATTGAACCAATTTTAATTATTTAAAACAGGAAACAAAGTTTATATTTGGAAAGCTTGTTCAATTTTGCATGGAAAATATATTTTACATGTGCCATTTGAATTAAATTTGAATTAGTTATGAATTTGGCCAAATTTGAAAGAGTTGTTTGAATTTGAATTTTTGAAACCATTTTAAAGGTTCAAAACAGTATACAAATGGTTTTAATATGTAGAGAATTTAATTTGGTATGGAAAACATATTTAGTTTGTTGAATTTGGAATTTTTATGCCCAAGTTATGAATTTTGCAATATTTAAGGCATTTAACAAGTAATAAATGTTTTCAGCATTTTAATTTATTCAAAACCATAAATAAAGTTGATATTAGTGTAGAGCATTTAAAATGGAGTGGTTTTCATGTTGAAAGTTTTGCATTTTGAGTTTCCTAGCAAAAGTTATTAAATTACAAAGTTTTAAGCATTTTTATGGTTTATTAAAATAACCAGGGACCTAGAAAATAATTACAGGGACTTGTGTGCGAAAAGGGATTGGATCTGGATCTGTAAAGAGAAATAATAAAAAAAAGTGGATTTTTAATCGCGGGGGGGGGGGGGGGGGGGGGATTCGATCCCGCGCCCTCCTGGTGCGCGCGCACGGGGCGTTACCAGTGGGCTGCTGCGGCTTGTTTGGTTTATACGGGATGAGGGGGTTTTGGGGTGTATCCGGGGGCTGTTAACTGAAAAATTCAGTTAACTGAATTTGGCCGTGGATGGCAGAGCGCCGGCGACGGACTGCTCGCCGCGGCTGCTGCTGCGCGCGCGGGAGTGGGCGCGTGCTGGCCGTGCGTGCAGAGGGGTAGGAGGGCAGGGGACAGGGCGTGCTCACCTTAGGTGCGGCCCTGGCTTGGTGGCGAGGAGGTAGCAGCGGCGGTGGCGACGAGCGTGAGGAAGACGGCGCGGTGGCGGCGATGTCAGTGAAGATCGCGCCGCCCCTGGCGCCCCTCCAGCCGTGCGTCCTGCAGCAAAAAGGAAGGGGGAACCCTCCCGGTTCCGTTCCCGGGGGGAGTGGCCCTCGACAACGACCACGGCGACGGCGCGGAGGCCCTCAAGTTCCGGTCATGGAGGCTTACAGGAAGTTCAGAAAAATCTTCAGAAGAAAAAGGAGAAGGGAGGGGATCTGAGAGGGAGAAGGAGGATTGACGGCGGAGAGAAAGGAGGAGGGAAGGGATGGCTAGGGTTTCGGTGGGGAGAGGGGGTAGAAATAGGAGGAGGGGAGCAGGTGGAGCTCCTGCTCGGTGGGGGATGTCTCCCCTCCTCTGTCTCCGTACAGAGGAGGAAGACGACAACGTCGTGGGGGCGCCTGGGCCTTGGGGCTGTGGTGGGCTCAGCCCACTTGGGCTGGCCTGCCCCCCTTTTTTTTTGTTGTTTTCTGTTTCTATATTTTTTTTTGTTCACCTTATTTTTTGTAGGAAAGAAAAGAGGGAAAAAGAATAGGGTTTTGGGGCTTAAAATTTTTGGTGATAAATTTTTAATAGTTCTTTATTGCAAAAGCCCAGTTGTGCAAACTTTTATTTTTCAAAATTTTAAATTTTTGTTGTTGTTTGAAATTTAAAAGAATTTGAGTGAATTTTGCAATATATGAAATATTGAAATATTTAACCAAGTTAATTATTTGGAAATTCAAGTTTATTGGAAACATTTGAATTGTTGCTGTTTGGAAACTATTTTGAAACATTGGAACATACCAAGTATGAACCAAATTTTGAAATTTGATTTGAATTTCAAATGGAAAACAAGTGAAATCAATTGAGAACAAATGCAATGCTCAAGATGGAATGATGCAAACTAAAATTAAACAAGGAGCAAGCATTGTAGGGTTGTTTTTCATACTTGGGATGTTACAGTCAGGAAGGTGACTTTTGATTTATTCCTGTAAATCCTTGTAAAGCGTCGTGGTACGTATTTATTATCAATAAAAAACCGGCTATGTGCATCATTTTGATGCAGAGGTTGGAGGTAGAACCTCCATTTCTAAAAAAAAAAGGATTCATGTTCTTCAGGAAACATGAAATCTAACCTCGCAACAAACCTAAGCCATTTTGTACAGGGAACTCTGGATCACATTTTTGAACTTATCGGTTACTATTTATGAAAATGAAAGATTAATAACTGAAAATGAAATATTGCATCACGGTAGCTTTTCAATGTATTCTTTTGAAGTAATCTATTGTTGAGACGA
>CM054057.1:239503889-239938272 GCA_028641055.1 Alopecurus myosuroides | reverse complement strand
AATAGGGGACAAAGGGTCACCTTGACGGACCCCTTTGGCACTTTGGAAATACTGCCCCGCCACATTATCGAGCTTAACACTAACCGTCCCGTTGTGCAAAACCCCTTTGATCCAGGATCACCACTTCTTGTTAAAACCTCTCAACTTAAGACAATTGAGTAAAAAATCCCAGTTAACTTTATCGTATGCTTTTTCGAAGTCGATTTTCAGAACTACCCCAGTTTTCTTCTTAACATGAACATGGTGCATGACTTCATGTAAGGAAAGGACCCCATCCATGATATTACGATTTTTAACAAAAGCATTTTGCTGGACATTAATCAGCTTCTCAACAAAAGGTTCAAGCCGAATGGTCAAGGTTTTGGTGATCAGCTTATAGATGCATCTCAACAAGCAAATAGGTCTAAACTGCTGAATTTTGTTAGCTTCAGAGGTCTTAGGGAGTAAGGTTATAATACCGTAGTTCAATCTTTGAATGTTCAAAGTTCCATCACAGAAATGAGAAAATAAATTCATAATATTATACTTGACAACCTCCCAGCAATGCTGAAAAAACTCCGCAGGAATATTATCGGGCCCAGGTGCCCTATTGGGTTCCATCAGGAAAAGTGCATGTTTCACCTCCTCAAAGGTAAAAGGTCTGGTAAGGATAGACTTATCCTCAACGGACAACAACTCCTCATGAGTCCATAAATAAGGGGAAATCTCAAACATATTACCAGGGGCTAGACCGAAAAAGTTCTTATAATAAGTGGTCACAAGCTTCAACAAGTTATCTGTGCCTTCAACCACCACACCATTATCATTAAGGGAGTGGACATTATTTTTCCTTTTTCTCCCATTGGCTATTATATGAAAATACGCCGTGTTTAGGTCCCCTTGCAAAAGACATCTAGCATGAGCCCTTTGATGCCAATAATTCTCCTCTTCAGCGTCCATATTCAACAGTTCAGTTTGAATAAAGGTTTTACAGATAAAAGCATCAGGAGAAAGCTCACAGTCTTCCTCTAAGCACTCCAGGTTTTCCAACTCAGCTTTAAGCTCTTTCTTACGTTTCTTAAAATTGCCAAAAAGATTAGACCCCCACCCTTTAAAGAACTTCTTAACTCTTTTGAGTTTAATATTGAAAACATCAATAGGATCCCTAACATCTACATGCCTCCCCCAAATCTCAGCAACCTTAGGCAAAAACTCAACATTATGTAACCAAGAGGTATCGAATCTGAATTCCCTCCTCAAGGGTGTCACCGGTGAACCACCATGGTCGAGGAGCAAAATGTTATGATCAGAACGATCCCTAACAATCTTGCGAAGGGTGGCTAAAGGAAACAACACTTCCTAGTCAGTTGACATAAGGACACGGTCCAGTTTTTCCAGTGTGGGATTCTTTTGTTGATTATACCAAGTATGTTTACCACCCAGCAAAGAAACCTCCCTAAGACTCAGGGTATGATTAATGTAATTGAAAACACTCGAGGAATGACGTAGGACAGTGGGCTTATTCTTCTCATAACCAAAACGAAGAATATTAAAGTCCCCCCCCCCCCACACACACACACACAACAAAAGGACAATCCATGGAGTTACAGAAGGAGGAGAGCTCTGCCAAAAAAGCCTCCTTAAGGTTCTCATGAGCAGGGCCATAAACCACAATCACCGCCCAACGACATTTTTTAATTTTATCCCATAGGTTCATTCGAATCATATGCTCCTCCAACTTAACCGTTTGAACTTCTAGTGTTTCATACTTGGCACCACAAAGGATACCACCAGACTTACCCACCGAAGGAATCCATTTAAAAAAAAACTTATTATCAAGGTCCAACTTAGGAAAAAAAAACTTTGATTGTATGTTCTCTTCATTGTTTCTTGTAAACCAATAAAATCGAGGTTACATCTCTCATAATATCAGTGAGACAAGTGGACATCCCTTTCTTTCCCACACCCCTACTATTCCAAAAGGCCAAAGTCATTTTAAACGATTAGGGATTCTTTTGTTCTTGACAGGTCTATTAGGAGACAGAGTAGACGTGCCAGCTTTAATTTGACTTCTAGTCATAGGTTTACTAACCACAACATTCCTCCTGCCCCCACTTTATTTTGGTTCTTTGATTTAACCACAGTAAAGGAGTTGTCTACCTCATCATCATCTATCCAAGTAAGGCAAACAGGGGTTCTTGACCCAACATCATGAACAACAACTAAAGGAGTGTTACTAATAGAAACAGATTCATTAGACAAATTATTCCTAGCAATTTCCATTTCACGAATCAAGTCAATGTATTCTAAATTATAAGAAGGCATATCAACACCCATCATAGAAGCCATAGTCATAATCTCGAGATTAGACAAAACCGAGAATGAGTTATGAGATGGCATATCATTACCTTCCAGGTTCCTCTTCCTGGTCACCTCCTTGGCGCGCTGCAGGACATCATGCATCTTCTCAGCCGCAACTCTTCCCTCCTCTCAAACAATCCCCACAGGTTGCTCCACCGAGCTCACATCACCAGCATTTCCACCTGAGGCTTGATCAGAAAGAGGGGACTGCACAAAATATTCCTGGTTTCCTTCCATAGTGAGAGGGGACTCCATTTCCACTTCTTCAACGACTAGATTATCAGGACACACTTTGACAGAGACCACGGAAGCATAAGACACCATTGCTAAACTTTTGTTTTTGACAACAGCATCAGGGGACACATTTTCTTTTTCAACCAAAGGAGTAATATGGGCCAAGACCTTCAAAGCCTGGCGAGATTGCCTATTCTCCACCAAGGGGGTGAATCCTGGAGGTCACCAGCCATGTCTGCATGAATCAAAGCTATAGTGTCGCTAAACGACTCCACACTAGTAGCAATATCACCCCTATTTTCTCTCGCCAAGGTATCAATAAAAAGCTCAGTATGATCATCATCACTTTCCTCCTTAGACATATGCTCAGAAACAGGGTGCAAAGTATGAGACATGGATCTGTCAACCCCAGTATTTCCAGAAGGAATCAAAACCCCGGTCCATCTGACCACCAGGAGACGCAGCTGAGGCAGTAGAAAAATTGTCAGTACGAGCACGTTTAGGAGAAGCCTGCGATTCAGAGTTACCAAGAGGAATTGCCACTTTAGCCTCAGGCGGCCCTTGAACCACCACAGACTCAATTTCATAAGAAAAGTCATAAAAGAAATCACCCAGGACTCCTTCAGCAACTCCAGGCAACTGAGAGACATATCTACACCCAAGCAAGATCCTAGAATATTCAGGTTTGTGTGAAATTGCCTGATCTACCTCTAGAGTAACAACGACCAGGGAGCCAACATAAGCCACATGCGCGTCACATCTTTTTTCGACAAGTATGTTGCAAACCCTAACCCAAGCCTTGTGCATAGGGCCTTTGGCTCCAACAAAGGCCGACCAAGGGGACAAGCTAATAACAGCTTTACTGAACCTCATATCCATACACCTACCAATGTAACAAGCGCGCTCAACCTCTCTAGGATTAGGGAAACGCATGAGAAATTGCGAGGAATTAATGGACCTAGCAGTACACCTCCAGCTAGACTTTAAGTACTCATTAAACTCCTGCTCAAGCTCTCTAGCGGTAAGGTTCCCTTCAAGAACAGAGATAACTAAGCTAGACGCACGCTCTTTGACTTGCTTAGCCGAGGAAGAATTAGGGAAATAAAAGAATCCCTGTCCAGGTGACTGAAGCGCACACATCGATGCAACACACTCCCATGGCAACATCACCTGACATATCTGCGAAATATGCCCTAACTTGCCACACCAATCACAACGAACTGTAGGGCAGCGGGCAAGAGGATGGCCATTACCGTTGCAGTGAGGACAGGAAGAGGAAGAGCTCGGAGTCGATGTAGGAGGCTTGTGAACCATCGGCCCTGTCGAGGAAGACCCATGCGCGCCACCCTAGCCGCCTCCCTCGGCCATCTTATGCTTGGCCGCTCCTCCCTGGTCGATGCAAGCTGCGGCAGCATCCCACTTCTCAGATCCATAGGAAGAGCTAGGGTTTCCCCCGGATCCCGTGGACGGAGTACGCTGCCACGCGTTGTTGCGGCTGGATGGCTGCGAAGCGTGACCACTCCGCCCTCTACCACCGCCACTGCTTCCGCCGCGCCTTCCGCTGAATCTCCCACCACCGCCCCATCATCGTCGACGGGAGAGACTGGGATTTGCGAGCGTTGAGACGTGGAGGAGAGGAAACAACTTGAGCGAACCACCTAGAATCCCCTCCCACCTTCCCCCGCCACCAGTGATAGAGAAGAGGAGGACGAGGGCGAAACCCTAGATCGAGACCAGAATTGTGAGAGGAGGCAGGCGAGATCTACGGGAGCCGGCGCTTTTGAGCCCCCGCTGTCGAGCCGCTGGACCTCGCCTGTAGCTGGCGGGCTGCGTGGGTCGTCACCGCCAAAAGGCTCGGGGGCCACTCCCAACAACCCCACCTCGCCCGGTCGTGGCGGGACCCGGCGGAAATTCGCCGTCGACTTGGCGGGGAGGGGAGCGCACACGGTGGCGCCGATCGGGACCGTAGCGAGCTTCTCACCCACGCTCGCACTGTGCGCCGGGAATTCGATCACCGCATCCGCCTCCACCGTCTCCCCCTCCTGCAGGCATCGCGCATCGGCGACGAGACCGTCAGAGTCGAAGAGGACCATACGCCCCGCGTCCGCATGGAGGAGGAGGAGGCCCTCGCGGGAAGAGGAGCTCGCGTCTGCCGGCGACAAGGTGGACGAGAACGACGTCGGCCACCGAACGTCACGAGCACCGAGAGCCATCGCCTCAAGCTGTCAAGCAGCAACTATTCACCCAATGTCGCGTGCTCCGTCGATGCGAGAGCCATCGTCGACATAAACGTACACTCAAATAAAAAAGGTGCTTACACGCAGCGGCGGAGGCGGAACCAGGCTAAGCCCCGGGCAAACCTACTCCGAACAGTGGCAAACAGTGACAAATGTTACAGTGCCCCCAAAGGATTCTCGCGTCAGGCCATGGCCAGGGCCTGTCTCCACCCCTGCTTACACGTACTCCCTCCGTCTCAAATTAATTTTTTGATAAAAGTGGATGTATTTAAAACTAAACTATGTCTAACTAATCTGTCTTTGACAAACTTTATGACAGTTAATTTGAGACGGAGAAAGTAAAAAAAAACCAAAATGGGCCAATCGAGCGGGCTAGCCACTGACTGCTAGACCAGTAGACAAACATTCCATTTCCCTGAACGCATGTTGGCACGAACAAATCTAGCGAAGCTAGAACGTAGCACACCACTCATCACGAAAGCCGTCATAACTCCACTTCGTATACCGTCTCGTACGGCTCGGCAAGGCACGGAACGGATGATACGTCGAGACGGCCGCACCCCCGCCGAGAGGGCAAATGCCATCATGCGACCCTTACGTACGCATGTCTTGTCCCATCGATCTCGCCTCACCACTCATGAGCCAGCCAAGCTGCTGGATGGATGGATCCCCCGACTCATTCGATTTCCCTCCTCGATCGGCATGCATGTACACGCCGCTGAATAGGCCGACGAGATGGCCATGATAAGTGCATCTTTTGCGCGGCCGCTAGCCAGGCTCGTCAATCATGTCGTCCCTCCGGCCGGCCTCGGTCACCCCGAGAGCGGAGAAAAGCTGCGGTCGCTTTCGGCTTTGCGAGCGCCCTCCCGTCGTCGTCATCACGAGCCGTGCGGCCACCGGGCCGGCCGACCTGCGTCGCACGCCGAGCCCCTGCGGCGCTGCCTCCTGCGAAGCGCCACCGGCAGCAAGAGCTCAATTCTCTCTGCCCCACGGGCCCGGCGGCATGCATGCACTCCATCAGTGTCTGTACGACCGACGCAGGGGCGTAGTAGAAAACGACTCGAGAGAGGTGGTGTTCTGACATGCGTGCGTGGTTTGACCTTGCACAAAGGAGCAAACAAACAACAATACTTTCTCTTAACCGCGACTACGACCTTGCAAGCATATATGTTCAGGCTGGCCGGCAGAGTAACCCATGTTTTGACTCCGTGGCCATGATTGATCCCATGTGTGGTTTCGTTTCGTTTGTTTACTGGCGATGCTGTGTGACAGACCTATCGATCGATAGCTGGGGACGGGGGACCGTTTAACCTGCTACTCGCTCTTGAACGGTAGCTGTTCGGAATTTACCTTATGCAGCAACGTGAGACAGCCCAAACATACAGCTGATGATTGGTGTGTGGCTCTTACTTTGGTGAGCGGGCAGCGAAGGAACTGTTATTTACATGAGTACTATACAGAAGATCCACGGAAGTCTTTCGGGAGCCAGTACGGAACACTACGATCGACTTTATCGACCACATCAAAGCAAAGCAGCTACTCTTATTACGGAACAAATCAAATGTGCATGCATGCACACAAATGGTCCAGATTAACTCCTACATTGTTTTCGGCTAGATAGGTTAGGCATAAGTCGAGACTCGGAGCGGTCTTTTTTTTTTTTTTTGCGATAAAACTTCCAATCTATTCATCATCTGTCATGGCAGTACAAAGAACACCAGAAATAATATAAATTACATCCAGCTCCGTAGACCACCTAGCGACGACTACAATCACTGGAGCGAGCCGAAGGCGCGCCGCTGTCATCGCCGCTCCATTGCCGGAGACAGGCAAACCTTGTTGAAGTAGACAGTCGGGAAGTCGTCGTGCTACGGCCACATGGGACCAGCGCACCAGACCAGCAACCGTCGCTGATGAAGAGAAGTGTAGATTGGAATGATCCAAACTGTAGACACACGAACACGGACGAACAAAGACTAGATCCAAGAGGATCCAACAAAGACAAACGCCGACCGGATCCCACGAGATCCGCCGGAAACACACCTCCACACGTCCTCCGAGGACGCTAGACGCGCCATCGAAACGGTCTATTCACAGCGCACGAACATGTTCGAGATGCCTACTATACACCCAATGGACGGCGACAGTGACGGTATTCAATCTACCTTTGCAAAAGTAAACCGTGCATAGGAGATTTCCATACGCGACAGTAACACTGATATTTCGAGCTCCCCGTGCACGCGACATTTACCACAAGTTGTGGCATAGACAAGAAAGAGGAGAGACGAACTGAAAAGAACTGGACACGTTAATTGCACAGCATCAAGAACCACTGCCTCGGTCACAGTCGATCATTCTTGTCCGCAGTGGTAAAATCTGACAACTCGATCCAACAAAGACTTTTGAGTAACCAGGCCACGACCCGGCCGTACGTCCACTTTGATCGCAAATCAAGTGTCGTGACCTACGACATCCACATCGAGCCTCCATCCCCACTATATATGCACACATCGATCACTGATGGTGCCGGGCTTCCACCTTGAAGGTCAGATTAACGAGCCATCAATCGATCATCGGATGGATGGCTATGATACCCGGCCTCTTCCGCGATGTTTCCATGGCCGCCCGAGATTCTGCACACCCTAGTGATGCCGATGCATGCATAAATCATTGCCTGGACTTGTGGTAGCGGAGTGCTTAGCTAGGATCGATGGAAACCATCATGTGCTTACTGAAAAAACTTTTGCATGCAGGTGGTTGCCACAAGCTTGTGGGGGCAATTCAGATCAACGATCAACAACGAAGACCACATGGGCATGGACATGGACATGAATGGAATACAACGTTGTGCACAGGACGATGTGGCCGATCGGTTCCCCGTTGATCGAACTGTACGTAGTTGCGGTGGTGCAACGGGTGTTTGTGTGTCGACACGGCGAATTCCACGGAGTGCGGGTGATGATGGTCTCGACATCAAAGAACATGCGTCGTGCTCGATTTGACATGCGTGCTGGAGCTGATGCGAGGAGTCGGCTAATTAGCACTGCACACGTGTCGTCTGGCGAGGTCTGCCGTCATGGATAGGTGGTCTTTTTTGACAATTTTTTAGGAGGCGGTCTTTTTTGCTTTGCACTTTCGTATGTGGTCTCTTTTGTCAAAAATTCGGAGGTTTCCGTGTCAATAGTAGATTCCTAAATAGTGAGACGCAATATTTTACTAAGTTCAAAGTGTGTTCCGGACTTCCGTTTTCAAAAAATAATCTTGCGCGGATCCGAAAATCCTTCAACTGAAACGTTCTAAAATAAACGCACACGTGCGCGCAGTTACGTTCCATCGCTCAACTGAAACGACCGAAGAACGTGTCACCTGCCGCCAGAGTCGGAGGCGGCAAGGATCAGAACAAAAATAGAGGCATGCCGCCTTCCCCAGAGGCAGCATGTGCTACAGATAATGTAATCTGTTGTGGACTAATCGCTTGCTAATCCTTTTTTTTCTAGCAGAAGGGTAGATGCAGCTAAGTAGAGATAGCTTAGTTAGCAGTAACCGTATGCAGATTAGTTAGGAGTAACAGCATGCAGCTAATCGTATGTAGCATGCCGCCTTGCTCAGAGGCGGCAGGCCAGATAAATTCCCTTTGGCCGCCTTCACCCAAGGCGGCAAGTGACACGTGTTGTCTGGCCAGGCCTGCCGCCACGTAGAGATGGTTATTTTTGACAAATTTTTTAGGAGGTGATCTTTTTTAACATTGCACTTTTACATGTGGTCCTTTTTGTCAAAAATTCGAAACCTCCTGCTAGCTAATTTCTTTTGCACGTTGTAGTAATACCTACGAGATCATCAATATGCAACCAAGTATGACACATTAGCTCCGTGTAGCCTCCTCTCCGCCGCCGTCGGCGAGCTCCGCGGGCTAAGCTCGCGTGGGGCCGGCGGCGGCGGGACTCCTTCTCCTGCTCGTGGGGGCCAGGGCGTGGGCCATGGCGTCCATGGCGGGCGGCGGACTTGGCGAGGGGTCCATCGGTGCGGCCTCTCGGTGGTGTGGTGACCTCGCGGATCTTGGCGCGTCTGGCCACGACGCGGGCCCTCTGGCGGCGGCGTCTTGGGCGGCGCGGTGTTGGCTCGGCGGGGCAGCGGCTTCCTTCTGGAGGCGGACCAGTTGGCGCCTCGGTCGTTCGTGGCGGCGGTGATTCCTGGGACGTGGAGGTTGGGGACAGCACGGTGACGGGGAGAGGTGGCGCCTGGAGGTGGCCGATGTCCACGTCCAGGTTCCGTTCTAGAGGGGACAACCGCAACCTTGGCGCGGCAGCGGGGATGGTCGGGCCTGATCTGGCCCTGTGGGGCTGATCTAGGTCTGACCGACCATGCTACTGCGTCCGGTCGGCGACCGCCTCCGGCGGTGGAGGACGTCGATCTCCTCCCATTGGATGCGGATGTCTCCCTCGTGGGCCTAGATCTATCACCGGCCCCAATCACCTGCCAGGTTGACATCGCAGCCGGCTGGTTGCTCGGCTTGAAGTTGTGGACGCCGAGGCGGCGGCCCTAGAAGCTGGACTGCATGGGCGTCTCTTACGCTGAGCGACGTGACAGTGGTGATGGCTTCGTCCTTTGGCCATGTGGATGGCAAGAAGCGGGCGGTGGGGACTCCTGGCGTTGGTTGCGGCGATTCCCAGATCGTGTGTTGGAGTCCTTCTCGGGGACAGTGGACGAACGTTGAACGTAGGTCTTTCCGAGCGAAATCTCTGCGCTTTGGCGCCAATGGCGGCGATGCCTGTGGGTATTGTTACCCTCTTGGGGGCGCTGTTGTGGCTACCTATGACTTCGTTGGCTCCGGGTGAAAACCCTGGACCTCTCCGGTCCCGACCTCGGCGGTGTATTACATCGTTACCCTCTTGGGGGTGTCATCGTGCAGTCTCCTCTGGCTCCGGGTGAAAACCCTTGACCATTCCGGTCTCGATGTCGGCGACGTGATACTTCGCTACCCTCTTGGGGGCGTTGTCATGGAGCCTCGTCCTTTAGAATCGTTCTAGTGTCCTCGGTGGCAAGTTTGGGTCTCCCTGTTTTTTTTCTATTTTTGATCTTCTTGCGTTGTAAGAGGCGTCCATCATCACTTTGTATTGGTTCGGTCGTTCGGGGCTTTATTTATAAAGCGGGGCGAAAGACTATTTGAGCAGTACAGTAATTAATACTAGTGTTTGTATCAAGTGGAAGTCTACGTGAGCAACCAACGCCTAATACGGCCGCTACGACTTAGGATATGGAGCTGATACCTTTGACACTTTTAATGATTAGATTACGAGAAGTTTATACAAAGCTTGAACCGATTTGCGCCGCTCTGGCCCCAGCTTCCGTCCGCTTTACCCCCACAAGCATGAGTGTATATGGCTATACGCACTGTGGTCGATCGATCTGTGGCGCAACAGAGCTTTAGTTTAGTTCATTAGCTGTTGGGCCTACACGCGCCAATCTTGTTTGCAGCATGGCACACACGAGTTAGCCATACTAGCAGTTGCAGTGACGCCCTTGTCAAGTTGTTTTCAACCATTTGTTCTAGACAAGATTCGTTCTTCGTCAACATGCATCCACGCATACATGAGTTTTGGTCTTTTGAGAGCAGTGACTATCTTAGGAGTGAAAACCCAAAATTTTCGATCGGGCAACGACGGCGCTTGTGCGCCGTTATCTTCTTGTAGGGGTTGCTTTTGGACAAATTGGACATTAGATATTGTCTTAATGGTGTTTGTGCTACATGAGTTTTGGTCTTTTGAGAGCAGAGACTATTAACCCAAAATTTTCCATCGGGCAACGACGGCGCTTGTGCGCCGTTTTCTTCTTGTAGGCGTTGCTTTTGGACAAATTGGACATTAGATGTTGTCTTAGTGGTGTTTGTGCTGCTGCTGCAGGGACCGGAACTCTGTAGCGAAACCTTTCTTTTTTAGTCTCTTCTTCTTTTTTTCGGCTATGTGCATCCGTAATGTCATTAGTTTGTTAAGTTGCTACAGAAGCTGAGTGTAAGGGCATCTCCAGCAGTCTCGCCCCCCAGGGCCCAAAACGACGTTGTTTTGGTGCCACCGCGGCGCCAAACGGCGCTAATCTGAAACCTGGGGGGACACGGTTTCCAGTCGCCCCCCTAGCCCAAGGCTCGGCCCAAATTAATTCAAAAACGGCGAATTCGTTGAAATAGCCGCAAATACATAGATTCGATGATATTTTACAGAAATTTAACTAAAAACATTAAAAAAACATAGAAAACCTAAAAGCTACGTGTACTGCAGGTCGAGGCTCGGCGCGATCGCCTGGCTGTAGTCGTAGTCGTCGCCGCCGTCGTCGTCGTCCGAGCCGTCGTCATCCCACCTGCTCGTGCTTGCGCCGGGGTCGCCGCAATGCGGGTCGCTCGGGCATGCACCGGCATCGCCCCACCTGCTCACCGACAGGGCGCGCTGGAACTCCGCTTCGTCCTCGATGTCGGGGTCGAGGACGACGTAGACGACCTCCTTCGGCTGCGGAGGGGGAGGGACGCGGCGGCGGGCCGCATTGGCAGCGGCTTCCTGCTAGCGATGTGCCTTCAGCCGTTCCGCCTCGGCGAGGAGCCGGCGCTGGAGCTCCAACTCCTCGTGAGTGCTCTCGCGCAGACTCCAGTCGATGGCGACGTCGTCGGCGACCGGTTGGAGAGTGCTCAACAAGAGCTCCTCGGCGGCCTTCATGTCAGACCACTCGTCCTCGTCGCCCTCCTCCACCTCCTTCGGCGGCTCGAAGCCTGCGGCGGGTCGCTGGCGCGGCTCGCCGATGCGCAGGGCGCCGCTGTTGCGCCTGTGAGCAGGGCGCCCGGAGTTGAGGAGGGGAGGAGTGAGGGCCGCGCCGGAGGAAGAGGAGGTGGCCGACGAGGACCCGCCCATCCGCCGCGGTGTCCACGAGGGGTGCGGGTGGGCGGCATCTGCAGCCGGGGCTCGTTGCCAGCTTCGATGTAGTCGAGCACCCACTCGAGCGTGCGATGCTCGCCTCCCCACCACCGCTTGCGGCTGATGCCGTCGGCACGACCCTCGATAGGGCCGTTGTTACCCTCGGCGGCGACGTCCTCGTCGTGGCGGCGTCGTAGGTACTCCCACCAGAAGGCGTCGTTGCCGCGTGCCCTCCAGCGCAGCTGCGCGGGCTGGTCCGGCGTCAGCCCTCGACGGACCTCGTCGATGGCTTGCCTGAACTCCGCCTCGCTGGAGGGGACGGGAGGCACGGGGATCCCACCCACGCTGAGCTGCCACCACGGTTACCCGGCGGCGGCGCTTGGGACGCGCATATCGGGCGGGCACGGATACCCCGTCCGATACAGCGCCCAGTCCTCGTGCTTGCGGAGGTGGCGGCGACGGCTTCGTCGTAGCTCGATATCAAGAATGGGGAGAGAGGGAGCGGCGAGGGGCGTCGAGAATGGGGAGAGAGGGAGCAACGAGGAGCGTCGAGAATGGGGGGGAGCGGGCCGGCGGGGGCGCGTTTTGTAGCTTTGGCGGGGAATTTACTGAGCCGCGTGCCGCCGTTGCCGCTCGCCACGTCATTACTCCGGCAGCCTTTTGACGGGCGCATGCACTGGCCGCCCGCCACGCCATAAACGCCGGCAGTCTTTGAGCGACGCGGGAGCCGAGAAGAAGCTCACGGGCGAGGGTTTCTGTTCCCGCGGTTTTCCCACGCGTTGATGACAGCCCTAGCTCGTGTGGGCTGTCCCGCCTTTTCGCCCCCCCTCCCCCTCAAAGCCGAACCTAGCGGGCTAGATTTCGCCTGGGTGCGCCGGCGCGAAATAGCGCCGAAACGACGCTATTTGGGCTTCTAGGGGGGCCGAATGGTGCAAAAACGGTGCCTTTTGCTTCTGCCGGCGCTAAAAAGGCCCCATGTAGGGAGGGCTCTCTGGGTTCGGTTGGAGATGCCCTAATCGGTATCTTTGTTTGTAATATTAATATATGTTCCTTTCAACAACAAAAAAATTGGACGGTTGCATGCAGAAGAACAGAAGAATAGCTAACCCTAGTGCATATATGGCTCTTCTGGAGTAAGCAACAGAGCAGATAGTGCGTGTTGCTGGTTAACAAGGACGAGCAATAAAGAATGAACTAATAACACGGCGGAATGATGGCAGATCCGAACAATATATTGGGAAAGGAGGGAGAAATGTTGAAGCTTACTCTGCAACAGCAGAAACAGAAAGCAAGTGCTGACCAGGAGGAGTCCATATGTAAGTAGTTTGACCAGAGGCCACCTGAAGAAAGTCCCACTTCCAAACATATGAACTGGCCGGATGATCGATGCTCCTACCACTCGAGTGAATTCCCTTTTCCTACTACCAAACATATGAACTCAGGAGTACTACTGAGTAGTGAGTGTGCATGCATATGCATGAGTAGTACACGTCGCACAGAAATCTTGTCACAAACTCGCAACAGTATATTCCACAACCCCCGGCGGATCACCCCGATGGACCTCGTGAACGCACGAACGAATCGAATAAAATCAAAGCGCCCCAATATTAGGTGTCCATGGTCCAAGATTGCTCACAAAAGGCACCACCCCTATCTAGTCTAGCTAGGTATACGCTACGCCGCTCTTGGAGTGAGTGGAAGCTTCGCCAGAACACATATAAAAGCCAACGAGCTGATATACATATACTCCATATTAATATAGTATGTGCTGGTGCTGTTGCGGTGTTGTTGTAGCCCCAGCTCAATCTATCTATCCTCCATTACCAAGACTATAGTATCCTTCGGTCCCCTTGTTTGGGGGTTGAGCCGCTGCTTTGCGTTTGCGTTTGCGTCGCGCGCCCCACGCGCGTGGCCCTCGAGAAAAGAGGCGATCATTCGTCCCATTTTTCGGATGCTCGCCGTGCACCAAACTGCCAAGATGTGTATATTCTATAGTGCGCGGCGCCGGCGACGGCGACGGCGACACGGGCGGGCGCGCTGCGCGAGGAGGACGGCGCACGCTCGGCGGTTGCAGCGTTCCTTTCGTTTCCATTTGACCAGTGAATGTGTTGGGGAGAAGGGAATGTTGGTCGCTTGGCGGAGACGCGCCAATGGTTCGACGCCCGTTTTCCCGTGCTAAAGCGAGCTGTGTAGGTGCATATCGTACTGTTACTTGGTGCACGGCCGCCGGTATTACGGATGTGTTGCGCATTAGCTTATTCGTTTTAGCTCGTACTACTACAACGAAGAATCAAATATATACTTAGATGACGATGCGTCGTAATCGCAATATGCTTATCTAGCAGACCAAGGATCATCCGTGGTAGGGCAATGGATAGCAAGTAACGAAGTAGCAGTACGACACGAGCTTGTGGCGCGTATAGTGTCCTACTCCGTTCAAGTGGCACCGCAGGGACACGGATGCCCCAGCATGTTTGCACACCATCTCTTCCTCTTGGGATGGGGTCGCGCCTCGCGCGTACATATATACGAACGCCCGACGTGTTGGGGTTCTCCGCCAAGCAAAAGATACCCCGACCGATACAACAGAGTGGCAAATCAATTGATCGGCCACTAGACGGACATCTGCTCCGTAGGACGAGTGTGATAAGCACGAGCCCGGCCGGGCGGTTCCGTTGCCACAATACAACCTGCGGCCGGGGCCAGGTCACAGATCGAGCCTGTCCAGCCGAGGAGTACAACTAAACACGCGCGCTGATGGACAGTAGTATTAGTATAGATATAGGTTGTGCAGTGATCCGTAAGGTTGGGGCAGCGATGTGACAGCTTGCCACCATCTGTCCCTCGGCAGCCAGATGCTGCGGGCGCGGGCAACCAAGCATGGCCGGCTGCATCGGCGCCGCGCGCGAAAAACACGAGTAGGATATATCGATCTCAACATATTGCCCGATACACTCACTCACACAGATGCGGCACCACTATACCCACCTTGCAGATTCCGTAGCCTCTTGGCGTAGCTTTGGCTATACTCCTACTAGTACGCCTGTGCACTCGTACACGAGAGAGGTTCGTTCGTGGCGATCCCAAGAACGCACTGCTGCGATGCGATGCGATGCGATGCGAGGCCACTTCTTTCGCTCGCTGGCTCGAATCTCGAGAAAAGGAAAGGAAGATTCGGAGATTGCGGCGCGGTGCTAGGCTCTATCCATCTACAATTACCCAACACAGATCCATTTACTTACTTACGTCAAACTTCCATGGGGCGTGAGGGAATTTGGTAAATCCAGAAAGTAAAAGCAGGCAAGAAAAAGAAGGAGGATCTTTCGATTCTTCCCACCAAATTTCTCTAGCTAGATATATGCTACTACGTGTAGCGAGTGAGAGAGAGGTCCATGACAACGAGAGCAACAACCGGAAGTGGCGCGATGCGATGGTACTTTTTTGTTGTGATATAAGCCAGGGAAGCCAACGGCTAGCCTGGAGGAGTGGAGGACTGGCTGTCACCGTGGAGTAAGAAGAAAGATATCTTCTGTTACATACTGTAGGTCGGAAGGTTTGATGAGGAGGAGGGAGAGAGCTGGGAGAAGGGGCAGGAGCAGGGTGAGCTGGTTATGCCGTCGAGACGTACGAATACGGAGGGGATCACGGGACAGGCGCAGTGGCATGGGTCTCCCATACCGCCATACGTCTGTCCTACAGGGTGTACGCATACGCGGACACGCTATCTGTACCTGCTCGGAGATCTGCCTGCTTTTCGGGCCTCATGCTGCCACTGCTACTCCTACTCAGCGCCACTGCCACTGCCACGCTGTGTGCTCTCGCAAAAAAAAAGAAAATGTTGTGTGGGACGATGGCACTGACGTGCTGCGTGGGGCCTTTCGTCAGTTGCAGCGTGTGCTGGTTCTGGTTCTGTCCCTCGCTGCATGTTTGTGCTTCAACCTACGGGGTATGGACCGGCGCGTACGGCCTCAGTTTGGCTCCATCAAAGGTACAGGATAGCCTCCTGGATCTGACGCTGATGTATACCGTAGTGTACTGTTTGGGGTACCATCTTTTTTTTCTTTTTTCTGAATAAATTTGTACTAGTGATACTATATTTTTTTTTTCCTTATTCGGGCATAGATGTTTTGCCACTCAAGTAGCAATAGCTGGATGTTGGATGCTTTCTCTTTAAAACAACCCGTCTACAAACGGAAGCCATCGTAATCCACAGTGGCTCAAATTTATCACAACACATGCTAGCAGTTTGGTGCTCCAAATATGTTTTTGGTCGATTGCAATGCATTGTAAATTTTCCCTCCTAAGACTATTTGGATCGATGAAATGATGATGTCACCTAATAAAGTGCTTAAAACTACAATAGCACTCAGGAGGAAACCATACCGCCTGTCGTGGCCAGCTTCTCCAAGCCCATTCAACTCCTAAACGTAAACCGAGAATTCCGTTGGGCTAATCCAACGTGGAATTGTTTTTTCGGGAGGTTCAAATGGCTTCCCAAACATCTTTGGCGGCGTGAGCGGCCCCCTCTACCGTCCGGTGGTGCGTCTACGGCAGCGGAGCGGCAATACTCCATTGTGGACTCGGAGTTGATTGGTCTCTCTATGCACAGAGAGATTGCGGAGACACATAGATACATAGGTCGACACATGCCTACCATGATGGATCTCGGCCCACGGAGCTTGCCTATAGGCAGCTCAATGACGATGTATGATCCGTCCTATGGGGTTGTGGTGCAAGATGCTGGGGCACGAACCCGACAACGGTTCTTCAATATGGATGTAGTGGTGAAAGATGTGCATAGGTATAATATACCACCCTCTCCCGTCAACATGATTAAAAGAGGTGTAACAACGATACGAGGTGGTGGTCTCAGCCTACTTCAATCGACTTCTCCAGTTGTGTATGTGAGCCTCATTCCCCTACTGTAGCGGTCCAGTTGGCGAGAAGTTGCTAGCTGATTGTAAGGTTTCTCGCTGTGAAAATTTCATGAAGTTTGTGCACACTCGGGTGGGAACACATGATCTCATATTAGGCAACATCGACTTGTGTGAATGGTTTTGAAATTGGAAATTTTGATCCCACTCCATTTCGAGGGAGGGTAGATAGTGAATTATTGTGTGCCAAATCTATGTTGATGATATCATATTTGGTTCTCCTAACTCGAACTTTTGCCAAGAATTTAGTGAGTTTATGTCTAAAATTCAAGATGTCCATGATGGGAGAGTTCAAGTTCGTTCTTGGATTTCAAATCGAGCAAGTTAGAGAAGAAGCTCTTATCTCTGAATCCAAGTACACCAAGGATATGCTCAAGTGGTTCGTGATGGACAAGGTCAAAGGGATGAAGGGTCCAATGATATCCAATTGACATGTCGACCTCAACGTGAAAGGAAAGGACATGGAACAAAAGGTATTCCCTTACATGATTGCTGCTTTGCTTTATATGTCTTCCTCTAGGCCCAATAACATGCATAATGTGTGTATGTGTCAAAGATTCTAAGAAGTTCCTAAGGAGGTACACTTGGTGGCAACCAAGAAGATATTTTGATATATTATTCATACCCCAAAATTAGGGATTTCGTATCCTAATGTTGAAACCTTTAATATTTCTAGATATTCGGATTCAGACTATGCAGGTTGCAAGATAGATAGGAAGTCATGTTGCTCTCGACAAGACCAAAAACTTTGTTATGCAAGAGGATGAGACTTCTGAAGAACTTTATAGAAGAACCGTCACCCTTGCAAATCAATCGAGGGATTTTGGAAAAGAGGAGATCACAGATGAGTGGACCAAGAGGAAGTTTGTCAAGGCCATGACCCCTTTTGAGAAGAACCTCGCCACGAGCATTCGTACAAGGGTGGACTACAATTCTCTCAAATCCATTGGTTTCATTAGTGAATTCATTGCAATTTCACTATCGCACAAGAGTACGGATGATGCCCTTGCCCGCTCAAGAGGTTTGGGAAAGACTCCCAATCTCGCCTTGAAGTCAAAAGCGATTGCCAGAGTAGAGGAAGTTGAAGACTATAATGACACATACAAGGATTCTCACAAGTGCATTTCTCTTGCTATTCATGGTTATTGGAAGAGATGGGAGGCTCATAAGGCCGGTGCTCCAAGATCCCCAAGAAAAAAGAGCTATAAGAAGAAGGGGGAGCGGCCAAGGACATGCTACAATTGTGGAAGTGCAAATCACTTTGTCAAGGAGTGTTTTGTTTAGCCAAGAGAGGAAAATGAAGGCAAATTTGATCGCAAAGAGAAGACCAAGGCTCCACAAAACAAGAACTACGCTAGAAGAGTCCCAAGAGCTCTATATGTTCAAGAAGGGGTCGTGTTGAAAACGTACATCTCCAGAAATGAAGAGGAAGATGAAGTGGTAGGTGTGGTCCATGTTGCCATAGCTAAGTCCTCCTCTTCATCGGTCTCTCTATTTGAATCCTCCAATGAGAACGCACCTATCCGACCTACATGTCTCATGGCAAAAGCCACTTCGTTAATCTCTTCTAACTCCAAAACTATTTTCACTAATCCTCCTCAATTATTATATTGTGTTGAGAACAATTGTGAGGAAGATGATGAGTCAAAAGAGTTAGGTTCTTGGTTGGCTAGCCTTAAAGGTGAAACCAAAGAAAAGGCGAATGCCCTTTTAAGGTAACTTGATGACGCTAACTCTCTTGTAAATGAAAAGTACTAAATCATCATGACCTTGGAAAGCTATGGAGGTCACACTAGAAAGATGATCTTGATCATGTTAGGCAGCTCACAAGATCTAAACATGAGGTACAAAGTGGAGAGTGAAAGGACATTGTTCCTGAATCTTGTTTTCGGTGTTTGATCACAACATGTGGAAGGTCTAATGTTTTCCCTAAGTTTACTCAGAGCCTATCATGGATAAAATGCAATCATATATCTCCTTGGACACTCATACGATGGATAGAAAAAATGGAGAAAAGATTAGGGGAAAGGAGGAAAAGAAACAGGGATAGAAGAAGAGAAAACAGGAGAGGCCGGCCAGGGATAAAGTCGGGCCCCTAGGCCGGGCTGGTCGGGCGGTGCCCCGGCCCCAGCTCCCCTCCACGCTGGCCCCAGGCCGGACAGCTCGGGCGGGTACCCGGCCCCAACTCCTCTTCCACGCCGGCCTGGCCGGGCTCCCAGGCCGGGCTAGCGCTGCCCCGGCCTCCCCTCCCCGCCCACGCCGGCCCTAGGCCGGGCTATCCCAGGCCGGGGTGGGAAGGCTCTCCGGCCCGTCCGCTGTCCACGCCGGCCCCAGGCCGGGCCTCTAGTCCGGGGTGGGATTTGCCCCTGCCTTGGACGCCCCAGGCCGTCCTGGCCGGCCCCCTAGGCCGGGGTGGGCTGCAGAGTGGGGGGACCCCCTCCCCAACGATCGTTTTATCGCCCCCGGTATAAAAGGACATCTTGTTCCACCTTTAGAACTTGTCAATCACACTCACTCTCTCTCCACCATTGATTGACCAAGCTCAAGCAACTCCTCAAATCCCCAACCAAAGCTCGTGATACTTTGGGATTTGAAGGAGACACCACCGATCTACAACTCCACCAAGTCGATTAGAAATCCATCCACTCATCCCTTAGGGATCTTGTTATTCTTAGTTCATCGGAGCCAAGAATCTTGTTGCTCTTAGCTCATCGGAGCTCGGAGCCTTGTTGATATCCCCGGAGCTTTTGTGCTCGTGGATCTTGTTTCTCGGAGTCTTGGTGGCTCTCGAGATTCGGTGAGGACCCTCCAATCTTGTGGAGTGTGCCTCATCCTTGTAAAGGTTCTAGTTGTCAACCTCAACGGCAACATAGTGATTCGAGCCTATCCACGTCGGTGGAAGGACTCGAAGGAGATACGATGTGCCATTTGAGGGCTACTCGGTGTTCCACTTTGGTGGCACCGCACCGCTCCAACGGAGATTAGCTTCCATTGGGAAGTGAACTTCGGGATAAATCTCCGCGTCATTATGTTCGATTATTCCTCAACTTTCCTTTACTAGTTACTACTAGCTTAGTCATATATTCACCTTGTGCTAGTTGTACTTGCTCAACATATAGGATTGTTCACCTAGTTGCATAATCTAGATAATCTATATTTGAGCATTACCTTGTTAACTTGAAAAATAAGCTAAAATTTGTAGTTAACCTATTCACCCCCCCCCCCTCTAGTTAACCTCTCGATCATTCAATTGGTATCAGAGCCTCGTCTCTTTATATAGGGCTTTATCGCCTAAAGAGGAGGAAAGGATGGATAATGATCCCGTCACCATGGAGGGGATTCAAAAGCTAATCCAAGTTATGATTGATAGTTCCGAGAAAAATGTGGAGGGACTAATAAAAGAATTGACATCCCCATCTAATCAATCTAGAGAGAATGTTACCTTAGATGAACATGGAAACCCCATTCCAACTAAGGAAGGAACCGCAACATCTTCACCTTTAAATGGTAGTGGTGGAAATTCCTTTGGCTACGCTTATAACAATGCTCCTAATGTTCAACATCCACATGTTAATCATCTTGGTCCACCTCCAATGGTGGATCGACATCGTTTTACTAATTGGAAAGCTTCCATGAAGTCTTACATGTGCATCTCTTCAATGCAAATATGGAGAATTGTTGAAAAAGGATATGAGCCAAAGGATCCCGCGAACTTAAGCTCAAGTGACGTCATAGATGAGCAACTCAACGCTCATGCTTTGCCCATGTTGGAGAGGGCAATGGAAAAGGAAGGAGTTGAGCACATCCGGTCCTTCACAAGTGCAAAGAAAGCTTATGATTGCCTTGTTGGTATGTTTGACGGCAATGTCAACCTCCAACGATCCAAGAAGTCAATCATTCAAAGACAAGTTGAACACTTTCACTTGAGTGATGGAGAGAACATAAAAGACATGTTTAGAAGACTCAAGGCTCTCGTAAATGATATGAGAGATTGTGGATTCACGGATTGTACGGAGAATTGGGTCAAGGAGAAATTTCTACTCACCTTGATGCCATACAATGAAAACATGGTGATGAATGTACAAGCAAGGGCCGATTACTTGGACATATCCTCCAATGATGTTGTGGGTCTCTTTATCATCCTAAAAGTCATGAAGCAAACCTCCGATGATGTCATGGCCCGTGTAAACGGAATGAAGAGACCCTCTCTTTCCTTGAAGGCCAAGGCCATTCCCCATGAAGAAAAGGACTCAAGTGATGATGGTGGATATACTCATGAGGTCTCCGAGAAAGAGATGAAGACATCACATGAAGAATGCTTGGCTCTTGCTCAACACAAGTGGTGGAAGAAGGGAGACTTTAGATCCAATGCCACCAAGAATAAAGGGAAGGAAGTCTCAAGCATAAAGAAGGCAAGAACTTTCTTCAATTGTGGAGATTCCAAGCACTTTGTTCCCGAGTGCCCCTTCAAGAGTAGAATTGAAAATGGTGGAAGACTCATCAAGAAATCTACTTTCATTCCCAAGTCCAAGAACTTCATCAAGAGAGGCCCTCCTAGGGCATTGATTGCAAAAGAAGTTGAGTACACATCCGGTGGTGAAGAGAGCGGTGGTGAAGGCGAACAAGTAGGTATGGCGGCCATGGCTAGGGCGTCGTACCTCCTAATTTAAGCTCTCTCTTATCCAACCCAAATGACAACAAGGGTCCTTCGAGTCACAAGTGCTTCATGGCCAAGGGTATATCCCCAAAGGTGACTCCTACACTCAAACTTGCAAACTCTTCTACTCCTTCACTATTAAATTGTGTCGAGGAAGACCCCTTGGTAAACTTTGTGGAAAAACTAGAAGGAGAAACTAAATCTATCTTTGTCTCTCTCATGGATCAATTAAGTGAGGCACATGGACTCATTGATTAACATGGAGGAGAGAATAATGTTACTTGAAAATTTTGCTCGTGATGATGCTAGTAAAATTGAGGAGCTTGAGAAAGCTCTAGATGAATCACATTGCTTTAGAGAAAGCATAGAGGAAACCTTTGCAATTGACATAGCTAAAGTAAAACTTGATTGTGAACATGCTTTTGCTAAGGTAACAGCATTCATGGCCTTAAATGATGCAACTAACCAAGGTTACAATGAACTCATTAAGGATTCTGATAAGCTTAAAATTTATTATCGAACAATTTCAAATGAGCTCAAGACCTTAAAAGGTGTAAAAATTGTGAATGAAAACTCTTGTGTTACTAACCCTTTGTGTGTCAAGGAAACTCTCATTGAGGAGAACAATAGGTTGAAGGCACAACTCAACAAAGGTATTGCCACATGCATTCAAGGGCAAAAGAACCTTAATGATCTTTTGAGTAATCATAAGAGAGTTATTGGCAAGAAAGGCCTTGGTTTCGGTTCCACTTCCAAGGTGGCTTACAAGAATAAGTCAACTCCCTCCACTAACTCTATTGTTTTTGTGAAGGAGGGGGAGTTGGCTAATGATGAAGATGAGTTTGATATTATTGCTAAGCGTATTGTTCCTAGGAACACTACTACTCACAACAACTTTGCGGGAAAGTATAAACCATCTTATGTGCTTCTTAAATCTATTGATGGTCATGTTTATGCAAAATATGTTGGAACCTCATATGGTGATGATTGCAAGCATGCTATTTGGGTTCCTAAGACCCTTGTGACTAACAAAAAAGGACCCATCCAAAAAATGCGTACCTAAGACAAGAAGTTGATTCATTCTAGGGTTGTATTTCCGGTGGAACATCATGGATGATTGATAGTGGTTGTTCCGCACACATGACCGGAAGCAAGGAAGTGTTAGATGATTTGAAACTCCAACTTCTAAAATTTGCTCACGTAACTATTGGTGATCGCTCACAATTAAGGTATTGGGACATGGCAAGGTGGTCATTTCTCCGGATTCATCCATTGAGAAAGTCCTCCTTGTTGAGTCACTTGGCTATAATCTTCTTTACGCCTTGCAACTTTGTGAATGCAATTTTACATGTGTATTTGGGCGTCATCACGTGCTTGTCCTTTACAATATTTCTCTTAAAGTAGCCTTTGTTGGATTTGTGGAAATCGGTATGTATATAGTGGATTTCTCGAAAGAAACTACACATATCGCCACATGTCTAATGGCTAAATTCGACGTGGGGTGGCTTTGGCATCGCCGCTTAGGCCACGTCGGTATGAGAAATCTACAAACTCTTGTGAAGGGTGAGCATGTGGTAGGACTAATAAGTGTGAATTTTTCCAAAGATCGTCCTTGTAGCTCTTGTATTGCCGGAAAGTTGCATGAGAAGAATCACCCCAAGAAATCAATCATCTCCACAACAAGGCCCTTTGAGCTTATTAACTTGGATCTATTTGGGACTCCAACATATGATAGTTTTGGGGGCAAAAAGTATTGTTTGGTGATTGCTGATGATTATAAAAGATACACTTGGGTTTTCTATATCAAGAAGAAGAGTGAGACTCAAGAAAGATTCATAACTTGGGCCACCGAAGTGCAACGCCAATATGACACCAAGATCTTGTCTATTAAGAGTGACAATGGGTCCGACTTAAAGAACTACACCATGGATGAATTCTTGAGTGAAGAGGGGATAATACATCAATATTACGTTGCGTACACCCCTCAGCAAAATGGTGTAGTGGAGAGGAAGAATCGCACACTTATTGATATGGCAAGAACTATGATGGCCGAGTTCAAATCCCCATATAACTTTTGGGCCGAAGCCATCAACACCGCTTGTCATCTATCTAACCGACTTTTCCTTCGTATGAGCTCCTAACTGGTAACAAACCCAACTTCAAATATCTTCGAGTTTTTGGGTGCAAATGCCAAGTCTACATAAAGGGAACTAGATTGTCTAAGTTTGATTCTAGAACTTTTGAAGACATTTTTGTTGGTTACGCCACGAACTCCCACACTTATAGAGTCTACAACATATCCACCGGGTGTGTTGAAGAATCTATGAATGTGGAATTTCATGAGGATAATGGCTCCCAAGTGGAGCAAATTGATTGTGATGATGTGGGTGATGAACCGTCCTCCATAGCCATAGGAAGAATGGGTATAGGTCCATTTATACCCATTGAGGGACACCTTGTGGCAAATGAGGATGGGACTAGCTCTACGCAAGTGGATCCCTCTACATCAACCACCAATCAAATGGTAGACCAAGAACAAGAACAAGACTTTCAAGTGGATACCACTCATCAAGAAAGTGATCAAGGTCCACCCAATGATAATGGTGGAAATGACCTTGGTGATTCGTCACCAAGAACTCCACTCAGATGGACAATGTTCTTGATGAAGGAAATGATGAGGATATTCCCCCAATGAGAATCCCGATGATGCACTAGTTCGTATCATGACTCGTCAAGCATCAAGATTGCAACAAAAGTCACTTTACCAAAAGAATATCATTGGTGGCTTGGGAAGAAGTGTCTCCACTCGTGGACAAGTACTCAACTTTTGTGGTATTCATTCATATGTCTCTCATGTTGAACCTACCAAAGTGTATGATGCTCTTGAATATGAAGATTAGGTTCAAGCCATGCATGAAGAGCTCCATAATTTTGAGAGAAACAAAGTATGGTCACTAGTGGAAAGACCCAAGGATCATAATATCATTGGAACTAAATGGGTGTTAAAAAACAAGCAAGATTCTCATGGGCAAGTGATTCGCAACAAGGCTCGATTGGTTGCTCAAGGCTACTCTCAAGTTGAAGGACTTGACTACGGTGAAACTTTCGCTCCCGTAGCTAGACTTGAATCCATTCGTATACTACTTGCATTTGCCACTAGTCATAACTTTATCTTGCATCAAATGGACGTTAAAAGTGCTTTTATAAATGGTCCTCTAAATGAAATGGTATATGTTAAACAACCTCCGGGGTTCGAGGATCCCAAGTATCCTAACCATGTCTACTTCCTCCATAAGGCTTTGTATGGCCTCAAACAAGTCTCACGTGCTTGGTATGATCATTTAAAGGAGTTCTTAGTGGATCGTGGTTTCGTACTTGGGGTAATTGATCCCACACTCTTTACCAAAAGTGTAGATGGACATTTATTTATATGTCAAGTATATGTTGATGATATTATATTTGGATCTTCTAACGTGAGTTTTGTAGACCAATTTGCCAAACTAATGACAAGTGAATTTGAGATGTCTATGATGGGAGAATTGAAGTTCTTTCTAGGTTTTGAGATCAAGCAATATAATGAAGGGACTTTTATTTGTCAAGCAAAATATATTCAAGACATGCTCAAGAAATTTGATATGAACAATGCCAAACCATTACCTTATCCAATGCCAACAACCGTGAATCTTACTATAGATCACGAAGGTATACCGGTAGATCCAAAACTTTATCGCTCTATCATTGGATCCTTGCTTTATCTTTGTGCATCTAGACCGGCTATTATGTTTAGTGTGGGTTTGTGTGCAATATTTCAATCTAACCCCAAGGAAAGCCATATGATTGCGGTCAAGAGCATTCCTGGGTATTTGGTTGACACTCCCACACATGGTCTTTGGTATCCATCAAACATAACTTTTGATCTTGTGGGATATTCGGATGCGGATTGGGGAGGTGACAAAGTGGATAGAAAATCAACCTCGGGTGCTTGCCAATTCCTTGGTAGGTCCCTTGTGTGTTGGTCTTCCAAGAAGCAAAATTGCATTGCCACCTCCACCACGGAAGCGGAGTATATTTCCGCTGCAAGTTGTTGCTCTCAACTCTTATGAATGAGGCAATGTCTTAAGGATTTTGGAATTAAGATTGAGACAATGCCTCTTTTATGTGACAATAAGAGTGCTATAAAGATTGGTCACAATCCGGTACTTCATGGCAAGACCAAGCATATTGAGATTCAGTATCATTTTATTCGGGACCATGTGGCCAATGGAGATATCTCGCTTTCCTATGTCAACACCAAAGATCAACTTGCCGACATCCTTACCAAGCCTCTAGATGTGAAGAGATTCAAGCAATTAAGGAGTAAGATCAATATCATATGTGCAAGAAATTTTAGTTGATTGAAAATCTTGCATACACACCCCTACTAGACTCTTACTTGGATTCTAGATGTATGCATAGACATAGGTGGAGTGTAGCTCAATCAATGAGCCAACACCACCTCTATAATGCATAAATAAACAAATCATGCATAATGGTCATTTCATATGACATAATGTGCTTCAATGATGAGTCTCGACAATGCACCCAAGATATATCTTCGCGGTGTCATATCGAACATACTCATACATGGTGGCTAAGGTCACCGCCCAAAATTTGGTTGGTTTTCATATTGACGAGACATTTTGTGTTTCACTCATATACATTTCCGTTCTTCATATTTCATATTGCATCCAATGTTGCTTAGTTCACTTTTTACCTTTCTCCATTGGATGCAAATGAAAATCATCATACTCATATCATCATACCCATTTTATTTGTGCACATGATCAAGCAAAACTTGCTACATAAAAGTATGGTGTGCTAGAAACAAACATATGAAAACTTATTGTTATAGCATTAGTATAAATTTTTTTTATTTCAAAAAAGGGGGGAAACAAATAAAAAATCGAAAACCGGCCTGGCCGGCACCCCAGGCCGGCTGCCCTTCCCTGCACCCGGCCTCGCTCCACACCCGCGCCGGCCCCAGGCCGGGGCCTAGGCCGGCCTGCTCGGCCACCTGCCCGGCCTCGCCTGCCGCCGGGCCGGCCCCAGGCCGGGGTGCTCGGCCACCCGCCTGGCCCCGCCCTCCCCCCACGCCGGCATGGCCGGCTCCCCAGGCCGGGGCGCGCGCTGCACCCACACACCACGCACACAATCCACCCACCACCCCCACACGACCCCATCCCCACTTCCCCTTCTTCCTCCCACCAACCACCACCATTGGAGCCCCTCTTGGAGCTCTCATCCCCCCTCCCCCCCCACACCCTAGCCCACCCCTACCACTCAACTTCACAGATCTGCGTGCCCTCGTCCTTCTCCACACTCTCCTCCCCACGGATTTCTCTTTGGTGCACTATTGGGGGAGATCGGTCCACTTGATTTTTGTGTGATTTTTTTGGAAGATGGCCTCCAACTCGGGTAATCACTTAGGCCTCTACTATCTACCGTGTTTATGTGCTTACTCCCTATTGGTCTACTAGTTTGGTTCATTGATTTAGGGTGTACATTTTTTCCATAGTGTTCATGCTAGATTTCACATCGTTCACATGCCACACTAGCCATACCCTAGATTAATTACGTTCATCTAGTTGTGCTCCTCACGATGTAGTCTCGTAGTACAATTTTTTTTACTATGCGATGTTATTGTGCTCACTTGCCATGCTATGATAATTCACAGTTGCCACTCTCGTAGTATCATGCTAAATAAACATAAAATCTAATAATAATAAAAACAAACAGATCACACAACCATTTTCTTCACCTCACACCATGCTATGATGTTGTTATGTTTTACTCACTAGTCGATCGTTGCCTCCCAACCGTGTTGCTATCACTCATCTTCATAACATAATCTTTTTAAAAAATAACGACCATGTGCACTCATTGTCCTTGTCCATATCCATGCATAATCTCTCTCAGGTGATTCCGATGCACACCGTAATCTTCGTCCTCGCAAGAAAAGTGTTGCCGCTGTCACAGGCTCTACTCCAAGGCAGGGTTCCTCCATTCCTATCAATCCAGCTGAGCCCGTGGTCAAGAACTGGGGTGGTCTGAGTACCACTGATTTTGAGGAAGCCCGGCTGAAGTTCAACCCATATGAGTTTGATCAGAGTACTTGTGCCGACCCTCGGTTTTACTGCAAGATGCATCAAGTCATGTATGACTTCATTATTGGCAAACTCCAGAACAACTATGTGGACTAACACTTCTTTGATGTGGAGACAACTCGCACTCATTGGCCCGCTGTTATGGAACTCATGGATTTTCACGGTCTCAGTCCTCTCATGGATACCAATAATGCTCATCCATTTGCCCCTGAGTTGCTCAAGGAGTTCTATGCCACTATCTACTTCTCCACTGAGCATCCTAAAACATTGACTTGGATGAGTGGTGGTGTGAAGTGTGTTGCTACCATGGACGAGTTTGGTACTCTTATTGGTTGTAACACCCGGGGGATTTCCCCCAATTAGATTTGGTTGTTTTTCTTTTCGCATTGCATTGCATCATATGCATTGCACTTTGTTTTCAAAATCATTTAAAAATTCAAACCAATTTAAAAATTCACCCAAAATTCAATCAAATTCAAATTAGCAAATATTTTAAAGATTTCAAAAATAAAAGTTTGTGCAACTGGGCATTTTAAATGCTGATTGCATAGAAATTGGTTTCACAATTTTTGGAGTTTCAAAACCCCTCAAAATAACCTTTCTTCTCTCCCTTTTCTCTCTTACAAAAAAAAAGGAAAAAAAAGACCTGCTGGGGGAGGCAGGCCAAAGTGGCCCACCTACCACCCCAGCCCGTTAGCCTCCAGCCCACCTCCCCCTGTCGTTTTCTTCTCCGTACGACAGGTCACGAAAGAAACGTGACCATGGCCACCACCGCACCTGCTCCCTCCCCTCCATGGTCCCCTCCTCCACCTGCTCCCCCTCCTTATCTACCCCCTCCTCCAAGCCCCAAACCCTAGCCTCTCCCCCTCCTTCTTCCTTCACCGTCGCCACCCTCCTCTCTTTTCCTTCTGCTTCCTTTCCCTTTCTTCTCTGCATCTTTCTGAACCAAGAAAAACAGCCTCCTTTGGCCGAAACTTGGAGCCATGGCGCCGTCCTCTTGGTCATCTTCGAACGGAGTTAGGTGCGGGAACGGAACCGCGGCACCACCCTCGTCCGATTCCGCGCCTCAGGAGGGCAGGAGGCGTACCATAGCGGCGGCCCCATCGCGATCTTCGGCAGCTCGGAAATGCCTCGGCTGCCTCCGTCATCGTCAGGCCAGGGGCTACGTCGAGCCTCTCCGCCTCGCCTCCGGCCACCCCCACGGTGAGCACGTCCTCCGGGCCCTCTCCTCCACCCATCACCTTGCTCTGGGTGTGTGTGCCATCGCGCAGCACCGCAGCGTTGCCGCCGTCGTCATCTGTATCGGCCGCGGTTGCTCGCTGTACTGAAAACGAGTTTCAGTTTCGTCAGAAACTATACACGCAGAGTCACCTCTTAAAGGCCCGAAGCCCATCTAGATCACAACCCCGATCGCAGCCCAGTGGCAACGCACGGGATCTGCACCCAGCAGGACGCGAGTTCGAATTTCCCCCGAGGCAAAGCCTCTCCTTTTCCCATTATATTCTGCGCGGGGGTCGGTCCCACCCGTCGGTGACCGCGGAAGCCATCGTGGCTTCACCCGTGCCCAGTTGGCGCCAGCGTGGCCTCGGACCCCGCGCGGCAGTCGCAGTGGCTAGATCTGGCCACGGTGAGAAACGACCCCAGATCCAGATCTGGATCTAGCGGTTTGCATCCAGGCCCCTGCCCTTTTCTATTTTTGCACCGGAGCCCTCCACGCACTGTTTCCATCACAAACACGTCCCTGCATTTTTCAGAAACAACCCCCAATTTCAAATGCCCATATCTTTTAATCCATAACTCCAAATAATGCAAATTATATGTCTATTTTTATCAGAAAAATGCAAGGAATCTTAATATGCTATCCATGCTCATGTTTGAATCTTGCATCTTGCATTTGAAGTAGTGTTATGCATGTCACCTAATAAATAAATATGGAATGTGTTGGGGTAATTAATTTAAATATTGCCCTATTCCATTTAATCTTGTTTAGCTCACCTACTTATTGTTTTCCATGTTAAACAACATTTAATATGGTGGCTAGATGAACAACTTGCACCAATAATTATTTGTCCGGACTCCGGTTCCGATTAAATTGCCTAAGTTGCATCTGGTGTTGCATCTTGCCATGTCATGCATATAACCATAGGATCATGCTGGATCTTTTGCCGTAGTAGTAATTGTTGCATCCGGTGTTTGTTCTAGTTCGTTGTTTCTTCGCGGATAGGACGTTGAGATGATGTGAGCAACGACAAGTTCTGCGGATGTACCTCTACTTGCTGGATCTCAGGCAAATATACTCACTTGCTACCTATGTTGCCTTTCCTCACTTGTTACCGATTCTTTCCGTTGTCTTTATTCTAGCCTAGTATTTTCGATGCTTGTGTCTCGATCCTATCATATGTTTACCTTGCAGCCATGATATAGCCTTCCTTCCACTTCCTATTAACTGTTGTTTGTTTACCCCGTTGGCTCTTGTGTCGTAGTTGCATGCTTAGTGTTGTTTGCGCTCTAGTCCTGTTGTCCTTTGTCCTATCACCTGTTTAGTTGATAGTTCGGTTTGTCCTAATCAACAACATGTTAATGTTTTGGGTAATATTAATTTGATGATAAGGCACCGACAGGAGGCCCGGCGTGGTTTTGAGGCCTGCTAGTGTCGACCTTAATTAGGAAAAGGGTCTTTCCACCGATCCATGATGAGCGCGCTAACCGCATGTGGGAAGCGAGTATGGGCGCCCCTGTCACATCCCTGTTTTTAAGCACTTGTATAATAGTATTTAGCAAGTCTCTTAAGACCTTTGTAATGCAATTAAGTGGACAACATGTTGTGTACTGATGTTTATCTATGCAATATTAGTGGTGTGTTTCTTTTCACTCACTTGAGGAGTTTTTCTCCTAAGAAACACATTGCTATATAATTGTTTTCCCATGTTTTCCACTAAGGCTCTTATGAGATTATTTTTCAAGACTTGAGGTGACCCTTGGTTTCAACTTGAAAATGTGTTATTAATGTTTGGGAATCATCTTGAACTTGAAATAAAATTAATTGGAAAAGGTTCCATTAGATTTTCCAATATAATTTTTGCCCTGAAAAACAGCCAAGTAGCTGTTTTCAACCCTTGTTTTCCATCACAAGGATTATCCAATTAGGGTTTTTCTTTGATCAAAACTACTCTCTGATATGAGTACAACAAAATTACACTCTTGGAAAAACCTACAAAGAAAATTAACACACAATGCCAAGATGGTTTTTGAGCCATCTTGTTAAGACAGAAATTTGAGCATTTTAAAAACAGAGAATGTACCTACTTTGCCATTTATTTTCAGAGCCATAAACCCATCATTTTTCAAATCAAATGGTTGGATCTGAAACTTGGATAGTTGTTCTTTGTTGAGCATTTTAAATCACTCATTTTAGAGCTGGTTTGCTTGGTGAAAACAAGCCCAACTTTTGCTATCTCTGTCTGCTTTTCCAGCACTTAGAAAAATTCAGAAACACTGCCTAACTGAATTTTTCTGACAGAACAGTGAATACACTTTTGGACTTGATGTGTTTAGCTTTTGTGCACTGATCCAAGCCAGGCCACCTTGCCATTTCGAAAACCATGTTAGTAACCTTCTAGAAGGTGGCTTTGGATCCTCCTTTGGCTGACCAGGGAGGGAGAAAACTGATGTGGCATTTGACTAATAGGTGATGTCACAATAGTGGTTGAAATAGTGTTTATTCTTCCTTTTTGCCCATCACTTGGCCCTTGCTGTGGCTTAGCTCACCAATTGGTACTTCCTTGACCCCTAGGCACCAATAGAAACCATTGCCAGCCGTGGAGAACCCCCAAGGGGCAAGGGCATGCCCATGCCATGCCAACCCGAGCCCTCCCCCTTTGACTCGTGCCTACATAGCCCTAGAGGCCTATCCCTCTCGCCACAGCACTCACCTCACCACACTCATCCACCCCATCGAGCTCTCGCTTGCTCGTTCGCTCTCTGCGAGCGAGGCAAGCCGTGGCCATTTTCGGGGCCGAGCAGATCGAGCTCGAGGTGGCGCCGCGATCACCGCACCTCCCACCCTCGTTTCTTTTCCTTTGCGACCCCCTGGAGCTAGCGCACCTCCCTGACATCCTCCTGCCCCCTCTCGCTTGCAGGTTCATCGCCGTCGTCCTCGGAGCCGCCGCGGGACGCCGTCGAGCCGCCGCAGCGCACACTCGTCGCCATCGCCCGAAACCGCGCCACGGCAACGCCCAAGCCACCCTCCTTCGACCCCGCACCGTCCCTTTGCTTCTCGCGAGCCCTAGGTGAGCGAATCCCCGTGCCCGTGAGGTGTTCGTCCGCGGTTAGGAGAGAGAGAGAGAGAGGAGTGACGCGGGGAGGAAGAAAGAACAGGGACCGTCGATCTGCGAATCGACGGCCCCCTTTGAACCGTGCATTTCGCGCGCGCGCGCGTGCTGGCGGGCTGCGCCCCGCGTTAACTGGGCCGCGCGCTGCGGATCTGGCCCGTTGGGCAGTTTGCGGTTAAAAACGAAAATACTTTTTTTCTGGCAGATTATTTTAGGTGTTAGCTTTAGGCTTAGAAAAGGTAGCATATTAATTTATTTTACCTTGCTAATTTTTTTACTACTAGCCTTACAAAATTGCAACCATATCCCACTGGCAGAAACTTGTTTTGAGTTTTTATGATTTTTCTAAAAATCATATGCCAGGCAGTACCCTAAAAATTGAAATGAATAGAACTTCAAAAATACAAAACATTTTTGAGCAAACTCAACTGTTTTGGAAAGCCCTTTCCAATACCTATCAGTAGAATTTTAGTTTGCATCAAGGTGAGGTACCATTTGGAAATGCCATCCATTTTGGTAAAACATCAGTGGGCTATTCCATGATTTTTAGAGGGAGTTTGGGATATTATTTTTGAGTGAGGAAAGTTGGAGAGGCTTTGTAGTGATAAGGACTACCACATCCTATAAGGATTTACTTTTTGGAGCAACAGAAAAATTTAGAGAGACAGAACAAGTTTTGGTTACTTTCTGTCTAAATTTTTATTATAGATCTTGCTTTGTATGTTACTTTTCTGAGTTGCAAATGATGTGATCTTGCTTGTTATGTTGTTTTCCATTGTGGTTATGATGTATACAAGTTATATGAGCTTGTTAGAATAAATGGTTTGAATGGTAGCATTTTAGAACTAGTTTTCCATGCTTATGTCTTGCTAATAGCTAGATTTTTATGTATGTTTTGAGTAGATATTTAAATGAATCTTTAGGCCAGTTGCTAGATTGTTTTTCATGGAACCAGTACCACTTAGGTACTGTTAATATGTTTATAGCACCTCTGGATGCTTGGTGCTTGTGTTTGAAATAGGTTTAAAATAGAAATGCTTAAGGACTAGATTGCACACTAGGAGATTCATGAATGTTTTTGTGTCTTGTTTCCCACTAGGGAAAAATAGGACTTTTTGGTATTGAAACCAGAGGATGAAAAGTACTTGTGGCAATATTTTCCTTAGGGTTTTCACCTCTGATAGATTTCCTTTCAATAGCACAAAAGCATGAGTAGCACTTGGGTGACTAGAAATAAATCTCCTCACATGTGTAGCTTTTTAAGCATATCTATCCTTGTTTCCTAGCTATGTTTTTATGTTATTTTTTGTGAGATCCAGTAGCCTTTATGGTACTGGTTAGAGGGGTATTTTGCCTCTGAAAGCTTGCACACTTGAGCATAACATTAGCTAGTATAGCCTAAAATGGTCTAGTAGTTTTCCTAATTTTTCTACTAGTATGAGTAGGAATTTTTGGGTGTTTGTTTGTTGTTTTTAGCACTTTTATAAAAGTGACCAGAGGCTTATTAACCTCTTGGGGAGCATTTTACTAGTGGAACACCCACTGGTATGTTTGCCTCATAGTGGAAAATAGGTTGACTTGTTGTCATGAGCTTATTTCACTACTTGAGTAATTTAGCCAATTATGTGTGCTAGCCATAAGAATTGTTGTGGGAATTTTTTTGGCATCAAAATGTGTTTTATGGGACACCCTACTGTCCAGTAGCATGTGCTATATCCCACTGGTCCATAATGTTCTTAACTAAGAATCATTGTTTTGGCCACACATAAGCACTAGGAAAAAGCAGATTTTCCAACTATAGTTTTTATGCCAATTTTTCTTTAGGGAAAAATTGAGAACTTTGGGTGGTACTTCTTGATTGCTTGCTGTATGTATTGCTTGTAGCATTGCTTGCCTTGCTTGGTTCTGAAAGTGTGTCTTTATTTCTTTTTACGACGTTAGAAAACGAGGAGGAAGGAATTGCTGAAGAAGGGTATTGCAACTCCTGTTACTTTCAGGACCAGGACCATCACTTGTACCAAGGCAAGCCATCCTAATGCTTGCTGTATCACTACTTATCATTATCTATCATGCATGCTTTTCACTTCTGAAGTTTTTACAAAACTATACCTTCAAAACTATTTTTGTGTGAATCCTACTACTATTATTAATATTACTAGTATCAGGACTCATAATAATAGTCAACTTGGTATTACCAAGCCCTTAGACACTAAATGGTATATAAATACCATACACCCACTTAAAACTTGAGTTCTTAAATGAACTAAATAAAATGTGTTTTTGTAAACAAATGCCTTATGGGAGGAAAACCCCGGAGGAAGGGTGAGACCCTGTCTGCCGGAAGGATTGTTATGATGGGAAATTTTATGAGAAATGTTTACAAAAGACACATAACCTAGTCTTCGCTGGACAACCATTATCGTACTGCCACTTTACCCCAATATGGGTAGGGGCTTGATTAAAAACTTGTTAGGGTTAGTATATGTGCTATCTCAAAGGCTATAGGGGATTGGATCCTCCGAACCGAAATGTCGCTAGGAGTGAGTATACGGGACATCTAAAGTGTGGGATTAATTTTCCCTCCGGATGCAGCAATTGGGTCTCCTGATTGAGCGGTGTGTGACATGGCTTGCCAGGGAGGGAAACCCCAATTGAAGAGATAGTCATGCACTAGCTTGAACAGAGTGGATAGTCAAGACCAGTTATCTGATGTTCTCATAGGTTGGGAACAGTCCATGGTTGTTTCATGGCGGACTCTGGATCTAGTGGAAGTGTGTACACCTCTGCAGAGTAAAACTATTTCGAGATAGCCGCGTCCTCGGATATGGACGGTTGAATGGCCATGTAGCTAGTATTGTGTCAACTTTTCAAAAGAGGTTTTGAAAGAAGGCTTTTGTACCTGAGAGGTACTATGGAGGAATGACTTGGTATCTGCGAGATACCGAGGAGAAAGAAACTACTACTAAAAGTTTCTGAAAAGAAAAACTTTCTTTTCCAAAAGAATTATAAAACCTCCAAGATATGTGATATCTACGAGAGCAAAACTACATTATTTAAAATGAGTTTGTTTTGCAAAGAGGTAAACTTGAAGGATCAACCATGGCAAATCTTTTATCTGTCATGGGTAGCTGAACCATATGTATGGCCTACCCACTCTACCAAATAAGCATGTATGCATTATTGTAAGCTAATAAAGGATGTCTTGTTGAGTACATTCAAATGTACTCATTTGGTTTCGCCCCTGGTATCTACTTATCAGACTACGAGGAGCCACCTCAGGAGGAGTACTATGAGGAGGAGTTCTACGCTGATGGCCCTGCGAGTTAGGATCGTCTCCCAGTCAGCAGCCTGTAGGATGAGGCGTGACTCGGGTTCTACTACGCTATGCTTATCGTCTTCCGCTGTGTTTACTTTGAATGTCTGTCCTGCGTGACAGTTATCAAGAACTTGGTCATGTGACCATTTATGTAAGACTCTATTTTCGTGTAATGGATGATGTATTCTGTATGCCAACTACGTATGTTGTTCACGACTGGTTCTTCTGGGATCGTGAATGAATGCATATGAGGGGTTCTGGACCTACCGGTCTGGGGCCTCTACAAAGTTGGTATCAGAGCCATCCTGACTCTAGGAGACCTTAGTTAGCATGGACGTTAGTGTATACTCCGATAATCTAAGTTACTAATACAAAAAAAATTGGATATATGACTAAGTATAAAACTATTCCCTATATCCCACCACCTCTCTGGGTTAGACTCTACTTGCATTAAGGTTATTTCTTGCATGAACCTAAAACTTTGCACACCTGTATCTAACTTAAGCTACTTAAAATTTTGTGTAGATGGACGTGGACATCACCGTGGCTTTTCAGTTGGGACGTCCACGTGGCGAGTCTTTCCTTTTCGAGGAGAGGCTAGTATCCATGGCCACTGTGTTGGGACGGCCACTTCCGGAGCTGCGAGGAGGACTAGTTGTCGGGGCACCTCTGGAGGGAGACTGGTACGCGGAGGTCACTATCCGCGCACCTCTGGCTAGCCCGACAGTGGAGGCCTACGTGTACCGTGCTGTTGATCGTTCTTGGAACGAGGCTGCGGTGCGCGTGATACAGGAGTCAGTAGCACGTCTGGCGCACATCGGGGAGTATATGTTCATCGGTTCCCGGTTCGAGCTGATTGGGAGACGTGATGAGGATGGCATACCACTTCCTGTTGAGCCAGACTTTACCACTGTTGGTCCACACTTGGACGAGATGGAGATTCTGTTACACCGCACTCAGACCAGGCTAGACGACCAGCGTCTTGACACCCTCCACGGCATATTGGTGCACCAGACACTGATAGCCGAGACTGACGAGCTGAGGGCTGAGCTTCACGACAGCCAGGAGGAGAGTGGAGCTCTGTCTCAGCAGTTGTCCGAGTCGAGGGAGCAGTTGGAGGCTACTACCGCGAGGCACCGTGCCTTACGGAGGCAGCTGAGGGCCACCCGCCTTGGCCGTGCGCGCCTCACCACTAGACTGACGGCCTTGGAGGGGGCTAACGCCGTTCTGCGCGGCAGGCTTCAGATAGCTCGTGATGACATAGCCACGAGAGACGCTGCCGTAGAGGAGCTGGAGGAGGAGGCCGCAGAGCTCCACAGGGAGATTGAGGATCTTCTGCCTGTTGAGGATGTTCCCTCCGATTTAGAGGGGATGGACATGAGCGAGGCTAGCGAGCAGGATGATGATGACCTGTTTGACGAGGAGGAGGAGGACCCTGAGGAGCGTATCTTCGACGTTGGGGACAGCGACGACTCTGTGTAGTCGCTGCCTTCTCACCCTTAGCACATGGTGCTGGTCTAGATACTAGTTAGGTATGCTAGATCGTTTTGCTAGATAGTTTGCTAGTAGTAGCCTTGCGATGACCCCACCAATCGCACCCCCTGTAGCTCGATGAAGCCTTCCTTGTACGATATGGCTTGTGATGTGTGTGTGTAATGTAAGGAACTCTGTTTAATTATGGTGATGAATGAAATGTTTGGCTTGGTTTTCTGTTGATTGTCATTACTTTGCGTTCATTTCATTCAAGTTTGCGACTGCCCCGCTCTTGTTTTTGAAACATATCGCTAGTATTCCTTTTGTTGTAATATTAAGGTGCTGGGTTTTCAAAAACAAGAATTTACTTCTTAGACTTACCCATGTTTCACTTCAGCATGGCACCCCGTCGCGAACCCCCACCGCCACCACCACCCACAGTGGAGGCGCTGTTGGCCCTACTGATGGAAGATCGCCAGGCCAGCCGAGATGAGAGTGCAGCTACCATTACCGCTCTGCAACAGCTAGCTGCTGCCGCCAACAATAATGGCAATGGCAATGGAAATGGTGCTCGCTCGAGACTGAGAGACTTTCAGCACACCAACCCCCCAGTTTTCACCAGGATTGTGGAGCCTCTCGATGCTGACGACTGGCTCCGCACCATTGCAAACAAACTGGAAGTTGCTTCGGTTGATGAGAATGATAAGGTCCTGTTGGCCTCCCATTTTCTCGCTGGTCCTGCCAGGACTTGGTGGGAAACTACACGTGAGGCTGTTGCTGCTGGTCACGTGTTCACCTGGGAGGAATTCTCTGCAAGGTTCCGCAAGTATCACATTCCCCAGGGAATGATGGCACTTATGCGGGAGAAGTTTCTAAATCTGAAGCAGGGGAGTATGCCGGTGTCTGAATACTGGGAGAATTTCACTACTCTGTCCCGGTATGCGCAGGATGATATTAATACTGATGCTAAGAAGAAGGAGAGGTTCTTAAATGGGCTGGATGATGAGCTCCAGTGCTCTCTAGTAGTGGTTCCATTCCAGGACATGGAGACTCTTGCTAATGCCGCTATGGTGCTGGAGCACAAGCGGAAATCTGCTGATGATAACCGCAAGAGGAAAATGACTGCTCATGGAGGACCTAGTGCTCAGAGGACTCGCAACACTCCGTATGCGAGGCCACCAACCCACAAGGCGCCTGCTTATGCACCCCGCCCCAGCCACAACTATGCACCAAGGCCCAACAACTACAACCACCCGGCACCGTATGCACCAAGGTACGGAGGAAACAGCTATGGTGGTAACCATGGTAATCACTCTGGGAATAATCATGGAAACCGCTATGGAGGTAACACTGGAGGAAATGGGAACCACACCAACAATGCTCCCAAACCTAACCCAAGCTCAAAGCCTTCTGGAGGTTGCTTTGCCTGTGGAAAGGAGGGTCACTTCGCTCGCGATTGCCCCAACAAAGCTACTGCTCCAGCCCAGCCTGCTGCAACCAAGATGAACCATGGTCCTTCCACTGGAAGGCAGAATAGGATGAAGGGACACCTGAACCATATCAATGCTGCAGAAGCTCAGGAGGCACCAGACATGGTGATGGGTATGTTTCCTGTCAACTCGGTACCAGCTGCAGTACTGTTTGATTCTGGTGCATCACATTCCTTTGTCACTAAACCGTTTGCTGAGAAAAGTGGTATGAAGCATTCCCGTATGCACAACCCTATGTTAGTACAAATACCTGGGGATAGTACTAAAGCCAACCTAATTTGCAATGAGGTACCAGTAGAAATTCAAGGGAAAACTTTTCATGCTGATCTTATAGTGCTGGGATCCAAAGGGATAGAAGTGGTACTCGGTATGAACTGGATGGCCAAGTATAAGGGAGTTATCGATTGCACTAAGAAATCTATTGAAATGATCTCAGAGGATGGGGAAAAGGTTGCATACACTGCAACTCGACCCTCGTCACAAGTTCACTGCCACACTGGTATAGCCCAACCTGCCCTTGAGGAAGTTCCGGTAGTTTGCGAATACCCGGATGTTTTTCCTGAAGAATTACCCGGTATGCCCCCTGATCGGGATATCGAGTTTGTGATTGAGTTAGTGCCCGGAACTGGACCCATAGCACAGAAGCCGTATCGGATGAACCCGAAGGAATTAGATGAGTTGAAGACTCAACTGGAAGACATGTTAAGGAAGGGATTGATTCGCCCTAGTGCATCGCCCTGGGGATCTCCGATCATTTTTGTGGGAAAACGGGACGGTACCACTCGTTTATGTGTGGACTACCGCAAGTTAAATGATGTTACCATCAAGAACAAATACCCGTTGCCCAAAATTGAAGACTTGTTTGACCAGTTGAATGGGGCTGTAATCTTCTCCAAGATTGACCTTCGGACTGGTTATCATCAATTGAAAGTCCGTGATACTGATATCCCAAAGACTGCTTTCACCACTCGTTACGGGCTGTATGAATACACCGTAATGTCCTTTGGTCTAACCAATGCCCCTGCCTATTTCATGAATCTCATGAATAAGGTATTCATGGATTTTCTAGACAAGTTTGTCGTGGTGTTTATTGACGACATTCTTATATATTCGAGGAGTGAGGAAGAACACGAAGAACACCTGAGACTTGTGCTCGGAACACTTCGTGAGCATCAATTGTATGCTAAGTTTAGTAAATGTCAATTCTGGTTGACGGAAGTCAGATTTCTTGGACATGTAGTATCTGCGGGAGGAATATCCGTTGACCCTGCTCTAGTTCAGTCTGTGGAGAAGCGTGCTGCTCCGACCAACCAGACTGAAGTCAGATCCTTTCTGGGTTTGGCAGGGTATTACCGCAAGTTTGTTCAGGGATTCTCAAGTATAGCCAGACCCCTCACCCAGTTGCTCAAGAAGGATAGCAAGTTCCTATGGACGGACAAGTGTGAAGAAAGTTTCAATGAGTTGAAGCACCGACTGGTGTCTGCCCCAATCCTTATCATGCCGGATGTCACCAAGAATTTCGACGTGTATTGTGACGCTTCTAAGCTTGGTCTTGGAAGCGTGCTTATGCAAGAAGGGAAGGTGATATCTTACATATCCCGCCAGTTAAGACCCCACGAGTTGAATTATCCCACTCATGACTTAGAGCTTGCTGCCGTTGTTCATGCTCTCAAGACATGGCGGCACTTTCTTATGGGAAGGCGAGTGGAAATTTACACAGATCATAAGAGTTTAAAGTATATCTTTACTCAACGTGAGCTCAACATGAGGCAGCGCCGCTGGATTGAGCTCATTAAAGATTATGATCTGAGTATTCATTATCACCCGGGAAAGGCAAATGTGGTTGCAGATGCTCTTAGTCGAGAGCCGGCCTCTCTAAATGCTATGATTTTAGTAAGGCAACCCGAGTTGTGGAAAGAGCTGGACCAGCTTGGCATTGAAGTGGTCAGCTATGGCATGTTAGACGCCATAGAGCTTAAACCGACCCTGGTTGACCAAATCAAAGAAGCGCAGAAAGGCCAGAAAAGTATTGATGGGATTAAAGCCCGCATGGAGAAGGAAAAGGTTGTTGGGTTTACCATCGATGCTGATGGGGGATTATGGTATGAAGGCCGTATTTGTGTTCCCTCTGAATCTGATCTCAAGCAGACCATCATGGTCGAAGCTCATGAGACCATGTATTCTATCCATCCTGGAGGAACAAAGATGTATCAAGACCTGAAAGAGAGATTCTGGTGGCATGGAATGAAGCGAGAGATTGCTTCATTTGTAGCCAAGTGCCATGTCTGCCAGCAAGTAAAAGCCGGGCACCAGCGTCCCGCTGGATTGCTCCAACCATTGCAAGTGCCTGTTTGGAAATGGGATGAAGTGGGAATGGACTTCATCACTGGACTTCCTAGGTCCAGCCGAGGAAATGATTCTATATGGGTTGTCGTGGACAGGCTCACAAAAGTTGCTCACTTTATTCCTGTCCGGACAACCTATCGTGGAGATCAGCTTGCGGATCTTTACATTTCTCGGATTGTCAGCCTACACGGAGTCCCAAGCAGGATTGTATCTGATCGAGGTACACAGTTCACATCGAGATTTTGGAAGAAGTTGCACGAGAGTTTGGGAACCAAACTAGCTTTTAGCACAGCATATCACCCGCAGACTGATGGAGAGACAGAGCGTGTGAACCAAATTCTGGAGGACATGCTCCGTGCTTGTGTGTTGTCCTATGGGATTAAATGGGAAGACTGTCTGCCCTTCGCAGAGTTTTCTTACAACAACAGTTATCAGTCTAGCTTGCAAATGGCCCCTTTTGAAGCTCTGTATGGACGTAAATGCCGTAAACCTTTAAATTGGACTGAGACTGGAGACAGTCAGGTTTTTGGTGTGGACACTTTGAAGGCTGCAGAGGAGCAAGTCCAGCTTATTCAGGAACGTTTAAAGACAGCTCAATCTCGTTAGAAGAGTTATGCTGATACGAAGCGTCGTGATGTCTCTTTCAGCATTGGAGATTTCGTGTACCTTCGTGTTACGCCACTCAAAGGGATGCAGCGTTTCCATGTCAAAGGAAAGCTGGCCCCCAGGTATATTGGCCCTTTTAAGATCTTGGCACGTCGTGGCGAAGTTTCTTATCAGTTAGAATTACCTGAGGAGCTATCTGCTTTTCACAATGTTTTCCATGTGTCATTGCTCCGGAAATGTCTGCAAGTACCGGAGAAAGACCTCTCGTATCAAGACGTGGATTTCAGGACCATTGACATAAATGATGATTTGACTTATCGTGATAGACCCCTGCGGGTTCTCGAGGAAATTGTGCGTGCTACCAGGAGGCGTGCTATAAAATTCCTTAAGATTCAGTGGACCAATCACTCTGAGGAAGAAGCTACCTGGGAGCGTGAGGATGATATCAGGAAGGAGTTCCCTGATTTTCTTAAAGCCTAGACCCGCGAATCTCGGGACGAGATTCTTTTAAGGGGGGGAGATTTGTCACATCCCTGTTTTTAAGCACTTGTATAATAGTATTTAGCAAGTCTCTTAAGACCTTTGTAATGCAATTAAGTGGACAACATGTTGTGTACTGATGTTTATCTATGCAATATTAGTGGTGTGTTTCTTTTCACTCACTTGAGGAGTTTTTCTCCTAAGAAACACATTGCTATATAATTGTTTTCCCATGTTTTCCACTAAGGCTCTTATGAGATTATTTTTCAAGACTTGAGGTGACCCTTGGTTTCAACTTGAAAATGTGTTATTAATGTTTGGGAATCATCTTGAACTTGAAATAAAATTAATTGGAAAAGGTTCCATTAGATTTTCCAATATAATTTTTGCCCTGAAAAACAGCCAAGTAGCTGTTTTCAACCCTTGTTTTCCATCACAAGGATTATCCAATTAGGGTTTTTCTTTGATCAAAACTACTCTCTGATATGAGTACAACAAAACTACACTCTTGGAAAAACCTACAAAGAAAATTAACACACAATGCCAAGATGGTTTTTGAGCCATCTTGTTAAGACAGAAATTTGAGCATTTTAAAAACAGAGAATGTACCTACTTTGCCATTTATTTTCAGAGCCATAAACCCATCATTTTTCAAATCAAATGGTTGGATCTGAAACTTGGATAGTTGTTCTTTGTTGAGCATTTTAAATCACTCATTTTAGAGCTGGTTTGCTTGGTGAAAACAAGCCCAACTTTTGCTATCTCTGTCTGCTTTTCCAGCACTTAGAAAAATTCAGAAACACTGCCTAACTGAATTTTTCTGACAGAACAGTGAATACACTTTTGGACTTGATGTGTTTAGCTTTTGTGCACTGATCCAAGCCAGGCCACCTTGCCAATTCGAAAACCATGTTAGTAACCTTCTAGAAGGTGGCTTTGGATCCTCCTTTGGCTGACCAGGGAGGGAGAAAACTGATGTGGCATTTGACTAATAGGTGATGTCACAATAGTGGTTGAAATAGTGTTTATTCTTCCTTTTTGCCCATCACTTGGCCCTTGCTGTGGCTTAGCTCACCAATTGGTACTTGCTTGACCCCTAGGCACCAATAGAAACCATTGCCAGCCGTGGAGAACCCCCAAGGGGCAAGGGCATGCCCATGCCATGCCAACCCGAGCCCTCCCCCTTTGACTCGTGCCTACATAGCCCTAGAGGCCTATCCCTCTCGCCACAGCACTCACCTCACCACACTCATCCACCCCATCGAGCTCTCGCTTGCTCGTTCGCTCTCTGCGAGCGAGGCAAGCCGTGGCCATTTTCGGGGCCGAGCAGATCGAGCTCGAGGTGGCGCCGCGATCACCGCACCTCCCACCCTCGTTTCTTTTCCTTTGCGACCCCCTGGAGCTAGCGCACCTCCCTGACATCCTCCTGCCCCCTCTCGCTTGCAGGTTCATCGCCGTCGTCCTCGGAGCCGCCGCGGGACGCCGTCGAGCCGCCGCAGCGCACACTCGTCGCCATCGCCCGAAACCGCGCCACGGCAACGCCCAAGCCACCCTCCTTCGACCCCGCACCGTCCCTTTGCTTCTCGCGAGCCCTAGGTGAGCGAATCCCCGTGCCCGTGAGGTGTTCGTCCGCGGTTAGGAGAGAGAGAGAGAGAGGAGTGACGCGGGGAGGAAGAAAGAACAGGGACCGTCGATCTGCGAATCGACGGCCCCCTTTGAACCGTGCATTTCGCGCGCGCGCGCGTGCTGGCGGGCTGCGCCCCGCGTTAACTGGGCCGCGCGCTGCGGATCTGGCCCGTTGGGCAGTTTGCGGTTAAAAACGAAAATACTTTTTTTCTGGCAGATTATTTTAGGTGTTAGCTTTAGGCTTAGAAAAGGTAGCATATTAATTTATTTTACCTTGCTAATTTTTTTACTACTAGCCTTACAAAATTGCAACCATATCCCACTGGCAGAAACTTGTTTTGAGTTTTTATGATTTTTCTAAAAATCATATGCCAGGCAGTACCCTAAAAATTGAAATGAATAGAACTTCAAAAATACAAAACATTTTTGAGCAAACTCAACTGTTTTGGAAAGCCCTTTCCAATACCTATCAGTAGAATTTTAGTTTGCATCAAGGTGAGTTACCATTTGGAAATGCCATCCATTTTGGTAAAACATCAGTGGGCTATTCCATGATTTTTAGAGGGAGCTTGGGATATTATTTTTGAGTGAGGCAAGTTGGAGAGGCTTTGTAGTGATAAGGACTACCACATCCTAGAAGGATTTACTTTTTGGAGCAACAGAAAAATTTAGAGAGACAGAACAAGTTTTGGTTACTTTCTGTCTAAATTTTTATTATAGATCTTGCTTTGTATGTTACTTTTGTGAGTTGCAAATGATGTGATCTTGCTTGTTATGTTGTTTTCCATTGTGGTTATGATGTATACAAGTTATATGAGCATGTTAGAATAAATGGTTTGAATGGTAGCATTTTAGAACTAGTTTTCCATGCTTATGTCTTGCTAATAGCTAGATTTTTATGTATGTTTTGAGTAGATATTTAAATGAATCTTTAGGCTAGTTGCTAGATTGTTTTTCATGGAACCAGTACCACTTAGGTACTGTTAATATGTTTATAGCACCTCTGGATGCTTGGTGCTTGTGTTTGAAATAGGTTTAAAATAGAAATGCTTAAGGACTAGATTGCACACTAGGAGATTCATGAATGTTTTTGTGTCTTGTTTCCCACTAGGGAAAAATAGGACTTTTTGGTATTGAAACCAGAGGATGAAAAGTACTTGTGGCAATATTTTCCTTAGGGTTTTCACCTCTGATAGATTTCCTTTCAATAGCACAAAAGCATGAGTAGCACTTGGGTGACTAGAAATAAATCTCCTCACATGTGTAGCTTTTTAAGCATATCTATCCTTGTTTCCTAGCTATGTTTTTATGTTATTTTTTGTGAGATCCAGTAGCCTTTATGGTACTGGTTAGAGGGGTATTTTGCCTCTGAAAGCTTGCACACTTGAGCATAACATTAGCTAGTATAGCCTAAAATGGTCTAGTAGTTTTCCTAATTTTTCTACTAGTATGAGTAGGAATTTTTGGGTGTTTGTTTGTTGTTTTTAGCACTTTTATAAAAGTGACCAGAGGCTTATTAACCTCTTGGGGAGCATTTTACTAGTGGAACACCCACTGGTATGTTTGCCTCATAGTGGAAAATAGGTTGACTTGTTGTCATGAGCTTATTTCACTACTTGAGTAATTTAGCCAATTATGTGTGCTAGCCATAAGAATTGTTGTGGGAATTTTTTAGGCATCAAAATGTGTTTTATGGGACACCCTACTGTCCAGTAGCATGTGCTATATCCCACTGGTCCATAATGTTCTTAACTAAGAATCATTGTTTTGGCCACACATAAGCACTAGGAAAAAGCAGATTTTCCAACTATAGTTTTTATGCCAATTTTTCTTTAGGGAAAAATTGAGAACTTTGGGTGGTACTTCTTGATTGCTTGCTGTATGTATTGCTTGTAGCATTGCTTGCCTTGCTTGGTTCTGAAAGTGTGTCTTTATTTCTTTTTACGACGTTAGAAAACGAGGAGGAAGGAATTGCTGAAGAAGGGTATTGCAACTCCTGTTACTTTCAGGACCAGGACCATCACTTGTACCAAGGCAAGCCATCCTAATGCTTGCTGTATCACTACTTATCATTATCTATCATGCATGCTTTTCACTTCTGAAGTTTTTACAAAACTATACCTTCAAAACTATTTTTGTGTGAATCCTACTACTATTATTAATATTACTAGTATCAGGACTCATAATAATAGTCAACTTGGTATTACCAAGCCCTTAGACACTAAATGGTATATAAATACCATACACCTACTTAAAACTTGAGTTCTTAAATGAACTAAATAAAATGTGTTTTTGTAAACAAATGCCTTATGGGAGGAAAACCCCGGAGGAAGGGTGAGACCCTGTCTGCCGGAAGGATTGTTATGATGGGAAATTTTATGAGAAATGTTTACAAAAGACACATAACCTAGTCTTCGCTGGACAACCATTATCGTACTGCCACTTTACCCCAATATGGGTAGGGGCTTGATTAAAAACTTGTTAGGGTTAGTATATGTGCTATCTCAAAGGCTATAGGGGATTGGATCCTCCGAACCGAAATGTCGCTAGGAGTGAGTATACGGGACATCTAAAGTGTGGGATTAATTTTCCCTCCGGATGCAGCAATTGGGTCTCCTGATTGAGCGGTGTGTGACATGGCTTGCCAGGGAGGGAAACCCCAATTGAAGAGATAGTCATGTACTAGCTTGAACAGAGTGGATAGTCAAGACCAGTTATCTGATGTTCTCATAGGTTGGGAACAGTCCATGGTTGTTTCATGGCGGACTCTGGATCTAGTGGAAGTGTGTACACCTCTGCAGAGTAAAACTATTTCGAGATAGCCGCGTCCTCGGATATGGACGGTTGAATGGCCATGTAGCTAGTATTGTGTCAACTTTTCAAAAGAGGTTTTGAAGGAAGGCTTTTGTACCTGAGAGGTACTATGGAGGAATGACTTGGTATCTGCGAGATACCGAGGAGAAAGAAACTACTACTAAAAGTTTCTGAAAAGAAAAACTTTCTTTTCCAAAAGAATTATAAAACCTCCAAGATATGTGATATCTACGAGAGCAAAACTACATTATTTTAAATGAGTTTGTTTTGCAAAGAGGAAAACTTGAAGAATCAACCCTGGCAAATCTTTTATCTGTCATGGGTAGCTGAACCATAAGTATGGCCTACCCACTCCACCAAATAAGCATGTATGCATTATTGTAAGCTAATAAAGGATGTCTTGTTGAGTACATTCAAATGTACTCATTTGGTTTCGCCCCTGGTATCTACTTATCAGACTACGAGGAGCCACCTCAGGAGGAGTACTATGAGGAGGAGTTCTACGCTGATGGCCCTGCGAGTTAGGATCGTCTCCCAGTCAGCAGCCTGTAGGATGAGGCGTGACTCGGGTTCTACTACGCTATGCTTATCGTCTTCCGCTGTGTTTACTTTGAATGTCTGTCCTGCGTGACAGTTATCAAGAACTTGGTCATGTGACCATTTATGTAAGACTCTATATTCGTGTAATGGATGATGTATTCTGTATGCCAACTACGTATGTTGTTCACGACTGGTTCTTCTGGGATCGTGAATGAATGCATATGAGGGGTTCTGGACCTACCGGTCTGGGGCCTCTACAGCCCCCCCGCAACTTTGATTCGATTCGCATCTCGTCCAAATCGCCTCATTTAGTCGGGTTTTCCATTTGCCGCATGCATATGCAGGTGCGAACCCTTGGCGCCAGGGTGGAACTTTTGTAGTCGGCATTTAGGAAGACACGTTCTTAGAGTGCTATGAGGGTCCCCTTTTCTTCGTGGGGCTTGATTAGTCGTGCGCTCAATTGCACGGGGTTCTTTGGGCTTGATGCGAAGAAGAGTTGGGTTGTGTTGAGTGCCCCGCTTGGTGGAAGGGCCTTTCCATCTGGCGGGTCATTCTTACGTGTACGGCCAAATTGGTGCATCCCTGCAGGGTTAATCTTCTCGAGAAGCCGTGTTGTCCACGGTTATGGATGACTTGGTGAAAGTGCTGGCTAACAAGTACTCAGACAACTTACACTTAACGATGATAACTTGACTAGTAATATAGATTACCTCCACCATGAAACTGAATGTCACCTTAATCAACAGTGTGAGTTTTCCTTGGGTTACTTCCTTAGTAGGGGGTAACACTGGATGGGTATTGTTTGGTGAGTAGTTATAGTTGGTTTTGTCGCGCTATCTTATCCCTTTCTTTTAGCCGGATGTTGTAGCGTGTCTCTGTAGTTAGTTAGTGCAGCCCGCTGCAGCTTCTTTGCAATAATCCCTTACTTCCGTTCTACCCAAAGTATTTGTATCTTGTGATGATTGGTTACGCTGGTATCTTGTGAGTATGGTTTATCCACTTGCCAGTACTTAATAGTACTGACCCACGAATCCATTTCGTGGCTGCATATTCCACATTGCAGTCAACAGGTTTGAAATGTGACGACGTTAGCTTGGGAATCCCTCCGGGTTGGCCTGGGCAGGGATTGGACGCCATCGGTTATCTTCCGGACTCTTAGTCCAATTTGTATCTTGTCCGTAGTCGGACCATATGTTGTTTCTTCCACTGTTATTTGGATCTTTGTATTGTATCAGTTGTATCCTTGACTCGTTTGAGTCGTCTTGTATATACCTCCTCTGTTGTTGTTGTGGATTATTCGTGAACTGTTGTAATGTTATCACAAGTGGCAACCTGAAATCGGTTATTATGCGGATTTTAGCGGAAATGCTGAAATCTGCATAGTGCCCGATCCCGGGGCGTCACAAATGGTATCATAGCATGGTTCTGATTCCCGATATTGTTTCGATACGAATGGCTATCGAAGCAACGGGACCGCAAAGCCTGTAGGATAACCTCGCTAACGGTCGTGTTTCTTAGAGTGTCAAAAACTATTTGTGCAACACGTGTTTTGGAAACCTCTCGATAGGATTCTTGTTTATTCCTTTCCTCTATTCTACTTCTCCTCCTATCTTATTTGTTTTGAAGTCTCCTCTCTTATCTATCTTTCAAAGTTTAGGATTCTACGTGGGTGGACGTTCTCTTAGCCTTTTAACCTAATAGGTTCGAACTTCGGAAGGTTCTCACTGGAAGAGCATCATCATCAACAACGAGCAAGAATCTCTTGTTAGTGGTGTCGAGAAGTTTCTTAGTGCTGTCTAGGAGATCAACATGGAGCACAAAGACTCGATAGTCCGGCTTTTCCCTCTCTCTTGGCGTTGGCGGATTGCGAGGGCGCAATCCCTTGTTAGTGGTGTCGGCTGTAACACCCGGGGGATTTCCCCCAATTAGATTTGGTTGTTTTTCTTTTCGCATTGCATTGCATCATATGCATTGCACTTTGTTTTCAAAATCATTTAAAAATTCAAACCAATTTAAAAATTCACCCAAAATTCAATCAAATTCAAATTAGCAAATATTTTAAAGATTTCAAAAACAAAAGTTTGTGCAACTGGGCATTTTAAATGCTGATTGCATAGAAATTGGTTTCACAATTTTTGGAGTTTCAAAACCCCTCAAAATAACCTTTCTTCTCTCCCTTTTCTCTCTTACAAAAAAAAGGAAAAAAAGACCTGCTGGGGGAGGCAGGCCAAAGTGGCCCACCTACCACCCCAGCCCGTTAGCCTCCAGCCCACCTCCCCGTGTCGTTTTCTTCTCCGTACGACAGGTGACGAAGGAAACGTGACCATGGCCACCACCGCACCTGCTCCCTCCCCTCCATGGTCCCCTCCTCCACCTGCTCCCCCTCCTTATCTACCCCCTCCTCCAAGCCCCAAACCCTAGCCTCTCCCCCTCCTTCTTCCTTCACCGCCGCCACCCTCCTCTCTTTTCCTTCTGCTTCCTTTCCCTTTCTTCTCTGCATCTTTCTGAACCAAGAAAAACAGCCTCCTTTGGCCGAAACTTGGAGCCATGGCGCCGCCCTCTTGGTCATCTTCGAACGGAGTTAGGTGCGGGAACGGAACCGCGGCACCACCCTCGTCCGATTCCGCGCCTCAGGAGGGCAGGAGGCGTACCATAGCGGCGGCCCCATCGCGATCTTTGGCAGCTCGGGAATGCCTCGGCTGCCTCCATCATCGTCAGGCCAGGGGCTACGTCGAGCCTCTCCGCCTCGCCTCCGGCCACCCCCACGGTGAGCATGTCCTCCGGGCCCTCTCCTCCACCCATCACCTTGCTCTGGGCGTGTGTGCCATCGCGCAGCACCGCACCGTTGCCGTCGTCGTCATCTGTATCGGTCGCGGTTGCTCGCTGTACTGAAAACGAGTTTCAGTTTCGTCAGAAACTATACACGCAGAGTCACCTCTTAAAGGCCCGAATCCCATCTAGATCACAACCCCGATCGCAGCCCAGTGGCAACGCACGGGATCTGCACCCAACAGGACGCGAGTTTGAATCTCCCCCGAGGCAAAGCCTCTCCTTTTCCCATTTTATTCTGCGCGGGGGTCGGTCCCACCCGTCGGTGACCGCGGAAGCCATCGTGGCTTCACCCGTGCCCAGGTTGCGCCAGCGTGGCCTCGGACCCCGCGCGGCAGTCGCAGTGGCTAGATCTAGCCACGGTGAGAAACGACCCCAGATCCAGATCTGGATCTAGCGGTTTGCATCCAGGCCCCTGCCCTTTTCTATTTTTGCACCGGAGCCCTCCACGCACTGTTTCCATCACAAACACGTCCCTGCATTTTAAGAAACAACCCCCAATTTCAAATGCCCATATCTTTTAATCCATAACTCCAAATAATGCAAATTATATGTCTATTTTTATCAGAAAAATGCAAGGAATCTTAATATGCTATCCATGCTCATGTTTGCATCTTGCATCTTGCATTTGAAGTAGTGTTATGCATGTCACCTAATAAATAAATATGGAATGTGTTGGGGTAATTAATTTAAATATTGCCCTATTCCATTTAATCTTGTTTAGCTCACCTACTTATTGTTTTCCATGTTAAACAACATTTAATATGATGGCTAGATGAACAACTTGCACCAATAATTATTTGTCCGGACTCCGGTTCCGATTAAATTGCCTAAGTTGCATCTGGTGTTGCATCTTGCCATGTCATGCATATCACCATAGGATCATGCTGGATCTTTTGCCGTAGTAGTAATTGTTGCATCCGGTGTTTGTTCTAGTTCGTTGCTTCTTCGCGGATAGGACGTTGAGATGATGTGAGCAACGACAAGTTCAGCGGATGTACCTCTACTTGCTGGATCTCAGGCAAGTATACTCACCTGCTACCTATATTTCCTTTCCTCACTTGTTACCGATTCTTTCCGTTGTCTTTATGCTAGCCTAGTATTTTCGATGCTTGTGTCTCGATACTATCATATGTTTACCTTGCAGCCATGATATAGCCTTCCTTCCACTTCCTATTAACTGTTGTTTGTTTACCCCGTTGGTCCTCGTGTCGTAGTTGCATGCTTTGTGTTGTTTGCGCTCTAGTCATGTTGTCCTTTGTCCTATCACCTGTTTAGTTGATAGTTGGGTTTGTCCTAATCAACAACATGTTAATGTTTTGGGTAATATTAATTTGATGATAAGGCACCGGCAGGAGGCCCGGCGTGGTTTTGAGGCCTCCTAGTGTCGACCTTAATTAGGAAAAGGGTTTTGTCCTCCGATCCATGATGAGCACGCTAACCGCATGTGGGAAGCGAGTATGGGCGCCCCCCGCAACTTTGATTCGATTCGCATCTCGTCCAAATCGCCTCATTTAGTTCGGGTTTTCCATTTGCCGCATGCATATGCAGGTGCGAACCCTTGGCGCCAGGGTGGAACTTTTGTAGTCGGCATTTAGGGAGACACGTTCTTAGAGTGCTATGAGGGTCCCCTTTTCTTTCTGGGGCTTGATTAGTCGTGCGCTCAATTGCACGGGGTTCTTTGGGCTTGATGCGAAGAAGAGTTGTGTTGTTTTGAGTGCCCGGCTTGGTGGAAGGGCCTTTCCATCTGGCGGGTCATTCTTACGTGTACGGCCAAATTGGTGCATCCCTGCAGGATTAATCTTCTCGAGAAGCCGTGTTGTCCGCGGTTATGGATGACTTGGTGAAAGTGCTGGCTAACAAGTACTCAGACAACTTACACTTAACGATGATAACTTGACTAGTAATATAGATTACCTCCACCATGAAACTGAATGTCACCTTAATCAACAGTGTGAGTTTTCCTTGGGTTGCTTCCTTAGTAGGGGGTACCACTGGATGAGTATTGTTTGGTGAGTAGTTATAGTTGGTTTTGTCGCGCTATCTTATCCCTTTCTTTTAGCCGGATGTTGTAGCGCGTATCTGTAGTTAGTTAGTGCAGCCCGCTGCAGCTTCTTTGCGATAATCCCTTACTTCCGTTCTACCCAAAGTATTTGTATCTTGTGATGATTGGTTACGCTGGTATCTTGTGAGTATGGTTTATCCACTTGCCAGTACTTAATAGTACTGACCCACGAATCCATTTCGTGGCTGCATATTCCACATTGCAGTCAACAGGTTTGAAATCTGACGATGTTAGCTTGGGAATCCCTCCGGCTTGGCCTGGGCAGGGATTGGACGCCATCGGTTATCTTCAGGACTCTTAGTCCAATTTGTATCTTGTCCGTAGTCGGACCATATGTTGTTTCTTCCGCTGTTATTTGGATCTTTGTATTGTATCAGTTGTATCCTTGACTCGTTTGAGTCGTCTTGTATATACCTCCTCCGTTGTCGTTGTGGATTATTCGTGAACTGTTGTAATGTTATCACAAGTGGCAACCTGAAATCGGTTATTATGCGGATTTTGGCGGAAATGTTGAAATCTGCATAGTGCCCGATCCCGGGGCGTCACATTGGTGTTCCACCAATTATCTTCAATGACTATTCCTACTTCCGCATCCATGGTGATCCCAAGTTTATTATGAAGGCCAAAGATGGTATACGTCATTGCTATCCAGAAGGTATCGGATCTCAGCACATCCCCAAAGTCAAGTACTTCTCTGAGTATTGGTACATTGTGCACACCATTCTCCGCAATACCATCAATGTCAAGTTTGGTGAGAAGGGCGAAGTCCGCAAATGGTTGATCAATCTTCTCTTTCACATCGACACCGCTATGACGAACAACAAGAAACTGGATATTCTGGATTTCATGTGGCATGAGATGAGGACCGTGGTTCGTGACAAGAGGGTACCCATCTATGCCTCCTATCTTCAGATCCTTATTGAGTCCAAGATCCTAGTTGGTATCGTCAACAACTATGCTAAGGTGACTCCTAAGCTGTCTGTTCTTGTCTCAGCGGCTGAGGCCGAGTTAACTGTTGCTCAATGCCCTAAGCGTACCCGCACTCTATCCTCGGCACCTAGTACATCTCATGGTGTCCGCCGTTCACCTTCTCCAGCTCCTACTAGCCCTGCTCCTAACACTTTCAGCATTAAGAGGGCACTCCAGAAGATGAACTCTTCTTCATTGACAAGCAACAACAGGATTATCAGGCCTATCGCAAGGGCAAGGCCTCTCGTCGCAATCAGCGGGCCATCATGACAACTCTTCAGCTTCCACTCAGCTCTTCTAGCTCAGATGAGATTCCAGAGGACCGGTGGAAGTCCCAGCACACCTACTGGCTTGGCGATGCCGCTAGCTCTCTTGGGTCCTTTGCGGCCACCTACACTGCTACTGCTAGCTCCCAGTCAGGCTCCTCCCGAGGACGTTCCCGCGGCGGATGATGAGATGGAAGATGACGAGTGATTGGACTTGCATTGTTTTCTCCCTTTTTGGTGTCTGATGCCTGATGCATGTAAAATGCATAGATGAATTTTGCATATTTTCAAATGGTTTTCTATTACATATTGGATCATATAAGGGTATAATTCAATGTTTTATAGTATTTTGGGGTTAAATTACAAAGTCCCCCAACTTTTATGGAATTAACCCTGCCTGTCAGAAACCCCGTTTTCTATATTTTTGACGTTTCAGGGGGCAAACTTCCGCGAAATCACCTGAAAATCTGCGGGGGTCATTTTCTTGGAAGGAGAAGACTTGCGGGCGAAGGATCCACGAGAATTGGGCAAGGAGGCCCAAAAGAGGACCCTCCACGCGGCCAGATTCCTTGGCCGCGTGAGAGGCCCCCTTTTGGCCCCTATGGCCCCAATTCCTTCCATCTTCGACTTACCGACTCCGTCTTGACCTAAAACCGACTATAAAAAGGGTCCCCCGTACCCTTACGGAGAGGAGCGCCGCCGAAACACCGAAACACCAAAACAGAGACAAGAAGTTCCAGATTGGAGGGGGAAAACTCCGGCGGGGCGCCGCCGGTGTGATCTCCTACCCCTCCAACGTCATCTCCATCGACATCTCCATGAAGAGGGAGTAGTCCACCCCAGGGCTATGGGTTTGTGGAAGTAGCACTTGTATCTCTCTCTCTATGTGCTTCACTAATTAGATCTGTATGAGCTGCCTCACATGATTATGGGCACCGTTGTAATTCCTATGTGGTGGATCTTTTCTGTGAGTTATTGAATCTGAGATTGCAATTGTTTCCCTTGAGTTATTTGAGTAGATGTATCTTATGTACCCCGTTCTTATTTGCTAGCTTTGATCAATCTAGTTCTTGAGAGCGTGTGTGGGGTGATGGGTGCATTAGTTGGAGTAACGGGGGGTGGCTAGTGCTGTGAAAGTGACAGAAGTTCAGCGATCCACTTAGGTTTTGTTAAACCTTTCTTAGTTACCTCACTAGGGATAAAAAGGAGTACCTTGTTACCGGGGATTTGGAGTGACACTAATCAATCTCCATGACTAGATCTAGCAAGTTCTTACTTCAACTTCATGTCACATTGCTTAAAGCTATACTCTGGTTTTTCCTTAATTATCGAGGTGTTATGATTTATTTCGCATCTTGGTGGAGTATAAGAGGGATCAATATGACCGTAGAGATCTCTATGCTAGGACGTGATGCCCATATGAAAGTACTCAATGTTAAACATGTTATTGTAATCTCACATGTAATTCTTTATGTCCACCGTCTACTTTATTTGAGAGAATGCAAGTGTGAAACCATGAACCCCAGTCCTGTTTTAAATATAAGAAAACACTCTAGTTACTTTGCTGCAATTTACTTTACTTGCACTTTACTTTACTTGCATCACAACCTCCAATTCGAAATCACCATCACCACATCACCACCACCACTTGCGTCTACAATTCGAATCCATCATCACCACTTCCATTACATATTTACTTTCTTGCATTTAGTTGTAGATTTATTTTATTTTGCATCTAGTAGTAGATTTATTTTATTGCATATTTATTTTTGCATTTACTTACACCTTGTGCTTGACAACCACTTGGTAAGGTTGAGGGCACAAAACTCTCTATTTGTTTGCAGGATCCTGGAGGAAGCTTGGAAGACAACTGCTGAAATACTGGCTCCCCAAGAGTTCGATATAAACCCTCGAGTCACCCTCGTGGGGAAGAAGGCTTGCCACTAGCTACACACTCTGCACTTGGAGTCTCAACCTAGCCATCAATGCCAAGGGGGAGAAATACTCACGCATTGCATTGCATTTCATGCATCCATTTGCGTTTTATCCTCGCTATTATTTTCTTTGATCTTAGTTGATGCTAATATTTGTGTGGTTTGTCGAACCTCAGTACTATTGTAAGACTATGTCTCTATTTACTCATCGTACTGTCTATCTATCTATTATGCGATGTGATATTTGATGTGTTGAAGATCATAGCAAGGCTATTATATTATCTATCTACTCACTAATTGATGTGATGAAGCCATAATGATGTTATTCTTTATCCATCTACCACGATGAGAAGAATTCTATGGTGAGATCTATCTTGTGTACAATACAATCACCCATCTATAGATAACATTATGTCTACACATGAATACTCAACTTTAGTTCAAAGTTGTTTTCAACAAACACTTTGTCTATACATATGCATCTATATTGCTAAATCATGTTCGGATAATCCTCACACTTCACATAGGTATATCATGATAACATCACATACCCTATTGTCCTATAAAACATAGTGTGAAAAGAGAATTATGTTTGTTGCACTCCATATGATCGTCAAATATATATGTATCATGTTTGGGCACACAAATAGGGGGAGTACCACTATAATTTTTTGTCTCCTTGCAAATAGCCATGATAAATTGTCCTTTATGCAAATCCGTATGTTGTCATCAAACATCAAAAAGGGGGAGATTGAAAGGACATTGTTCCTAAATCTTGTTTTCGGTGTTTGATCACAACATGTGGAAGGTCTAATGTTTTCCCTAAGTTTACTTAGATCCTATCATGGATAAAATGCAATCATATATCTACTTGGACACTCATACGATGGATAGAAAAAATGGAGAAAAGATTAAGGGAAAGGAGGAAAAGAAACAAGGAGAGAAGAAGAGAAAACAGGGGAGGCCGGCCGGCCTGGCCGGGCCCCTAGGACGGGCTGGTCGGGCGGTGCCCCGGCCCCAGCTCCTCTTTCACATCGGCCTGGCCGGGCTCCCAGGCCGGGCTAGCGCTGCCCCGACCTCCCCTCGCCGCCCACGCCGGCCCTAGGCCGGGCTATCCTAGGCCGGGGTGGGAAGGCTCTCCGGCCCGTCCGCTCTCCACGCCGGCCCCAGACCGGGCCTCTAGGCCGGGGTGGGATTTGCCCCTGCCCTGGACGCCCCAGAGGCCGGGGTGGGCTGCATAGTGGGGGGATCCTCCCCAACGAACGTTTTATCGCCCCCGGTATAAAAGGAGATCTTCTTCCACCTTTAGAACTTGTCAATCACACTCACTCTCTCTCCACCATTGATTGACCAAGCTCAAGCTCAAGCAACTCCTCAAATCCTTAACCAAAGCTCGTGATACTTTGGGATTTGAAGGAGACACCACCGATCTACAACTCCACCAAGTCGATTAGAAATCCACCAACTCATCCCTTAGGGATCTTGTCATTCTTAGTTCATCGGAGCCAAGAATCTTGTTGCTCTTAGCTCATCGGAGCTCGGAGCCTTGTTGATATCCCCGGAGCTCTTGTGCTCGTGGATCTTGTTTCTCGGAGTCTTGGTGGCTCTCGGGATTCGGTGAGGACCCTCTAATATTGTGGAGTGTGCCTCATCCTTGTAAAGGTTCTAGTTGTCAACCTCAACGGCAACATAGTTATTCGAGCCTATCCACATCGGTGGAAGGACTCAAAGGAGATGCGGTGTGCCATTTGAGGGCTACTCGGTGTTCCACTTTGGTGGCACCGCACCACTCTAACGAAGATTAGCTTCCATTGGGAAGTGAACTTCGGGATAAATCTCCTCGTCATTATGTTCGGTTATTCCTCAACTTACCTTTACTAGTTACTACTATCTTAGTCATATATTCACCTTGTGCTAGTTGTACTTGCTCAACATATAGGATTGTTCACCTAGTTGCATAATCTAGATAATCTATATTTGAGCATTACAATGTTAACTTGAAAAAGAAGCTAAAATTTGTAGTTGACCTATTCACCCCCTCTAGTTAACCGCTCGATCATTTAGAGAGAACAACCATCTAGCTATTGCTATGGACCCGTAGTCCAGGGATGAACTACTCACGGATCACTTCGCAAGAGGGCATAGTGGTGTAGACCCCTCCGGTGATGAATTCCCCTCCTGACAGGGTGCAGCTGAGAGCTGCAGAACCCTCCCGATCTCAGGATGACGATGACAGCGGCCTTGGGTGTTTTTGGGACGAAGTGAAATATATTTAGGGTTTACGCCTCATGGGGTATAAATAAGCGAAAGGGCAAAGGCGGTGGAGGCCGGGAGGCCCCACACCACACCATGGCGTGGCCAGGGGGCGCGCCGCCCTATGGTGTGGGCCCCCTAAGCCCCCCTCTGGGTCTCTTCGGGACTCAGTAGAACCTTTGAGAATTCGGCTTCGAATTTTCCAATTCCGAGAATATTTTCAGAACAACTTTTCTGAAACTGAAAATAGCAAAAAACAGGGAACAGGCTCTGTGGCATCTTGTCAATAGGTTAGTCAGGAAAATCGATAAAAAATGACATAAAGTGTATAGAAAACATGTGGGAAACAATAAGAAAATAACATGGAACATCAGAAATTAAGGATACGTTTATAACGTATCAGATCCCAGCCACCCCGATCACGTCTATGAGCTTGATAAGGTGCTTTGTGGACTTAAACAAGCTCCACGTGTGTGGTACAAGCACCTTAAAGAATTTCTAGTGGATCGTGGGTTTAATGTTGGTTTAATAGATCCCACCCTCTTTACGGCGGTCCTTGGTATGTTTCTTGGTCGCTCCTTGGTATGTTGGTGGTGCAACTGACATCGAGGCTCCAGCTGCTAAGCCCAAGAAGTTCACCCACAAGGCTGCCCTTCAGAAGATGAACCGCTTTTTCATTGATCAACAGTCCAAAGCATATCAAGCATACAAGAAGGATAAGCTCTCACGCCGCAACCAAAGGCTCATAATGGATAAGTTTGATATTCCCGTGGCGGCTAGCTCTGATGAGCACTCTGAGAACTCTAGGTTGTGCAAGCACAGGTATTGGCTTGGTGATGACGCTTCCTCCCTTGGGAAGTTTTGGTCTTGCCACAAAGCAGAAGCTAGCTCGAGTAGGGATGTTTTTCCCCAAGGTGAATATGGTGACCAAGATGATGAGGAAGACAATGAAAAGGCTAGAGATGGTGATGAAGATCAAGCTGATGCCGATGATGACTCCGATGAGGACTTCATGGAGTGATCCCGTGGGTGCACTCTTTCCCTTGTTGGTGTCTTGATGCCAAGGGGGAGAGAGAGATATATTAGCTATATTAGGTCTACCGGGATTTGCATTGGAAGGGCATTGCATCATCCATTTGCGTCTTCTATTTGCAATTTGCTTTGCTTTGATACCTCAGTTGAACTTTATTTGCTATTTGTTTCGATGTGTTGTAAGACTATGTCATCTCCGTGGACTATCCATCTATATTATGAAGACCATGGTGAGCGTAAATCTATCATCCATCTAGGGTACCTATGATATGCTAAATGATTTGCATGTTAATATTCCTACTCATTATCTTCATGCCTAAATGACTAGCTATTGTTGATAAAATATTAATGTATAAATAGTTATCATATCTATGTTTGTGTGCCCTGTTAAATCTAAATGAATTAGTACAACTTGGGCATACATCAAGGGGGAGTGAGGAGAAAATTGCAAATATTAAAATCATATATTTCTACTTGCAAATCTATGAGTTGCCATCAAACATAAAAAAGGGGAAATTGAAAGGACATCTGTACCTTAATCCTATTTTAATGTTTGATCACAACACTCGGAAAAGTCTAACGATTTATTTGAAGTGTTTGGAAAGTACACAGTGTTGCCAATTGGTGAAATAATCTCTCTTAAATAACAAAAGAATCAAAGGAATTATTGAAAGCGAGAAAAAAGAAGAAAGAAGAGTCTTTCTAGCCGGCCTGGCCGGGCTGAGGCCAACCAGGAGGCCGGAGGGCTCTGTTAGTACGCCGACCAATCAACCAGACTAGCTCGGGTCACTCTTTTGGCAGCCAGGTGCACTGCCTAGCCGGCCTAGGCCGGTTCAAGGCCGGGCGCCTCGTGGAGCCGACCTAGGCCGGGCTCTTTGGCTTGAGGCCGGGTCTCCTGGCTGGCCGACCTAGGCTGGGCCACCTGCCTGCTCCACGCGTCTGGCGGCCTCCATGCCGGCCTAGCCGGCCTTTCCTGCACAAGTCAACAACCCCTCCAACGGCCACTTATTGGGACACACTATAAAAGGGATCTTCTTCTTCCTTGATCTCTTATCACTTGTAGCACTTCTCTCCACCATCTATGACAATTCTAAACTTTAAGGATATCCCCAAATACCCAACCAAAGCCTTCGATCGCTTGGGATTTGGAGGAGAAGCAATAGATCTACATCTCCACCAAACCAAGTTGTCACCACCCCACTTATCCCTTAGGGATCTTTTAGTTCTTGGTTTATTGGAACCTAGGAGCTTGTTTCTCCTAGCTTATCGGAGGTTGGAGCCTTGTTGGTGTCCCCGAAGCTTTGAAGCTCGTGGATCTTGTTTCCCGGAGTCTTGGTGACTTCCGGGATTTGGTAAGGACCCTCCAAGTTGTGGAGTGTGACTCATCCTTGTAAAAATTCTAGTTGTCAATCTCAACGGCAACATAGTGATTCGAGTCTCTCCACATCGGTGGAAAGACTCGAAGGAGATAGGGTGTGCCATTTGACGGCTACTCGGTGTTCCACTTTGGTGGCACCGCACCGCTCTAACGAAGACTAGATTCCATTGGGAAGTGAACTTCGGAATACATCTTCGCATCATTGTGTTCGGTTATTCCTCGTCTTACTTTTACTTGTTGCTACTAGCTTAGTTGAACAAATATCCTATGCTAGTAGTATTTGCTCATCATATAGGATTGTTCACTTAGTTGCATAATCTAAACAATCTATATTTGAGCATTATCTTGTTAATCGAAAGAAGTAAAATTTGTAGTTAACCTATTCACCCATCCCCCTCTAGTTAACCTATCGATCATTCAGGATGCCTCTCGCATGTGACCGTGTTGGCGGGCCCCACCCTGGACTCGAATCACCGGTGATCACAACGGAATCAATGGACCCACCCCAATAGGTGGTGATAGACGTCACATCGCCGTCACCACAAACACCTGAAGTTCAAACCGAACTCTAGCCTGCACCTACTCCCCATCCCGCAAGAATCGCGCCTCGAGCACCCGCTCCTCCTTCTTGAGCAGGACCAATCTCGCTGTGCATGTCAAAGCAGTAGCGTACCCTCCCTCGGCGGCGCTGTTTGCACTCCCACCGGCTCGAATGTCGCCACCCACCAGGAAAGGGAATCGACGGTGTCATTCGAGCCTCGAAGCCAATAGTGCGACATCCGCGATGTCATTTTCGGACATCATGGAAATTGCTTAATGAATTGGTGAAGAACATATATTTACCAAATGGAATTTGCATGATCAAAGACATTTAATAAATACAGATGATAGAAATCTAGATACCCAGTTTAGGGCGGCTAACTTTACACGCAGTTTGCTAAGCGCATAAAAGTTCAAAAAATCCGCTTGAAGGAGCTTGTAAAATCAGTTTTAGGGCATGTACAATGGTTGATAAGGCTGTCTTATCTTAACTCCGCCATGTTATATAGATATGACAAAAAAACATGTTGTACAATGGGATATTTTTTAGTCCTATCGCTAACAACCAGATATCCTAAATAAGTGGTGAGACAATTATGCTAAGAGGTGATCTCTTAGCTAAGAGAAGTCAAACGTCTTTTTTCAGTTTCTCTCTCCTCCAACTAAGCAATTATCCTACGTGTCATCCCTAAGAGAGAACCATTGTACATGCCCTTAGCTACTAATTTTCTGTTACGGCGTCCGGTAGGAGCGATGGCAACCTTGAAATTTATCCATTGCCTATCACAGTAGAACTGAAAAAGGCTGCGTCCCATGAAAGCAAACAGGTGTCTTGGGCTGAACCATTTGGAGTAGGAAATGATCCAGGATTAGCAAACCTATGACCAATAAAGCCTTAAAAGTAGCGATGAACTCACAAAAACACCATTAGCTCCAGCCGAGACCCGCAGGCTTTGCTTTGCGTCGCTTTGCTGTGCGTCGGAATTGGAGCTTAAAGACCAAAGGCTACATATACGTAGAAGGGAAAAAGCAAGGAACATCAGCAGCGGTAGTAGCCGAAGAGGAGGCCCCCAACAAAGCTTTCGCTTTATTCCCTTCATATTGGCCTCCGTGCCTCACTCCCACCTCCACGCTGCTACACTACTACGGCCGCTGCTGCTCAGTCAGTGGAGTCCGCCCCCGTCTTCCCCTCCTGCTCGTCTCCTTGAACGCGGAGACCGCGCAGAGCCGAGCAGAGCAGCGTGTCCTCGCACTGTGTACCCCTCTCCCTCCCTCCACAATCCTTCAAATCCTTGGGGAGTGCTGCCTACCCCCCCGAGCTCTCGCATTGCGCGACGTGGGTCGGCTCACCTCTTGGTCGCCTCCGTGTCCTCCGTCCTCGGATTCACTTCCAGGTGCTACGCCCCCATTAATTTCTGCTGTCCTGCCCCTGGCCGTTTCTGCGAGTCCGGGGCATTAACTGCCGCTCGCTACCGGCATTCATCCCAGCGAGCGTTGTGAGCTGGGCGAGCTGTAGGTTGGTGAGTGTAATAGCACCTCCTCTTCGGAGCTTTCTCTCGGAGGCTCGTGTCGCCTGTGCCTTTTTGGCGGTCTTTAATCTTTTGCGTTCTCTGCTTCCGTTCCCGATCTTCTTTGTTTCCCCCCAAGTAGGTGCTCCATCAGTTCGTCTTGTTTCCCATCAGTCCCCTCCAGGGATGCTGCGGTGGATTCTTCCTTCTTTCGAGCTGCTGCCTGGTCGCAATTCGTAGGAATTCCGGGTTCTTTAGCCCATAGGGTGGAATCTTCCAAATAAGGGGAGAAGAAGAATCTGGTCTCCCTTTTTCTCTAGGACCAGCATAGGATATATACTGTTCTTGAAGGGGTGGAAAGGGGAGAGGAAGAATTCGGAGGTTTTGAGGAGGGAGGAGGCAATCCCTGGAGCTGCATGAGGAAGCATTGAGACGATGAGAGATGAGACTCCAACCAAGAACAGGGTAAGTGACCACACATCAGCTAGCTAGCTAGCTACTGTGAGTCTTCGCATTTTTTTTGTTACCTCTGTCCAGTCTCTGATCTTGATTTGGTTCTGATTGGTTTCGAAGCAGCTGTCCTGGTCAAAGACAATCGTTAGGAAGTGGTTCAACATCAAAACAAAGGCCAAGGACTTCCATTCAGATTATGGAGTTGAGGAAGGTACATGCTGTTAGCTTCAGACCAACTCTGTCAGTCTCAACGCGACGATGAGTTTCTCTTCTTTACATGATTTTGTTCACTGATATTTCGTTTTGCAGTAGTGTTTTGGTAGATATAGTTGCTTGTTGTTTCCAGAAGCAAGTTTGACCTCATGCTGCTTGCTCTTGTGTTCTTTAAGAGGGTCTTGCTCTTGTGTAGTGTCGTCTAGTGATTTATTTTGGGTCGTTGTGGAAACAACCAAAACATGCTTGAGACCTCAGTAAAAATCATTTTTTTTTTTACTTCGTTTGTGCTGAAACAATTCTGTCCGTTTCAGTGGGGATGCAGTGGAGGACCAGTTTCTCGAGAGAGATGTATGCAAAGCCAAGAAGAGCAGAACAGGTACATTTTGCTTGCGTCCTCACAGTAACTAGTGCATTCAGATCTTTCAACCCTTTCGGTTGGTGCAAAACTGAGCAGTCAACGCTGTGTCCTACGCATAACTGAATTAACTCTATGTTTTATTAGAGAGGTTGCCAAGGAAGAATCTGGATCGAGACTTCCGAGCAGGAAACGGAATTGATCGTGCTTATATCACCAACACACAGGACTACAGGTAAATATATATTATACTTCTGTAGAACTCGATAACGATCAGCTGATCATTGTTAAAGAAATTCACTTCAATATGACAATCCATATACTCGTGCGCGTAGGGTCTTCGCCGGTACATGGAATGTGGGAGGAAGGTCACCATCCAGTCATCTGAATCTGGATGACTGGCTCCATACTTCTCCTGCTGCTGATATATACGTCATCGGGTATAAATCTAAACTTATGCATTTCCTTAATCTGATATTGTTTGCTGTACAAAATGGAAAACATCCACAAATTATACAAATTAATAGCGAAATGTAACACAAGTTTTTACCGTATCAGGTTTCAGGAAATTGTTCCTTTGAATGCTGGCAACGTCCTGCTGACTGAAGACAATGGTCCTGCAAAAAAGTGGGTTTCTCTTGTAAGGAAAACGCTGAATAATCTGGATCTCCAAGGCTCTGTTGCGTACAATTACCACACCCCGTCACCGGCTCCAGAACCTATTGCGGAGCTTAATGTTGATTTTGAGCGGTCATCAAGACGAAGGAACTCCTCATTCTTCCATCGGCGTTCATTTCAGTCCTTAAGTCGAAGTTCAAGAATTGACATGATGGATCCTCACTCCTTAGTGGACCGACGCTTCAGTGTTTGTGACCGGATTAGCTTTGGGAGCAGGCCAAGTGATGTTGACACCAGTATGAGATGTGGTGGGTCCTCTGATGATGAGAATATGGACGAGGAATCACCTGGTAGTACCTTCTTCTCACCAATGCCATGTGGATATGGTGCTCCACTATCCACGGATGACAATAATAGACGGCTGATTAACTCCAAGTAAGTGTTCTTGAAAATGAATATAAATTCTTCGTGCATGTAAGTTCATTTTTGTTGTGAGACCAAGTAGCTAAATGACACTGTTCCCAGCTAAATGCTAGAAACTACTAATATTTCATTGAAATGTCATACAGCCTTCAATCATCATTTTTGGAATGGCTAATATTCTCTGAACTGAAACTCAGATTTTCTATGACACAGCAGGTATTGCTTAGTCGCTAGCAAGCAAATGGTTGGAGTTTTTCTTATGGTTTGGGTGAGGAATGACATCAGGGAGCATGTCAAGAACTTGAAGGTGTCATGTGTTGGTAGAGGCTTGATGGGATATCTTGGAAATAAGGTACTGTACACTATCGAATCTTAATTCTGTTATGTGCATTTTCTTTTGTTATTTTTTTGGCTTTACATGGTTTCATATGGCCTATTTCTGCTTTTCTTATAAGTTCCTTTTCTTAAATCAGGGATCAATATCAATCAGTATGTCTCTGCATCAGACAAGCTTCTGCTTTGTTTGCACACACTTAACTTCAGGTCAGAAAGATGGTGATGAACTTAGAAGAAACGCTGACGTTGTGGAAATTATGAAGAAAACCAGATTCCCACCAGCTCATGGTGCACGCAACGAGAAGTCGCCCGAGACAATTCTCGACCATGAGTACGTAGTACCTCCAGCTAACGAAATTACAGAAATGGAATACCAATGTCTTAGTGTGTCATATGTTTTGTTTCTTTCAGTCGTATAATATGGCTCGGGGATCTGAATTACCGGATAGCTCTTTCGTATCGCTCCGTGAAGGCTTTGGTCGAGATGCACAATTGGAAACAATTGCTGGAAAAAGATCAGGTAAGCCATTTTGATCAGAACTGATGGCATATCATATATCTCCTTCAGGAACTTGTGCAGCAATTGCAGTTACATTCTTTGCCTTGTTTCTAACCTGAATTTTCTCCGCAACAGCTTCGGATAGAGCAGAGGTTCGGTCGGGTATTTGCAGGGTGGAAAGAGGGGAGAATTTATTTTCCTCCCACGTACAAGTACTCATACAACTCCGACAGATATGCAGGCGACGATATGCATCCCAATGAGAAGCGAAGAACGCCCGCTTGGTAAAATTCACAAAAAACATAAGTTACTGATGTGCAAGGGTTTCTTCCCCTTTTACACCCTGATGACCAAACTTTTTTAAAAAAATTCTTCAAGGTGTGATCGGATTTTATGGTATGGGAGAGGCCTAAACCAACTGTGCTATGTCCGCGGCGAGTCTAGATTCTCAGACCACCGGCCTGTATACAGCATTTTCACGGCGGAGGTTAAGCTTCCGAGCCAAGCTCAGTTCGGCAGCTTTACCCGTTCCAGCTCCCTAATGGGGGTCGATGAACTACCATTCCCAACCTACCCACGCAGCTACACGGATATCAATTTTTATTGATTTTGTGTATCCCTATGGAGCCAAGGTTTATATACTACACACCCTGCTGCACTTGCCGCGTTGTTTAAGCCTGTTGCTCTGTCAGCTTCTCTGAATTCCATGTGAGGGTATTGTATTCATCATTGCCCCCATGTGTTGTTTCACCGCAGACATTCTCTCTTCAGTACCAGAGTGCACCGGTTGAACCTCGTTCCTGCCAAGATTCCAGGGAATGGAGTGTTTCCGGGCAACAGGTGATTCTGGTTTCTGAACTGCTCTTTTATCTTTTTCGCACTTCAGTTCCCGTGCCTCATCTCATCATGCATTATAGTACCGTTATATGGCATGTTCCAGTCATCCTGGGAAAGTTTTGCTTCGACTAATACCTCGATTCGGCCGTTGTGCACATGCAGTGATGCAGATACTGAAGGACATTCTTCTAATTCTAGATTTAGGTATGATATTCGCCTACGAAATGTTGTTTTTCAGGAGATCAGTATATGTTCTGGATGACTGAGAATAATACCTGTCGTTGCACTTGTCTTTTAACAGGATGATTTGCGCCGTTCTGCACAGTTTTGAATCTGACCTGACCGTCCTCGGCGACCACCGATTTCGCTTGCGACCAAGATACAGTAGAGTTCTTCTTAGTCCTCCAAAATAGGCTAGCGCTAGTCACTGACCAGCTCACTTAAAAAGGTGAAGCTAATTTGTGGTGTGCTTTTGGATTTCACATTCCCTCCTCCCGAGCGATTTGTGACTCGGAAGGGAAGAGGCTTGTAACTTTTCTCCTTTTGCTTTGCTTCCTGATGTAACGGCTGATCAGCTCAGATTTTTTTAGTCAAAAGAAACCACTGCCGTTTGTACATTACAGCGTACCAGACTGTGGTTGGAACCTTCAGCCATTGCGCCTGATAAAATACTGGAGTGTGTTCCTGTCCATGCTCGGCAAGAAATGATCGCCGGCAACACGCACCACCCGTTGGAGCCAGCCATGCTTGCGCACAAAGCAATGCTCTGAAAGAAAGAAAGAAAAACAAAGTGTCAGGCAGAAGCTGCTGCAGGATGTCTGTTTTCTTTTGCCTTTGCCATGGGAGTGAAACCTACAGCTCATGGAAAAAGGAAAGCAGAGGCTGCGCTCTGTGGGCGGCGCAGGGAACACGAAAGCAGCGGGGCCCACAGAAAAGGGCAGAAGGCTTCGTCTCAGATGCAGTGGGCAGGTGGTAGCACTCATCATCATCAGGGTGAGGATGCATGCCAGGCCAAGGTGGATGGCTCGTTGGAGCATGTAACTACTGGTACGGCCGGTCAATTGGTGCTAGCAGGACGAGTGCCATGTCTGTTTCTTTCTCGAAAGGATAGAAACAAAAAGAGAGGAGGGAGGCCCCTGGTCCAAACTCCATCCATAGTCGTAGCCGTTTAAAGTTGTGTAGCCGAGAGCCCGGATAGGACCACCTGTGCTTTATTACTAATCTCCTTGGCTTTTTCACCCGGGGTGTAAACCCTAGGCTGATCTCGCCTCCGTAACTATAAACAGAGGAGAGGATATGTATGACAGTATGAGTGGAGTATACTCCTTCGCCATGCTGCTGCCTGCAGCTGCGGGATTAGGAGCAGTTGTCAGGGTAAACTGATCGGCAGCTTTATTGGGATTAGCTTAGCCTAGACCTGACCACCTCACAATCAGCGGCATTAACTAGACTACGCGTACTGAGCTAAACAGGAGACGCGCCGTTGGCAGGTAGTGGAACGTGTGGAGGATTAGCGTCGTGGCAACGCAAGATGAGCAGACATCGTTGCAGATGGAACCGTTCGACGGATGGATTCAACAATTTCATCGCCCATTCCTCACTGTCGGCCCCGGGATTAGCCTGGGACTATCGCAGCATTTTTTGACAACACTAGGTTTCGTGTACGGTACCTAGTGAGCGAGCGCCACCTCCCCGCCGATGTACCTGAACCCCCGGCCATGCCGGCAGACCAGCGAGCGCCACCTCTCTCCCGCGAGGCCACGACGGATGGCTCGCGGCTGTCAATGTGTGGGTTTAGCCAGGCCCACCCAATACAGCCCGTAATAGTGTGTGACTGGCCTCTGGGCCGTAAAGAACCGCTGCGGTGTTGCAATATCTCTCTCGTAGGCCTTGTTCGGTTATTCCCTACCCGACCGGGATCGGCACACAAACCCCGTGGGTCCGCCGGGATCCGCTCCACCGGGATATAATCCCGGCACACCCCGAAAAACGTCTTCGGTTAAGGGAAATGCTTACGATCCCCCGGAGGATGATCCTCCGGGTGGCTACTGCACGTGGCCCCCTCACGGTACGGGCCCACGATTCACCTTATCTCCTCCGCTACCGCTACGATGCCTCCCATCCACACGCCCACACCTTATCCCATCGCGACGGACACCACGCGAGCTGGTGCGGCGGCTGCCGTCACGCGCGCGGCGCAGCGGGTGGTGGCCCGTCGGCCCTCACGCCCGGCGGTGAGCTCCCGCTAACCTGCATCGACCGCTACCCCCACGCGCTCTGGCCACCGCGCTCGTGAGCTACTACCCCATCGCCGGCCGGCTCGCGGTGTTTGACGCCGGGGGAGCTCGTCGTGGACTGTTCCGGCGAGGGCATGTGGTTCGTGGAGGCCACCGCCTGCCAGTACTCCGCCAGTACTCCGGGCGAGGAGGTGGGACGGTGAGGATGGGAGGAGGCGGCGGTACTGGGCGAGCCACGACGGGCTCTTCCTCAAGCACGACGCCGAGCGCTTCAACCTCTACATCGCCGGCGTGGAGGCCGCAAGGCCAAGATCGCGGCGGGGCGCGCTGCTCCCGCACGAGATCCTCGAGTCCATCAACGCCGCCCCGCGCGGCAACTCCTCCGTGGCGAACCTGCAGTGGCAGCGCATGGTCTCGGACCTGCTGGCGCTGGGCCTCCTCCCCTGTCGGAGCTCGGCGACGAGCCGTGGCGCCACCGGGTGATCACCTTCAGCGCGCGGCCGCAGCTGCACCGCGTCGAGGGAAGCACGCTGGCGGAGAAGCACGCCGTGTTCGACCAGCTCCTCGCCGTGGCCGTCAAGGGCAGGCTGTCCCCGGAGCGGCACCTTCTTCCCCCATCTCGTCCATGGGAGCACCAAGCGCCGCCTATGGGAGCATGAGGCGTCGCCGTTGGGAGCATCGCCCGCCGCCGGTGGGAGCAACAGTCGCCGCCTATGGGAGCAGCTCCGGCCGCCTATGGGAGCACGAGGCGCCGCCGCTCGGAGCATCTCCCGCTGCCGCTCGGAGCACCACCGACCGCGTATGGGAGCATCTCCGGCCGCCGCTCGGAGCATCTCCGGCCGCCTATGGGAGCACCACCGACCGCCTACGGGAGCATCTCCGGCCGCCGCTCGGAGCATCTCCGGCCGCCTATGGGAGCACCACCGACCGCCTACGGGAGCATCTCCGGCCGCCGCTCGGAGCATCCGTCGCCGCCTACGGGAGCATCTTTGGCCGCCTATGGGAGCATCTCTGGCCTCCTATGAGAGCATCTCCGGCCGCCGCTCGGAGCACGAGGCGCTGCCGCTCGGAGCATCTCCGGCCGCCTATGGAAGCACTAGGCGCCACCGCTGGGAGCACGAGGCGTCGCCGCTGGGAGCATCCATCGCCACGGACGAGATGAGCTGCGAGTCGCCGGGATTCTCTCGCCGGACCGGAGTTCCGAGCAATGGATATGGCTCGATGAGCCAGTCGTGCGAGAGAAAAGCGGAGGTGTGAGGTGTTTTGTGTTTGTGGGGACCACCCACGTGGGAGGGGAAAGGAAGAAAGCGACCTGTGCTTGCAAACTGATCTAACGGATGCGCGCGCGCAATTAGGCCCGATCGTACGGCCAGGGAGGCGGGGGATCGAGCGTTCCCATCCCCCGGGGACGCTCAGCGCTCCCCTTCGGTTAAACCCTGTCGGGATCCCACCCCGGCCAGTTCCACTCCAATCCCGTTCATTTTGCCGGGATAAAAATCATCGAGTCTTGACCCGTGGAACGATTCCCTGAAGCGGTACGCGTCTTCTCTCTCCACGACCCCTCTCTGTTTCTCTCGCGATTCCGCCGCCGCCGCCGCCCCTCACCCTCTGACGCTCCCCGTCCGCCTCATCTCCTCCACCCATGAAGGCGTCCCTGTCCTTCTCATCTCCTTCCTCCCCCACCGTATCCAGATCGAGCTTTCCAGTGGTCACCCCCGACCTAGAGGCGACACAAAGGCAAATCGAACGGAGGCGGCGCGAACTCGGTGGCCACGACGCCACAACAAGCGTGAGATTCCTACTACGGTAACAGTAGTAAGCCTCCCATCCATTCCCCTCTACTTCTCCCTGGCTAGGGCATGTGAATCTTGGTACCGTGTATTCTTGGAGCCTCTCTCTGTTGTAGGCCGCGGCCGGACGAGCGGTGGTTGTTCTAGTAGGAAGTAAGCATCATGTGCCTTTGGAGGTCTAGTTGCAAGCAGTCAGGGTGTAGTACTTTTGATTTCAGTCTAGGACATATGAAGGCTCGGCACTGCAGTTGGGTGTTTGTTGCTCGATTTTTTTGGCTAATATATGTCTGTTAGTGTAAAATAAATTCCGACAGTGTAAAGTGTAAAATTTGAACTCTAAAAATGGTGAAGTCGTTAGCTTACTGCAATTCTCAACAATTGCCGGTTACAATCATAATTGATGAACATAGAGCTTTGTTGTGCCTTCAAGATGATCTACCGTCAGTTTGACCTAGTGGGCAGATTGTTCGCATGCTGTTTAAGGTTTGTGATTTCTCAAATTATCTTTTCAACTACGAGCCTGCGCTATTCCTGGGGCCGCTACAAGAATTTCCTTTTGCTCGTCCTGTTTCTAGCTACTCCTGAATACTAAAGCAGAGTGTCTGCCATTACACGGAGGACTGCCATGTAGCACAATGTAAATGTGAAAAGAACTATGAGCTTGGTCTCTTCGGCATTTCCAACGATCATTTGGCTGATTGTTTGCCGAGTTACTGATTGAATGTCGAGCTTTGTTTTTTTACAAGGTTCTGACTCCCAACAACAAAACTTAATGAACATTATCTTCTTTTTTTATGAAATGAAGCAACACACACTTAATTTTTAATGCATTATGCCTGGCAGGCTTACAGTAATGCGCCTGAAACAAGGTACCTCATCTAGAAGAGGTGAACGAGAGGATGAATAATCATAAGATACTTTATCAGGTATTCCATGCTTACTGGTACGAATAGCTACATTTTATACCATGCCTATAATGCTTACAAATTATGCCTGAGGTGTATCTCTTGTGATCAGATATTGCAACATTGTGTCTTACATTGCTTGAACATGGTGTTTCATTACAAGATAAACGTGCATGTTTGCAAAACATCATGTTATTTGTACCATTTTTTATATTATTAGGTGAATATAATCTAGTTCTTACAGGACAATAGTTGTTACGGAGTTATTGATGAAAATACCAGGCAAGTTTCAGCCAGTCCATGATGGTGCAATGCAAGAACAGGAGAGTGATACATGCTGGCCTGCTTGTAGAAGACGCGTCTCGAGACTCGACTGAGAAGGGAATGGCAGTAAGAGATAGTATTGTACTCTACAACAGGAGGAAGTAGATCTTGTACAGTATTATTTGTTGCCAATTAATATTACCATTTGATTTGATTCATCCATCTGCCATTATCTCGTTGTATTGTGACTGATCGTTAGCTTATAGAAACACTACAGAACACTTCTAAGCTTCTTAGCGAAATATGTCCGTTTGCGTATGGAGTCGTGGGTGGTGATCCTCGAGTTAACACTTGTTTGCTTTTCTTTACATGTAGCTGTTGCTTATATGATGTGTAACGGGTGTCCGGTGGTGCAGTTCGATGGCAACGTGGCTGTGGCTGTTGGCCGAGGCACCACACTGCAGCAACGATTCGGAAAAGGTATGTTACAGCTACATCCTACGGCGGCCCCTTATGCGGTGATAAGGGGATCTAAGGTGGTGATACAGAAGGCGAAGCCGACGAGTCCATTTATCTTTGTTGATACATATTTTGTGCCATTGCTCATGGTCCATGTAATTTAATTTTGATATGCAATTCTGGCAATAAAAACTGAAATGTGTAATAAGTGTCTATTTGCTGTGCGGAGTGAGAACCTCTTCATGGCTTTTTTTTTCTAGTTTGGACTAAGTGTAACTTGATGTCCGAGAAGCCGCGCTGATTTTTTTCTGACATATTTATTATTTTTTATAAGCTATTCGAATTATTTGAGTCAAATTATTTTAGATTCATGTCATGATATATCACAGAACGAATGTTGGATGCTTCGTATGAATGAACCCTTTGGTGGCTGGGATTAACCGAACGTATGATTAGTGCAAGGGATATGCATAGTGGTGGAGATTGCATCCCAACTGGGAATTGGGTGAGAGGCGGGGGATCACCCAAACCCCTCGGGGGTTAGTTCACTGCAGGGATTTGTTCTATTGGAACCGAACAAGCCCGTAAAGTGTTGCAATACACCTCTTCTTCGGTCCTCCCCCTCCTCCATTTTCATCCTCTTCTAAGCGTATAATATGGGGCTCGAGTCTAGCAGCCAAATGAGCCGTCCTTTTGTTAGCCAACTCGACTGGCTCAGCTACAGCTGATACTGCCCTTGGGTGTTTGCTTAAAAATAAAGAATTTATCAAAATACGCTGGGATTCGAGGTAGGTCTCCAGGGAGCTGCACTCGCATGCAAGGCCATTGTACTAGATGAACCTCTTTGTTTCGTTAAGCATCTTCCCCTTCTTATTTAGACCTCTCCGTCATTGCACCAACATCGACGAAAATCCGATTGACGTAGGGTTTCTGTTTTGACATGCAGCCCCGCACCGCCCTCGTGTAGACGTAGGAGGCCGCCGCGCTATCCACGGGCCCTGCATCTTGATCCCCGTCGCGCGATCAACAGCCCCCTGCATCCTGATCCCCGCCCCGCAATCGACGTGCCCTGCATCCTGGTCCTGCCGGCCGATCGACGCGCCCGTGGGGTGTCGCTGCACCATTGGCGGCTGCATCCTGCCCCCGATCGCCCGGACACCGCTACGTCGACATCCTCTCACCACGACCGCTGCACGCTCCTCATCTCGCCTCCACACGTTTGAATCTTCGAAGCGGGCGGTGCTCGCGTTGGTCAGTGGTGCCGTGGGCAACATCGTCACGACCCATCAATCTCCGGGGCATTGGCGACCTCTTCCCCATCAAACCCCTTCATCTCCGGAGAAAGACCACATCTACATCGAAGTTCTTTGGCTTCACGCAGTGAGTGCTTCTGACGCTGCTACAAGCAATATGTCCACCTCCTATGTATCCCGTATTACAAGTAACTTTTTTTGTCTAGCTAATGATGATGTGTATAGTGATGTTAGGTTGACACAGTTTACACACGTGTAGATGTGGTCTTTATTAAGTTCCCATGGCTTTTTTTTGTCCGGAGATGTTAGATTTTCAACGAAATATTGCAGTTGTTTATTTTGAAATGAATATTTTGTAGTTAATTTTGCCTTGTACATAAATATTGCAGGGATGGGTGCTTCAGCTCATATAGCATTGCTGATACAAATGAGAATGCCGACGACTTCTCTAATGACAACGCTGAATCTTGGTCGTACGAGGATGACCATATAAGTGTCGATGGGGATGACGACGGCGATTCTTGGCCTTCATACGCAATTCTTCCTTCAGAGGAGAACCAACTAGCTGGTACTGACGAAGCTAATGAACAAAACACACCTTATTCATCCTTCTCAATTTTTCCTCCCGAGGATGACCCTGTTACGGTAACGAAGCCGATGATGATAACGTGAGTTGTATGTATTTAGATTTTCTCTATTGCAAGTGATAACATTGAAACTTACATTTTTTTAAAAAAAAATTGTGTAGGTACATGTGTACGGTGAAAATAAAAATGAGCCCAACGATTCAGAGGGAGAGGCAGACGAATCGTGCACTGATAACATCAGTCATGTATGCTGATTATTTTGTATGATCGTTAATTTCGTTAGGACAATTTATAAATGTTTTTCTTCTGTGTGTGCAGGTGGTTGTTTGTGATAGTAATGGGGGCCACGAACCGTTCATAGACTTAGAGAGTGTTGAAGATTAGCAAAAAGCACTAGATAACCACTGGAAGATAATGTCCAAGACCTTCTAGACCGACATGCAGTGGTATGATTTCTATAACAACTATGCAAAACAACGTGACTTCAGCATAAGAAAGGAGGGGTTTAAGAGAAGAAAATGTATTGGAAGAGAAATACGTTTGATAAAGTTTGTCCGCTCAAGGGAAGGGAAACTACAGAAAGAGAGGTTGGCAATGGAAGGCCGCACACGGAGGCTAAGACGTGAGAGTCAGTGCAACTGCAAAGCGGAACTCACGGTGAAGTTTGATAGATCCCGTAAGGTTTGGTATGTTGCAAAGTTTTTGGACGATCATAACCATGTCCTAACTTGATTTGATGAAGTCCCATTTCTCTGGTCACATAGAATGTTCAAGGATTTTCAGAAGGCAGAGAGAGCAGATGGGATTAGAAAACACATAATCATGCAAAATTTATCAACAAATATGGAGGGTTTGACATGGTAGGATTTACCAGGAGGGATATATATAACACGTGATGCATGAAGACGAATAAGCTCCTATAGAACGGAGATGCTTGAAAGGACATTTGGTTCCTTATCTTATTTTGGTGTTTGATCATAACATACGGACGATCTAATATTTTCCCTAAGCATGTTTAGGTTTGCAAATGAAAAGGTAGGGACTTTTAAACATGGAGAAATGTGATACGTCATAAACGTATCCCCCTGGCCGTGCCAGCTATAGGTGTGGGCCCCCTGGCCTCCACCGCCTTCGCCCTTTCACCTATTTAAGCCCCCCGAATGGAAAACCCTAAGCACCTGATCAAAATCCCCGAAAAAGGTCCACAGCCGCCGTCACCGTCAACCCTAGATCAGGGGGGTTCTGAAGCTGTTTCCGGCACCCTGCCAGAGAGGAGATCATCACCGGAGGCCTCTACATGACCATGCCTGCCTCCGGAGTGATGCGTGAGTAGTTCATCCTTTGACTACGGGTTTGTAGCTATAGCTAGATGGTTGTCTTCTCCTCATATGCCTCCATGTTTAGATCTCGTGAGCTTCCTATCATGACCGAGATTGATCTTATGTAATTCTCTGTGCTGTGTTTGCTGGGATCCGATGAATATTGACCTTATGCCAAGTTGATTATAGTCTTTATTTGCATATGTTATTTGTGATCTTGCATGCTCTCCATTTTCTAGTGGTTATTCTGGCCAAGTAGTTGCTAGTGACTCCAAGAGGGAGTATTTATGCTCGATAGTGGGTTCATGCCTCCTTGTTGCCTTGCTCGAGTGACAGAAACGTGAAGGGGAGGATGTGATGTTGCCATTAGGGAGAAAACAGCGGTGAGAGTGCCCGCGTGCATAATCATTGCTTACATTGCACACTTTGTTTAATGCAATTATCTGTTGCTTGCAACTTAATACCTGAGGGGGGTCGGATGATAACCTGAGGATGGATTATTAGTCATAGATGCAGATGGATGTCGGTCTATGTATCTTGTTGTAATGCCCACACTAAATAGCATAGTAATATTCATGTCATATTGTGCACTACGGTGCAACCTTTATTTGTCAATTGCCCAGCTGTAATTTGTTCACCCAGCATGCTATCTTTTATGGAGAGACACCACTAGTGAAACTATGAACCCCGGTCCATTTTCCACACTGTTAAACAAACCACAACAATTTCCTGCTTTCTTTACTTTCTGAAAGCATACACTATTTTTTCGGTCTAGCTTATAACATGGGGCTCGAGTCTAGCAGCCAAATGAGCAGTCCCTTTGTTAGCCAACTCGACTGGCTCAGCTACAGCTGATACTGCCCTTGGGTGTTTTCTTAAAAATAAAGAATTTACCAAAATACGCTGGGATTCGAGGTAGGTCTCCAGGGAGCTGCACTCGCATGCAAGGCCATTGTACTAGATGAACCTCTTTGTTTCGTTAAGCATCTTCCCCTTCTTATTTAGACCTCTCCGTCATTGCACCAACATCGACGAAAATCTGATTGACGTAGGGTTTCTGTTTTGACATGCAGCCCAGCACCGCCCTCGTGTAGACGTAGGAGGCCGCCGCGCTATCCACGGGCCCTGCATCTTGATCCCCGTCGCGCGATCAACGGCCCCCTGCATCCTGATGCCCGTCGCGCGATCAACGTGCCCTGCATCCTGGTCCTGCCGGCCGATCGACGCGCCCGTGGGGTGTCGCTGCACCATTGGCGGCTGCATCCTGCCCCCGATCGCCCGGACGCCGCTACGTCGACATCCTCTCACCACGACCGCCGCACGCTCCTCATCTCGCCTCCACACGTTTGAATCTTCGATGCGGGCGGTGCTCGCGTTGGTCAGTGGTGCCATGGGCGACATCGTCAGGACCCATCAATCCCCGGGGCATTGGCGACCTCTTCCCCATCAAACCCCTTCATCTCCGGAGAAAGACCACATCTACATCGAAGTTCTTTGGCTTCACGCAGTGAGTGCTTCTGACGCTGCTACAAGCAAGATGTCCACCTCCTATGTATCCCGTACTACAAGTAACTTTTTTTTTGTTTAGCTAATGATGATGTGTATAGTGATGTTAGGTTGACACAGTTTACACACGTGTAGATGTGGTCTTTATTAAGTTCCCATGGCCTTTTTTGTCCGGAGATGTTACATTTTCAAACAAAATATTACAGTTGTTTATTTTGAAATGAATATTTTGTAGTTAATTTTGCCTTGTACATAAATATTGCAGGGATGGGTGCTTCAGCTCATATAGCATTGCTGATACAAATGAGAATGCCGACGACTTCTCTAATGACAACGCTGAATCTTGGTCGTACGAGGATGACCATATAAGTGTCGATGGGGATGACGACGACGATTCTTGGCCTTCATACGCAATTCTTCCTTCAGAGGAGAACCAACTAGCTGGTACTGACGAAGCTAATGAACAAAACACACCTTATTCATCCTTCTCAATTTTTCCTCCCGAGGATGACCCTGTTATTGGTAACGAAGCCGATGATGATAACTTGAGTTGTATGTATTCAGATTTTCTCTATTGCAAGTGATAACATTGAAACTTACAATTTTTTAAAAAAAATTGTGTAGGTACATGTGTACGGTGAAAATAAAAATGAGCCCAACGATTCAGAGGGAGAGGCAGACGGATCGTGCACTGATAACTTCAGTCATGTATGCTGATTATTTTGTATGATCGTTAATTTCGTTAGGACAATTTATAAATGTTTTTTTTTCTGTGTGTGCAAGTGGTTGTTTGTGATAGTAATGGGGGCCACGAACCGTTTATAGACTTAGAGAGTGTTGAAGATTAGCAAAAAGCACTAGATAACCACTGGAAGATAATGTCCAAGACCTTCGAGACCGACATGCAGTGGTATGATTTCTATAACAACTATGCAAAACAGCGTGACTTCAGCATAAGAAAGGAGGGGTTTAAGAGAAGAAAATGTATTGGAAGAGAAATACGTTTGATAAAGTTTGTCCGCTCAAGGGAAGGGAAACTACAGAAAGAGAGGTTGGCAATGGAAGGCCGCACACGGAGGCTAAGACGTGAGAGTCAGTGCAACTGCAAAGCGGAACTCACGGTGAAGTTTGATATATCCCGTAAGGTTTGGTATGTTGCAAAGTTTTTGGACGATCACAACCATGTCCTAACTTGATTTGATGAAGTCCCATTTCTCTGGTCACATAGAATGTTCAAGGATTTTCAGAATGCAGAGATAATAGCACGGAGAGCAGCTGGGATTAGAAAACACATAATCATGCAAAATTTTATCAACAAATATGGAGGGTTTGACATGGTAGGATTTACCAGGAGGGATATATATAACACGTGATGCATGGAGACGAATAAGCTCCTATAGAACGGAGATGCTTGAAAGGACATTTGGTTCCTTATCTTATTTTGGTGTTTGATCATAACATGTGGACGATCTAATATTTTCCCTAAGCATGTTTAGGTTTGCAAATGAAAAGCTAGGGACTTTTAAACATGGAGAAATATGATACGTCATAAACGTATCCCCCTGGCCGTGCCAGCTATAGGTGTGGGCCCCCTGGCCTCCACCGCCTTCGCCCTTTCGCCTATTTAAGCCCCCCGGATGGAAAACCCAAAGCACCTGATCAAAATCCCCGAAAAAGGTCCACAGCCGCCGTCACCATCAACCCTAGATCAGGGGGGTTCTGAAGCTGTTTCCGGCACCCTGCCGGAGAGGAGATCATCACCGGAGGCCTCTACATGACCATGCCTGCCTCCGGAGTGATGCGTGAGTAGTTCATCCTTGGACTACGGGTTTGTAGCTGTAGCTAGATGGTTGTCTTCTCCTCATATGCCTCCATGTTTAGATCTCGTGAGCTTCCTATCATGACCGAGATTGATCTTACGTAATTCTCTGTGCTGTGTTTGCTGGGATCCAATGAATATTGACCTTATGCCAAGTTGATTATAGTCTTTATTTGCATATGTTATTTATGATCTTGCATGCTCTCCGTTGCTAGTGGTTATTCTGGCCAAGTAGTTGCCAGTGACTCCAAGAGGGAGTATTTATGCTCGATAATGGGTTCATGCCTCCTTGTTGCCTTGCTCGAGTGACAGAAACGTGAAGGGGAGGATGTGATGTTGCTATTAGGGAGAAAATAGCGGTGAGAGTGCCCGCGTGCATAATCATTGCTTACATTGCACACTTTGTTTAATGCAATTATCTGTTGCTTGCAACTTAATACCTGAGGGGGGTCGGATGATAACCTGAGGGTGGATTATTAGTCATAGATGCAGATGGATGACGGTCTATGTATCTTGTTGTAATGCCCGGACTAAATAGCATAGTAATATTCATGTCATATTGTGCACTACGGTGCAATCTTTATTTGTCAATTGCCTAGCTGTAATTTGTTCACCCAGCATGCTATCTTTTATGGAGAGACACCACTAGTGAAACTATAAACCCCGGTCCATTTTCCACACTGTTAAACAAACCACAACAATTTCCTGCTTTCTTTACTTTCTGCAAGCATACACTATTTTTTCACACTATACGTCTAATCTTTGTTTTCAGCAAGACCGGTGAGATTGACAACCTCACTGTACCGTTGGGGCAAAGTATTTTGGTTGTGTTGTCTGCAGGTTCCACGTTGTTGCTGACACCGGTGAAGCGCCAGCACCACCGTCAGTGGCATCAACCTTTCGAAGATTCTCTTTCTCCTACTGGATTGATAACCCTGGTTCTTAACTAAGGGGAAAACTTTCTACCGATGTGCTCATCACACCCTCCTCTTAAGGTATCCCAACGAGTGCAATATCTGCACCATCAAGGACTTTTTCTGGCACCGTTTCCGGGGAGAAGGAAGTCTTCTGGCAAGGGGAGTCTCTTACTCTCAACCTCTTTATTTTCTTTATTGTCTTGTTTTTATTTTTATCTTATTTTTCTTTTCTATATCAAAAACACACAAAAAAACTATTTTACTTTATGGCATAAAAGGGCAATTCAAGTATTTTCAAGTGAAGCATTCACTTGCTATTTTTGCCTTATCATGCTTGCTATCAGTGTTTGATGTCTTTGAAACTAGATCTTTTAGGCAAGGTGGGTTCACTGATGAACAACAAAAACATTATAAGGAACACCGCTTGTCACAAACAGGGATACACTTATGGGAGCAAATTAATAAATTGCATGACTATGCTAAAAACTTGTGCTCCACCTATAAATCTTGCTGTTGTAGGAGGTATAAACATCTCCCTTTTCAATGTGAGTATAATGATAATGTTACCATATCTTCTTATGTTAAGGGAAATTATGAATTATATGATGTGGAACATATTGAAGAATTTATTGCTTGGAAGTGTGCATTCGAAATTGCCTATTTGCTTGAAAGTATTGATGATGCACCTTATAAATATGAGATTTATGCTATACTTGAATATTGCTTTGATAATTACAAGGATGGTAATTACTACATAATGGAATATCTTAATAAATGCTCTCAACCTAAGTAAGATACTAATGCCTTGAAGGAACTTTTGGAAGAAGAAATTGCTGAATCTGGAAGCTCATTGGATGAAAAAGAGGAGGAGAGTGATCATCGAGAGGAGGAAGAATGGAGCTGGCCATGTCTACCTTCCAATGATAGTAACTCTTTATCTCATACATTATTTGATGAAATTGATACTTGCCATACTGGTGATCTTGATACTACTATGAATGAAACTTGTGAGAATGATATTGCTACTGTTATTTATGATAATCCATGCTATTTTGATAAGTCCTATGATAATCCTCTATTTATTCCAACTATTGATATGCATGATAATGAGGAAGTTTGTTTAGAAAATTTATATGATAATGCTCTTGATGATGGTCCTATGTTACTTGATGTTATAAATTATAATGCTACTGAAAATAGGATTGCTATAATGTGTCCCATACCTTTTAAGAGTGACCAATCATCTTGTTTTGCTATTGCTAAAAGTGGGAAGAAAGAGGAGCTGATTTTAAATTTTGATCCCACTATTTTGGAGCTTGATATGAATTGTATTCTTTTAGACCATGACAAACATGCTTTATGTGATAATTATGTTGTTGATTTTGTGAAAGCGCATGGTGCCCCCATATGTGGTTTTGGTAATTAATGACAATCCTTAAGGACTAATGTTTGCATTGAGATATTCTTTCAGGACTTGTCCATAAGAATAGTTTGGAGCCCTTGTGTGAATCGAAGAAGATCATTTGATGTCCAAGATGGCCGAGAAGCTTTTTCTCTATCTAGCGGTCGTAACGGGTTGTGCATGAAGGGAATATGCCCGAGAGGCAATAATAAAGTGGTTATTATCTTATTCCTTGTTTATGATAAATGTTCATTTCTCATGCTAGAATTGTATTAACCGGAAACGTTGATACATGTGTGTTTAATAAACAAACAATGGTTCCTAGTAAAGCCTCTCTTTTAACTAGCTCGTTGATTAATAGATGGTCAAGGTTTCCTGATCATGAACATTGGATGTTGTTAATAACGAGGTCATGTCATTAGAAGAATGATGTGATGAACACATACCCAATATAAAGATAACAATACGATCAAGTCATTTAGTTTATATTGTTATATCTTGCGTACGAAGTAACTTATTCCTTAGACCATGAGATCATGTCAATCACTAATACCGGAAGGGTGCTTTGATGTCATCAAACGTCACACCATAACAGAGTGACTATAAAGGTGCCGTTAGGCATTCGGAAAGTATTAGTTGAGGCTCATGGATCAAGAGTGGGATTTGTCCATCCAAAATGATGGAGAGATATACTCTGGGCCCTCTCGGTGATATCACATCAAAACCGCTTGCAAGCACGTGATATGATCACAAGGATGTTATATCACGGGAACGAGAAAAGAGTACTTGTCGGTAACGAGATTGAACAAGGTATGGTTGATACCAATGATCGAATCTCGGACAAGTAAAATATCGCGAGACAAAGGGAATAGTTCACGACGTTGTTGGTTCACACGATCACGAGAGTCATTGTTGAATAAATAGGAGTCATCACGGATTTCCAGATCTCGCTATTGATTATTGATCAGAGAGGAGTCTCGATCATGTCTATCTTATTCGCGAACCATAGGGTGACACACTTAAGGTTCGATGACGCGTTTGAGAGGATACGGAATATCGAAGAATATTTTGGGCAGCACCAAAATTGTTTCGGGGAAAATTGAAATAGTTCAAGGGGGTTTTCATTGAATGGTTATTAATAGAATTAACAAATGATTCGAGGTGCTATATGCAAATGTTTGTTAATGGAATTGACAAATATAAATAATGAAATAAAAATGTTTTATTTATTTATTAAAAGAAAACCTTTGGATTTTCTAAGTGGAAAATTAAGGGAGTATGAGTGGGTGTGAGTGGGGCTTCCACTCACATGAAGAGGGAAGAGGTGGGGGCACCCCATGGCTGGCCGCACCCCCCTCTTGGGCTGCCTCCCCCTCTCCTATAAAAGGAGGGTGAGGGCTCCTCTTCAAAAACACACTTGCCCACCTCATTTCCCCTCCACCCGCTACTCCATTCCATGGTCTCTGGCTTGGCGAAGCCCTGACTGTGGGATTCTTCACCACCACCACGCCGTCGTGCTGCTGGAGTTCCGAGGGATCCTCTACTTCCGCGCCCCGCTGGATCGAGGGAACGGAGGTCGTCATCAACCGTACGTGTGACCGATCACGGAGGCACCGCCGGATGCGGTGCACACCTTCTCGCTATCGGGATCGGTGTGAGTACGACTACGCCAACAACGAGATTTGATCTCGTAACGCTTTGTGTCTTCGAGGGTATGTGTTCTCCTTAACCCTCTCGTTGCCCGTTGCACTTCGTCTCCTAGATTAGATCATGGCCTTTCGGGTGTCTCTCGCGTAGGAAATTTTTGTTTTCTATGCAACAACCCCTTCAGTGCAGCGGTAGTACCGCTCCTCATGGAGTTGTACTACTGAGGCACACCTGGTACACCCCAGACAGCGGTAGTACCGCGTTTTGTACCGTCTCCTCCCAGGAGCGATAATACCGCTGGTGATACCGCTGGAGGTACCGCTAGCAAAGAAAAGTCCACTGATATCCACGATACCCAGGCGGTACCGGCATAGTACTTAGTCATTTTCGGAGCAACACTCCCCAAGGCGGTAGTACCGCTACCATCAGCGGTAGTACCGCTCCTTCCAGGACGCGGTAGTACCGCTGGCAGTACCGGTCAAATACCGCCAGGGAAGTTTTGCTCACAGTAATGATTACGGTACTAGGGCGGTAGTGGCCTAGTACTACCGCCAGCCTTCTCGATTTATATCGAGTTCTGGGCTAACGGTAGTACCGCTGACAGGTTACGGTAGTACCTCTACTGGAGCTTCACGGTACTTATGTGGTACCGCTGAGCTCCAGTGTGCAGTACACTGGGTACCCTGTGATGTCAGTGGGCGGTAGTACCGCTGTGTGCAGCGGTAGTACCGCTGTGCTGTTAAGCTTATTTGCTTGATGTCTTGAAGAACAAGATGGAGTGATCATTCATGTCTACCTTCAAGACATCAACTTTATGGATGAAGAAAAGAGAAAAGATACAAGGTTGATCATGCGTGTGATCAACACACAAAGCTACAAGATGTACCTAGTGGGATTGTGTATCTCGTGGTAATGGTAAGCAATTGTCCATATAGCTTTGTGAACTAACCCATGATATGTGTGTGTGCTATCTCTATGTGTGGTTAGGTATCTTTCCATGGGCTTGCTTCACAAGAAAGGTTTCATATAGCTCATGGTCTATGTCGTCAAGCGGTGTTTGTCATCGAGCTTGACGTGGAAGCTCAAGTGAAGCATCTAGAAGATATCCTATGCTTGATGCTTGCCGAGATTGTGGCTTTGTGAAGATTTTCCGAGAAGGGTCTCTCCCATAATGGTGTATGGGGAGCTAGTCTCTCCCATAATGGTGTATTGGGGGGGGGCAACTTGCAAGTCTTCAACAAGCGGAGCTTGTGCTCGCAAGCGCGATCAAGAAAGAAGATCCAACTTGAGAGAGTCAAGATCGTCATCATCTAGCTCATGTGGAATTCTCAAGGCGAAGGTATAATCTTGATAGTTTTTTTATTTTACCGGTCTCATACTTTTGGGAGACCGGGTTATAGGATCGATAGTCGTACTATCAAGAGGGGCTCTCAAGTGAGTAACTTGATCGAATCGTTGTGGAGAGCTCAAACCTTTGCACTCCTGCATATCATCTTTCTTGATTCTTAGTTGGTTTTTATCTCTATGAGTTTTGGTGCTTGTTGTGATCTTCATGACAATCCCAAGTTCATCAAAAACGGTTTTCACATGAAACACCTATTGAGTTTTTGATGTTGAAGGTTTTCCCGGTTGGTCCTTTTTAGAGTGATCTTACCTTTCCCCTTTTGGTTTTAAGTTTCATTGTTGTAAAATGATTTTTCTCCGCATAATCTTGTATAGATCTTTGTTGCGATTTCAACGAGCCCAAGATCATCGAAAACGGAGTCCGGACGCAAAAGTAATGATCGTTTTCGTATCGACGGTTTTTCTGTTTTTATTCCAGCTGTAGTACTGGTCTAGTACCGCCCTAGTACCACCCGAACCATTACCGAAACGCCCCGTAGCGGTAGTACCGCTGGGCCTAGCGGTAGTACCGCTGCTGGGCAAGTTTTTCACATAACGGTCATATTTTGGGTCCCCTATTTAAGGGGGTCTTCTTCCCCCTTGACCCCAAGGCTGCCTAACACGTTTTCCTCCTCTCTCCACACCATTGTTGACCTTGGAAACCTTCCTCCTCTCTCAATCCCTCCAATGATTCTTGCATATCTTTGAGGTAGAAGTTAGAGGAGATCTAGATCCACATTTCCACCAATCCATCTCTCCTCTTAGTGAGGGGAACTTAGTGAATCTAGATCTTGGAGTTCTTTGTGTTTCTCCTCCATTGTTCTTCCTCTCTTATTCCCCCATAAGCATTTGCTGCTTTGTTGGAATTTGAGAGTGGAGGATTTGAGCACTTGTGTTGTTGCCATTTGCATCGGTTGCATCGGTTTGGTCTCTCCACAAGGAATCATGGAAGTGAAAGATTGTGAGCTTGTTACTCTTGGGTCTTGGACCCTAGAAGACTTGTGGTGTTCTTGGGAGCCTCCAATTGAGTTGTGGATGTGTGCCCCAATATTGTGGTGACACCGAGCCTCCAATTAAGTTGTGGATGCGTGCCTCGGGTTCGAAGGTTGCCAATAGTGGAAGGTGAACTAGGCCTTTGTGGCGGGGTTCATCGGAGAATAGGGTGAGGCCTTTGTGGCGTTGAGTATGCCTTTGTGGCAAGCTCACACCCCTCCAATGAGACGTACTCCCCTTGTGGGAGGAACTCGGGAATACATCATCGTCTCCGTGTGCCTCGGTTATTTCTATACCCGAGCTTTCTACTTATGCAATTTACATCCTGATAGCCTTTGTGCTTGAAGTTATATATATTGCTATCACCTTGTTACTTGTCTTGCTTAGCGTAAGTTGTTGGTGCACCTAGTTGACCCTATAATATTTAGGTTGTGTGCTTGTTAATTTAAACACCTAGTTTATTTCCGCATTTAGCAAGCCTTAACCGGAAAAGTTTTAATTGCTATTCACCCTCCCTCTAGGCGACGTTGTTTTCCGTTTATTTTGTTCGTGATGTTACTGAAAATTATTATGAGAGAGGAAAATATGGTTGTAGGAATTTTCATGTTATTAAATACCTCTCTTTGTGTTGAAAGTTTTGAAATTGCTCTTGTTCTACCTTCTCATAATTTCTAGTTTGAGCTTCTTTAATTTATTATTTACAAGATTCCTATGCATAGAAAGTGGGTTAGAATTAAATTTGTTCTATGCTTGCTTCTTGATGCTCTCTTTTGCTTAATTCATATTTCTCATGTGAGCATTTTCCTTTTTATGCCTAGATGAAAGGCGTTAAAGAAAAGCGCTACCGGGAGACAACCCGTTTTATTTCGCTGTTTTCTTTCAGTTTTCCTTTGTTTTCTTTGGTGTAATTTGCACCTGGGTGTTGTCTATTTCCTTATCAACCCCGCTGTATCTTTCTTTTGAGTTTTTGTTGAGCCAAGTAAAGCCACTAGTGGAAACTTGAGCCTATACTTCGGATTTCTGCGCAGAAAGCAGATTTCTGCTGTCCACTGTAAATTCCGTTAAAAATCACCGAAAATTTAAAATGACCTGAGTTTTTTTTTCTTAATCCCTAGTTACATACGCAACTTTTCTTAGAAGATCACTTTTTGATTTGAGCAACAGAAGATTTTTGAAAAAAACGATCTTTACCCGCTGCTCTGTTTTTGACAGATTTCTGCCATTTATCGCATTTCCATCTTAATCTCTTTCTTTTGGTGTTCTTTTGATAAAAAGAGTTTTTAAAAAAGTTGTTACAGTATATAATGTGTTATTGAGTGTTAGACTTGTGTTGAAACTGAACCATGTGAATTTCTTATTTCAATTGCTAATGAAGATTGTGAGAATTTTGATGTGAAGGAAGTTTTCAAGGGCCAAGAGAAGAGTATGATATGATGTGATCAAGAAGAGTTAAAAGCCTAAGATTGGGGATGCCCCAGTGGTACATCCAAGAAAATTCCAAGAAGACTCAAGCGTCTAATCTTGGTGATGCCCAAGGCATCCCCTTCTTCATCAACAAATTATCAGGTCACTTCTAGTGAAACTATATTTTTATTCGGTCGCATCTTATGTGCTTTACTTGGAGCGTCTTTTATTTTTGTTTTCAGTTTGTTTTTTCTTTTTATTTCAGTTTGTTTTTTACTTTCATAATAAGCTTGGTTGGACCCCATCATTCTTTTATTGGAGAGTGACACGCTCCGCTTTTTCTTGAGAATACGTTGTATTCTTAATCTCTGTCTAGCTGCTGCACTTATTCAACTCCTATTTTGCATGTATATCTTATTAGAGCTGTTAGTTTTAGTAGTATTATTTGAGTACTCTCATGTTTTCTTGCTGTATCATAAAGAGTATTTTTTTTAAAGCATTTTTTGTATGGTTCTTGTTGGGAGAAACAAAAGAAAAACTGCTACTTGAAGTAGAATTTATAGCAGTACTAGTAGAAGCTTGTATAGACTGTGGCTTTTTAAATATTTGTGGTTATGTAGTAGCATGATTAGCCTCAAATATCTGAGAGTGTTTAATATGTATTGAAAGATTCATGAGTTGTTCTTGTCATAGTAAAGCATCAATACATGGTATTCTCTTTCGAATGTTTTATTTGGTTGACTTGGCGCATGCTCACACAATGTTTATGACTACAAACCAGTCACGAATAGCCTCCATGACCACTTAGTTTTTGAACTTGTGATACTGCTTATGTTTTAATTAATGATGCTTATGTCGCTATGCATGATTATGGCTCTTATGCTCTCTTGATTTGTCGCTCCCAGTCTTTAGCTAGCCTCCACCTGTACTGAGTATGAGCTCTACTCGTGCATACAAACTCCTTTAAACCAAAAAAATTCCCGTTGTGTCCACCATACCTACCTACATGTGGTATTTAACAGCCATTCCAAAGTAAATTGCTCATGTGTTACCTTTAAAACCTTCAAAATTACTCCTGCTTTATGTTCCTATTTTTGCTCATGAGGACGTAAATAGAGAATCTTTATCTCACTTGTTGATTGGATTTCACACCCTGGACTAGTGGCTTCATCCTCTTATCTAAATGATAGAAGAGCTGGCAGCGGGGTGCCCAGCCCCAAATTAATGCATACAAATTCTCTTCACTATTTTTGCCCCTGATTTATCAGTCAAAGCATAATTGTGTAAACAAAAGAGAAAGAGGGATGACCTTCTGCATCAGTTGCGTCCTTCACCATGGGAGCCGCTCTTGTGAATCCAGTTGACTTGTGACGTACTGTATTTTCTGTTTACCATTCGTTGACATTAGCATACATCTCCCAAAATATAGACACTCCTCCACGGTATGTGATTGTTGGCAGGCACCAGAGGATTCGGTTAGCCATGGTTTATGAAAGATGGATGGGAGGAGTGTCAAACTTTTAATACCTCTGTTTAATAAAATAAAAGCTCTAACACATGAGTGATCCCTGCTTCCCTCTGCGCAGGGCCTTTCTTTTACTTTTATGTTGAGTCTCCATCTTCTAACTTTATGCACAGTTGAGAGAGAATTTTGCCATTCTGAGTTCTATGTGCATTTGTCCCATAAGCATCAATAATTACTTCATGATGTGTTATTATTTGTTCTTAAATTATTTGTTCTAGTCTTCCTCTTGAAATTTGAAGGTGTCCTGGCATTTATGTTTTGCCCCACTCTTAAGGACTATCGAAATATCACTTTGCCATGCTTTTTCAATACCTGAAACAAACGTTTACCTTTCTTTGAATTATTATTCATGATCCTTTATTTGAGTTACTTTTCGTGATGCAAAGTAATTGCTATGCTTTATTATTAAAGTCTTATTTATCATGCCTGTGTTTAAAGTTTTATGATCTCAGCGTGCATATGCCTTTACATTAGATTGATCAAGTTTGTGTTAGTAGCATGTCACCTTATTGTTTTATCGTTTACTTACTCGAGGACGAGTAGGAACTAAGCTTGGGGCTGCTTGATACGTCATAAACATATCCCTAATTTCTGATGCTCCATGATCATATTATGCCAATTGCTACATGTTTTCTTCCTTCTTTATGTCATTTTTATCGATTTTCCGGACTAAACTATTAACAAGATGCCACAGAGCCAGTTCCCTATTTTCTGTTATTTTTTAGTTTCAGAAAATTTGTTGTGGAAATATTCTCAGAATTGGAAAATTCGAAGCCCAGAAGTCCTATTTTCCCCGGAAGCATCCAGAAGACCGAAGAGGAGCCGAAGAGGGGCAGCAGGGGGTGCCACACCATAGGGTGGCGCGCCCCTGGCCGCGCCAGCTATGGGTGTGGGCCCCCTGGGCCTCCACCACCGTCTCCCTTTCGCCTATTTAAGCCCCCCGGATGGAAAACCCTAAGCACCCGATCAAAATCCCCGAAAAAGTTCCGCAGCCGCCGTCACCGTCAACCCTAGATCAGGGGGTTCTGAAGCTGTTTCCGGCACCCTGCCGGAGAGGAGATCGTCACCGGAGGCCTCTACATAACCATGCCTACCTCCGGAGTGATGTGTGAGTAGTTCATCCTTGGACTACGGATTCGTAGCTGTAGCTAGTTGGTTGTCTTCTCCTCATATGCCTCCATGTTTAGATCTCGTGAGCTGCCTATCATGATCGAGATTGATCTTATGTAATTCCCTGTGTTGTGTTTGCTGGGATCTGATGAATATTGACCTTATGCCAAGTTGATTATAGTCTTTATTTGCATATATTATTTGTGATCTTGCATGCTCTCCGTTGCTAGTGGTTATTCTGGCCAAGTAGTTGCTAGTGACTCCAAGAGGGCGTATTTATGCTCAATAGTGGGTTCATGCCTCCTTGTTGCCTTGCTCGAGTGACAGAAACATGAAGGGGGAGTATGTGTTGTTGCTGTTAGGGAGAAAACAACGGTGAGAGTGCCCGCGTGCATAATCATTGCTTACATTACACACTTTGTTTAATGCAATTATCTGTTGCTTGCAACTTAATACCTGAGGGGGTTCGGATGATAACCTGAGGGTGGATTATTATTCATAGATGCAGATGGATGTCGGTCTATGTATCTTGTTGTAATGCCCGCACTAAATAGCATAGTAATATTCATGTCATATTGTGCACTACGGTGCAACCTTTATTTGTTGATTGCCCAGCTGTAATTTGTTCACCCAACATGCTATCTTTTATGGAGAGACACCACTAGTGAAACTATGAACCCCGATCCATTTTCCACACTGTTAAACAAACCACAACGATTTCCTGCTTTCTTTACTTTCTGCAAGCATACACTATTTTTCCACACCATACGTCTAATCTTTGTTTTCAGCAAGACCGGTGAGATTGACAACCTCACTGTACCGTTGGGGAAAAGTATTTTGGTTGTGTTGTGTGCAGGTTCCACGTTGTTGCTGACACCGGTGAAGCGCCAGCACCACCGTCAGTGGCATCAACCTTCCGAAGATTCTCTTTCTCCTACTGGATTAATAACCCTGGTTCTTAACTAAGGGGAAAACTTCCTACCGCCGTGCTCATCACACCCTCCTCTTGGGGTATCCCAATGAGTGCAAGATATGCACCATCAAAATGCAAACACAAGTTCCCTAGGCACTCCATTACTTTGGCAAATCAACATTGAAGATTGTGCAAAAAGGGATAAAAGAGAACGAGAAGAAAATGGGAAAAACAGGGCAGCTGACATGCCTGGCCGGGCTCTGAGGCCGGGAGTCTCAGGCAGTGCCTCGGCCTGAACATCCTCCATGCTGGCACCAGGCCGGGCACGAGGCCGGGGGTTTGGGCTATGCCCCGGCTTGATTCTTATCCACCCCGGCCCCAGGACGGGCTCCAAGCCGGGATGGGACGTGTCGGCCCCTAGCTGGGTCCTGCCGGCCCCGAGGTGGCCCCAGGCCGAGGTGGGATGGGGCAATCGGTCCCAGGCCGGGCTCCAGCCGGCCCCAAGGGAGATCCAGGTCGTGGTGGGCTGGGCTCTACGACCTCCCTGATTCTCCTAGCCGGCCTGGCCGGCCTCATAGGCCGGGAGCTCCACAGTGAAGGTAAAACCCCCAACGGCCACTTTTCTACTCGGAGTATAAATAGCACTCATCCCCTACCTTTAGAAAGGGTCAATTAAGCTTTCTCTCTCCACCATTGTTGACCACATCTAAGCTCAAGCTTCTCCCAAAATACCCAACCAAATCTCTTGATTCTTTGGGATTTGGGGGAGACACCATAGATCTACAACTCCACCAAGCCGATTCAAAATCACCCCACTCATCCTTTAGGGATCTTATTGTTCTTAGTTCATCGGAGCCAAGAACCTTGTTGCTCTTAGCTCATCGGAGCTTGGAGCCTTGTTGGTATCCCCGAAGCTCTTGTGCTCGTGGATCTTGTTTCCTGGAGTCTTGGTGGCTCTCGGGATTTGGTGAGGACTCGAATGAGATACGGAGTGCCATTTGAGGGCTACTCGGTGCTCCACTTTGGTGGCACCGCACCACTCCAACGGAGATTAGCTTCCATTGGGAAGTGCACTTTAGGATACATCTCCATGTCATTGTGTTCGGTTATCCCTCAACTTGACTTAACTTGTTGCTACTAGCTTAGTCATATATATACCTTGTGCTAGTTGTATTTTCTCAACATATAGGATTGTTCACCTAGTTGCATAATCTAGACAATCTATATTTGAGCACTCTCTTGTTAAATCGAAAAAGAAGTTAAACTTTGTAGTTAACCTATTCACCCCCTCTAGTTAACCTCTCGATCTTTCAATGATGCCACGGCCGTTGGCATTAAGGAAGGCAGAAAGGAGAGAGATCCCGAGTTCTTCTCTGAGTATAGTACGGATAAAGAAGGACATATGACTAGCATGTTCTGGTGTGATTCCCGGTCACGCCGGGACTACCAAGATTATGGTGATGTAGTGGATTTGACAACACTTACAAGATGAATCGTTATGCAATGCCATTCATTCCATTCGTCAGAATAAATAATCACTGTAAGACAACGGTTTTTGGGTATGCCGTTGTATCAAACGAGAAAGAAGAAACATATGTGTGGCTGCTAGAGACATTTTGAAAGCAATGTGTCATAAGAAGCCGAAGTCGATAATCACGGATGTAGACGCTTCGATGATGAAGGCTATTCAGAAGGTTCTTCCGTACGTGAGGTACCGGTTACGTTCATGGAACATTGAAAAGAATATGCAAAAACACTTGCATTATCGCTCTTTGAAACAGCTAAGGTCACTTATATACCACTGGACATCACGTGCGGTCTGGGAGGAGAGACCGAGAGCGTATGTTCAAAAATGGAAAACATCCCTAACCATACCGTGGCTGAGGAGGATGTATAAGATGAGCGTTATTGGGCTGCCGCTTATCTTTCAGATGACTTTTTTCTTGGCATGAGAAGCAACCAGAGAAGTGTAAGTCTTAATTAATGTCTTCATCTTCAATTGAACTTCGGTATGACACTGGTCGATTTGACTTTGCACTTTGAAAACTGTAGTATTCGTCTCCGTGAAACCAAGGCGCATGACAAATATATTAGTAAACATACTGCACCAGTGCCTATTACCAATTCATAAGACCTTGACCAGGCATGTGCAGATACATTCACTCATGAGAACTTTTGTATGTTGCAAGAAGAACTGAAATTGATCGAGAGGCTAGAATTTTTTTAGAAAATTGTGAGGAATCATGGATATACAAAGTTTCTGGTGGCATGGAAAGATAACCGCAAACACGTATTTATTGTGGAGTATACCCCCATAGATTTGAATGAAACTATAAAGTGAAATTGTAGGAGAATGCTTCGGAAGGGGCTCCCTTGTAAGCATATCATGTGTGTATTGAAGCACCTGCAACTATCTAAGATGCGTAGTTGTTGTCGTCTTAAACGGTTACCAAGGGAAGCAAGAGGCGTCTTGCCATCAAAGCGCACGAGTGATCTGTTCGGCTGGGGTTGGGCAAGTGCAGAGGAACGTGCAGCATATGGTGATATTTGCGAATTACAGGCCGACCCATGTAGCTTGGAAAGACCCATTCCCGATGAAAAAGTTGAGAGATGCTCTAGAGGATATAATATCGTATCAGTATGTACCCAAGGTTAACGAGGATGGGAACAGCCAAGTGAGCAAAGAAAATTCACAACCATTCAAAGTACATTCGGTTTCATTTGGTGATCCTCTAAAATTTTCCACGAAGGGCGGGCGTAAGAAGGACAAAAAAGGTGCAAATCAGGATCATCGAACGACGAAAAATGGAAGACCTTTGGAGTTTGATGAGGAGTTACATGTACGGTTGTGCAGCATTTGCAAGTTATCAGGACATAACAGGTCCACGTGCTCGAAGAATCCGAAGTAAGAGATTTTTTTCTTATTATTTCGGCTGATTCATTATATTGCGAGAGCATTTTCTTATTGTGTGTATATTTTGTATGCAGGAACCAAGTATGAAGCACAAGCTGGTAGTGTATTTTTAATTCCGACGCATCCTGGAATCAACAGCTCACATTATACATTATTTTCTTATTTCATTGTTTGTTGGCATGCGATGAATTGAAATCGGCGGACACTATCCCAGCTTCTCGCGTTGCAGAGCTGCATGACACGTCTCAAACGTATCTATAATTTTTGATGCTCCATGTTTGTTTTCTATCTAATACCTTTATGTTTTCACATGTTTTTCTTCGTTTTTCGAAGTTTTTCATGGACTAACCAATTGACAAGATGTCACAGCGCTAGTTCCCGTTTTCTGCTGTTTTTGTTTTCAAAAAAGTTGTTCTGGAAATATTCTCGGAATTGGATGAAACGAAGGCCATTACCTATTTTCCGACACGTCAACGGAGTCCAAAGGAGACCCGGAGGAGGCTCTGAGGCAGCCACACCACCTGGTGGCGCCCCCCTCTGGCCGCGCCGCCACATGGTGTGGGCCCCTCGGGGCATCGCCCTTTCGCCTATTTTTTCCCCCGAGGCATAAACCCTAAAATATAAAGCCTCCATCCATGAAAAGTTCTGTAGCTCCTCCGCCATCGCTGACAAGTTTCAGGGGATAGAAATCTTTGTTCCCGCGCCCTGTCGGGACGGGGAAGTGCCCCGGAGCCATCTCCATCGACTCCACCGCCATCTTCATCGCCGTTGCTGACTCCCATGATAAGGAGGGAGTAGTTCTCCCCCGGGCCTGAGGGCTCTACCGGTGGCTATGTTTTTCATATCTCTCTCGCATGGTGTGATCTTTATGTGATCATGAGCTTTGTAATCTAATTGAATAAGTAGATGTTACTCTTCATCTATTATGCTACTCAAGTGGTTTATTTATGAGATTTCCGTAGACACTCTGATCACGGTGTAAAGGTGGCGGTGTGTGCACCATGCGAATGCTTTATATAGTTTTGTTGGATGACCCTATGAAATTGTTCTATTTGTCTGGAACCATCTAGGTCTCATGGTGATAGCATGGGGTTACCTAGATGGGGAATGCGAACTCTAAGGAGTGCTTTTATAGCCCTAGGCAATAATTGGTGTTTGTTATCATACCGGAGAGTGGTTTGGAGTTGCATAGTGAAGAGATGATATTTGTCCATTCAGTTATGTTATTATTGTTGAGAGTGTCCACTAGTGAAAGTATGATCACTAGTCATTGTTTCTAAGCATTGAAACACCATTTACAATCAGTTCTGCTACATGTTTGCTTGCTGCCATTTTTAATTTAGATTTCTATTATCACTTCGCCGAACTAGTGCACCTATACAACTGACAATTGTATTAGGTGTGTTGGGGACAAAAGAGACTTCTTGTATCTTAATTGTAGGGTTACTTGAAGAGGGGTATCTTTGACCTCTACATCCCCGAGTTCGATAAACCTTGGGTGATCCAATTAAGGGAAACTTGATGTTGTTCTACAAACCTCTGCACTTGGAGGTCCAACACTGTCTACAAGAATAGAAGTGTGTGTAGACATCAAGCTCTTTTCTGGTGCCGTTGCCTGGGAGGTAAGGTAAAAGTTACTCACATCCTCTGTGGGTGCTCAAAGTTATTTCCTTTAGTTTCTGCAATTATATCTTTTTGTTTCTTGTTTTTATTTTCACTAGTTAGGCTTATTTTTACTTGTTCCTTGATTTTATCTTTAGGCTTAATAGAAAACAACAAAATATGAGAGAGCTTTATAATCTTTATATTGAATTAGGACATGATACTTTGAAAAGAAAATTAAAAAAACCTATGGAATTTTGTTTGCATAATAGTGATAGCAATGTTATTAGCATTAATTCTTTGCACACCATTATTTCTAATGCTATGGAAAAGTCTAAGATTGGGGAAGCTAGTTTTTATGAAAATGATCTTTTTAGTTCCCCAGCTTTAGAGGAGAAAATTTTCTCTGATGATTCTAGTGATGCTTGTGATATTTTAAATCCTCCTACTGAAAGTTTTCCTTTTAAAATACCTATGGAAGTTGTTGAACGTGTTATGAATAACTGCTATTTCGGATATGGATCTGTCCATCCTGATGATCATTTACTCTTTATACATGAATTATGCGAGTTGTTCAAGTGTGCATGTATTTCAATGGACCAAGTTAAGAGGAGGCTATTCTCTTTGTCACTTAAGGACAAAGAAAGGGAGTGGTATGAGCTACCAGATGATCCTCATCATTTGGAGTGGAAGGAGGTTGAATCTATCTTTTACTCTAAATTTTATCCTTCTCATGAACTGTATTTTTATAGGAATTACATTTATAATTTTTGGCCTCGTGATGGAAAAAGCATTGCCCAAGCTTGAGGAAGACTGAAAATATTAATACTCAAATGTCCTAACCATGAGATTCCTGAGGAAATAATTGTTACTAATTTTTATGCAAGGCTTTCAGAAAATTGCAAGGATTATCTAGATACCTGTTTAGAGGATTCTTTCTCAAGTAAGAAGGTTGAAGCTAAATGGGATTTTCTTGAAACAATTCAAAACAATAATGAAGATTGAATAACGACAGAGGTAAATAATCAAGTATAAACTATGAGTATGATTGCATTAAGTCTTCCGCTGAAACTGCTGATTTTCAAGAGCTTAGTGTTAAATATGGTCTTGATCCTCAAATTATTTTTAATTGGTATAGATCCTTTGCTTCTCATATTAATGTTCCTAAAGAAAATTGGGACATATATCATGAACCTTTTAAAGACACTTGCATGAAAAATGAAACTGTTATTAATGATTGCAATGAACATGCTCAAACTTCTGAAAGTACTATTTCTCATAAGCATGTTATTTTTTGCGGAGAACTTAGACCTTGTGAAAAGAATCAAATCGAAGAAGAATATTGTATCCATCACAAGAATGAAAAAACTAGAATATGGGACAGGGTTTTAAATGATCTTGGTGAAAAAGTTTGTGCCCTCTATCCTTTTATTTGTGAACTTTGCTATGAAGTGGGTCATTTCAATTTTCAATGCTCATGCTATAATAATAGTCCTTCGGATCCAATGAGTACTACACGTTTGTATTGTGATGACATGATCACTCCTAATCAGTATGACGAACTTGCACTATTTTTGGGGGTGTGAAGAGTTATCAAGAAAAACTTCTTTGGTATATATGAGTGCTTTTGGCGTCCTACATGGTTGTTATCTTTATTGTGTTGATAATTGCCACGCAAATAATTACATACAAAAAATTATAAAAGATGAGACTTTACCAAAATATGACAGGACTAATATGTGTTTTACTCTTATTAATGAAGAGGAGGAATTCTCCAAAGTTTTTTCTATTGTTTCTGACAATAAATCAGGGTATGTGGAGAAGCTTCCTTTCAAGGCTCTCCCTCCTAAAGAGGGGAAGAAAAAGAAAAAGAAGAAGAAGATGAGTAAAAGGAGAGAGGTAACAATATCCCCCCCTAAGCATGTTGATCCTATTATAGTTGTTGATGATGAGTCTGAAATTGATGATGTTCCTGTGTCTGTTACTTATGAAAGTGATCATGATTGGGAGAAACACGCTACTTTTGATATTGAAAACCTCTTTGATATTGAAACACGCTACTATCCATGTTCCTAAAAATGATGATATTGTGGATGATGTGTTTGAAAATCATTTTGCTACTGATGATTACATGCTTGATACATCTCCTTGTAGTAAAAATGACGACATTGTGGAAGATGCATTTGAAAATCCTTTTGCTAATGATGATATTATGCCTCTAGTCTTTGATAACTACGAAGAATACTATAACATAGGCTATAATTACAATTAACCTTATGAAACTTGTCATAGTTATGGAGGGATTACCCAAAACCATCTCCCTAATATACAACTTGTCTACCATGTTGGAGTTCTTTATGATGATTACAACGATGAATATGGTATTTTCAGTCCACCTACTATTAAGGAGAAAATTAATTATGACTATAATATGCCTCCTATATTTGATGATTATGGTGATGAGAATAATAATGATAGCTATTTTGTTGAGTTTGCTCCCACAACTATTAATAAGAATGACTATGCTTATGTGGAGAGTATAATTCTTTTTTGCATGTGGCTCATGATAAGAATGTTTTATGTGATAGTTATATTGTTAATTTTATTCATGATGCTATTGAAAGTTATTATGAGAGAGGGAAACATAGTTTCATGCATCTCAACAATATTAAGTTTCCCCTCTTTATGTTGAAATTTTTGAAGTTGCACTTATTTTGTCTTCCTATGCTAGCCACTTTATGCTTTGTTGACTTATTTTTCTACAAGATTCTTTTTCATAGGAAGTGGGTTAGACTTAAATTTGTTTTATGTTTGCTTTTTGATGCTCTCTTTTGCTTAAAATTCATATTTCTTATGTGAGCATTCTCTCAAATTATCATGCCTAATTGAGTAATTTCATATGCAACTAAAACACGAAAAATATCCATTCATTTTAATAAGATTACGTTTTATACAATGGACTGAAGATCAGTGACCGACTGTCGAGGAGAGCAAGAAGACAACAAAACAACATAATAATAAAGTCTTGCACATTTTCATCTAAGAAAATATATGTAGGAAGTGTAGTACTCTTTTTGCAGATCGTGGGAAATGTACCAATAACATGCATCCTTCTCACGTGCACACTTCACTTTCATCCTTGATAAATTCAATCAAAGAAATGGACACTTTACTTAACCAAATATAAGAAAAAAAAAAGCAATAGTTGCAGACTGAATTCATATAATTAGAGATCTTTTGAAAAAAAATAGATATCTGAAATAGTAATCATTAAACTGCCTATATGTATGCAAAGGTACAAATAGCATGGATGGAGACCACGGCTAACTTTAAACGGCAATCAATTTTTTATGAGAACCTGAAGCTACTGTGTGAGATGAAAATAAGATAAGAAAATTAGGAATAAATCACCGAATAATTAACAATCATGGCCTTGCTAGTTGGTACTAACGTGGAGGGTTAAGTTTTGTGTGACCACCTGCAATAGTACAGTAGATCAGCAACAGTGTGCAGCATGTCAAGGGAAATCGGTCCAGCAAATCTACAGAAAGAGGGAGTAGCACATGATAAAATACAAATACTTATTACCTGTAATCGTCGATTTGTGGCAAGAAGACGCATATGCATTGCTTCAAGGCTTGCTGTGATACTGTCCCAGGGCGGTAACAGGCAGTGGTCGCGACGATGCTCTATTAGAGATTGCTACACACGACAAAGCATAGGGTCGACTTGCCTCCGGCATTCGAAAAAAGTGGCAAGGAGGGAGGGAACCGCGGGAACAACGGTGAAGAAGGCGGCAGACAAATCGACATTGAGACAATTTTTTGAAAGGGAGACCGAGACTTGTTTACACGTGACTGCCTCAAGGTGCAGGTAGTTGCTGGCACTTCGTGAATTGCCTCTGGGATACCTAGGAAGGCTAGGAGGGAGGTGGACGACACGGGGCTGGGAGTGCTGGATGTTATAGAGGCGGTGGCTCAAGGCCACGCAGACGATTTTTTTTTTGAGGGAGCCATGGCGGTGAGGACTAGAGGTAGTGCTAGGGAGAGATAATAGCATAAAACTACTACTTTTGGCGTTTTTGTGCGGAAAACTACCACAAGACGTTCTAATCGTAAAAACCTACCAGATTTTTTCTAGCCGTTCGCAATAAACACTAACCTCTCTCTGAACGCGAATTGACACGGGAACTGACCGCTGGGGCCTACCACTTGGATGATGTGGCAGAGGGCGGGGGATGTTCGAACGCGCGGCCATTTCCTTCCGTTACGGGCAAGTGGGGCCCGCACGCCAGCGTGGCAAATATCGCGCGAGTGAAGCAGCATCAACCTGAGCGTCTCATTCTTCTCTTCCCTTCTTTCTTGCGCCGTCGCCGCCATTGACGCTCGCACGGTGCCGCCGTTGCCACCATTGACGCTCACACGCTGCCACCACCGCCGCCATCGCCATGCCCAGCTGGCACGACGGCTCTTCGTCGGGCAACGATTTCCTAGCTGTAAGTTCTCCCCATGTACCTTTAATTTTGGATTTAGGGTTAGGTTTAGGAGATGGGGAAAATCGGAATATTTCGTCGATTAATTCCGAATTCACTGTCAATTAGGACATCACGGAGCTCGATCTTACTCCTGAAACCACAGATGACCCGACATTTTTCGGTATTGATCTGGATTGTCCCCATGTTTGCCGCGTGCATAAGCTCAAGCCTAGGAGGTGTGTTGCATTCCAAGGAAGCAACACTGGCCGCAGATTCTATCTCTGTTCTGTTGCACATGTAAGTAATGGAAAGCTTTATCTTTTCTTTGCAAATGTACCAAGTGGAGAGAATTATTTTCCAGTTAAATAATGTAGTTAATATTACTTTCAGTACAGAATTCTTTGCAGCTAGTAGAGATTTGCACTTAATATTAATGTAGCTGTCATGTATAATTAATATGGCCTAGAATGTAGAAGAGAACATTTCAGTAGAGAAATTAATATAAGTTAATATGCTATAATTACTGTCAGAAGAGAATTACTTAATAATAATGTAGAAGAGAACATTTCACTTAATATTAATGTAGCAGAGAACTTTCAGTAGAGAATTATTTGCCTGTTCTCACCGAAACATGCAGTAGGTGGCATGTATTTATGTAGCAGAGAACATTTCATATAAATTAATAAGGTATAATTATTTGCAACCAGTAGAGAATTGTGGGTTTGTCTGTTGGATAGATGGAGAATGGCCAGAAACAGCACAGAATGCTATAGCAAGAGTGTGGGCAATGTATAATGAATGCAGGAGTGCCAGAACTGATGAGAATTATGAGCATGCAATGGTTGTTAATGACCTGTCTGAAGAGAAGAACAAGTTAGAGAAGAAGTACTCTGATCTTGTGAAGGATGTCAACAAATATTGCACTGATACTCACAATAGGGTGATGCAGAAGAACTATGCAAAGATAATGAAGGAGGGCAGTGATGATGACAAGCTGGTGGAGCTGGAGAAGGAAAAGGATCTGCTGAAGAACAAAGTTGAAGTACTTGAGAAAGAAATTGTAGAGCTGAAGCAGGTGCAGAGAATTCAAGCTGCTGTAATGAAGGTGAAGCAGGAAAAATACCATGCTGATTTGTTGGGTATGAAAGAGGAGCAGGAAAAATACAGTGCTGAGATGTTGGCTATGAAAGAGGAGCAGGAAAAATACACTACGGAGAAATTGGCTATGAAAGAGGAGAAGAACACCTGGGAAACTGAGAAGTCAGCTATGAAAGAGGAGAAGAAAAAATTAGAGTACATGATTTATGAAATGGTGAATGCAAGTCAGACTTTGAAGGATAAGCTGAACAAGATTAGGGGAATATGTGATGAGTAAAATGTAGTTTTCCAGTAATGTTGGCACTGTTATTTTAATTTAAGTGAGAAGAACTTTTTAGTTTGAATTGTAATGGCACATTTTAAATTGTGGTGACTTGAACCTTTCTGTTTGAATTGTAATGGAAGATTTGAGTTGTGCTTTGTTTCAATATTAATGTTTGTGGTTTATTTGAAGTACCAAATGGTTTATTTGAAAGGAAAATGGCCAAATTTAGATAATAGGGGTTGTCGAGAAGTTTCAGTCGACAACCCTACCTTAGTGAATGGAAGAGGTTCATATGAGTTGTCGAGAAGTTGACGAAACTTCTCGACAACCCTACCTTAGTGAATGGAAGAGGTTCATATGAGTTGTCGAGAAGTTGACGAAACTTCTCGACAACCCTATTATCTAAATTTGTGTTGTCGACAAGTTTTAGAAAATCTCGACAACCACTTCCACTCCAACCAAATGGTAAATTATGGTTGTCGAGAGTTTCTGAAACTTCTCGACAACCCCTATTGGTTCATTTGGGTTGTCGACAAGTTTCAGAAACGCTCGACAACCTATTCCCACTAGAACCAAATGGTACATTAGGTTTGTCAAGAGTTTCTGAAACTTGTCGACACTTTTAGATCATCCTAAATGAAAGGGGGGGGGGTCAAAATGGCAGAAACACAAACTAACATAGTCTTGAACTCAAATCTTTCTTACAAACATAGTCTTGCACTGTCAACAAACATAAACTGACATAGTTTTGAACCAAACAGACCAAACTGACATAGTTTTGAACTAAATTACCAAACTGACATAGTTGAGAACCAAATTACCAAACCGACATAGTTTTTAACCAAACTGACATAGTTTTGAACCAAACAGACCAAATTGACATAGTTTCAAACAGAGGACATGCCCTCACTTCTTCTTGTAGCTGTTGGGAATATGCCCTAGAGGCAATCATGTATGATGTAATTCCCACTGCATTCATAAAGTTATTAAGTTGTCCTTGTTTTGAACATCTGATATATGTCATTGAATATGTGATTCGATTGTGGAACTATATATTCATGTTGTTCATACTAGATTGTCCTTGGTCATTTAGGTTGTGCTGGACACACACCCTAGACTAATGTGAGTGTTGGCTGATGACACGGTTCCACTTGTCATGGGCATGGTGATGCCATTCCAACGTTCACGGACTTGGCTAAAGAGTTTAGCAAGTCAGACTGACCCACATTGAGATGCAACGAGCAAGTCGTCATTTGCATGTCTCAATCAATGTAATCCTTAGACCTGAGGTTGTCGCACAATACGAGTTGTGGATCACCGACTTAGGTTCTGTCAAACGTTGTTCTGTGACAAGGCAACTATAAAGGCAGAGTTCGGGTCGAATGAGAAGCAAGCTGCGTGATGTGGATAATCAAGATGAGATTTTGCCCCTCCGAATGGAGAGATATTCTCTGGGCCCTCTCGAGTGATATGATTCAGGAAGCATGGCCATGCGCGACTCAGTTAAGTGTTAACTGTATCTGTTGACTAAGAGTTAGTCAGATGAATCACATTTCACGGATCGAGAAGAGAGTCGAGCTATTTAAGGGATGACGATAAATCGCCTATAGTTCGACAAGGTATATCGTGAGGCAAAAGGGACTAAGATGTAAATCACATTGGAAGGTATGTCGTCATGACTCAATGGGACTTGGGAGTAGGCACGTTCTGCTAGGAGCCGCTACCGATTGATCGATTGAGAGTCGGACTCTAATCGTGTCCAAGTCGCCATGAGCCTGCAGGGTCGCACACTTAAGAGCGGGAGAAAGTATTGGTTGGGTTGGACCCGAACCGGAAATGGACTGATTTTGTGAGTCGGACTCACAGAGGGAATGGGCCACAAGTGTTGTGAAGCCCACTACCATTCGCTATATAAAGAGGGGCGCAGGTTGCCCAGCGGGCACGTTAGTCCAGCCGTCGCACCAGACCTAGCAGTCTGCCGTCGGAGCTCCTCCTCGTACGTGTATATACCTGCAGAGGTGTTGTACGTTCAGCACTTCGACATTCGCGGGATCGGATCGGTTGGATCGGATCATAGACTGCACTGTCCTGACGCGCTTCATCGATAATCCGCAACCGCGCGTCTAGTGGTAATCATCGTGGCCTTCTACCTCGGCTAGATCTTGGAAGTACCGCGTACGAAAAAGTTTTGTTTATCTCTACGCATTCCAACAGTAGCTGCTATGCTTCCCAGCACCGAGATAGGCTTCCATTCTCCTAGTCACTTTAGGTTGTCTTTTGCCTATAGAACTAGTGCCAGGTTCTGAATCACTGGAGCTCCTTGGTGCATTGAATGGTCTAGTTGGTGCTGCTTGAGGTGGTCTTGGTGTTGTTGGGGGGTGGTGTTGCTGCTCTAGTTGCTGCTGCTTGATATGGTCTTGGTGATGCTGGGGGTGGTGTTGCTGCTCTAGTTGCTGCTGGAGGTGGCATAGCTGCTGTAGTTGCTGGTGGAGTAGGAGTAGCTGCTGATGTAGTACCAGAAGTAGATGAACCCTCACACAAGTTGTGCCTGCTAGCCTGCACATAATGACATTTATTAGAGCAAGAAATGATATTTATTCAAAGTACAAGATTTGCTAAGTACCTGGTGCATATTTTTCCTAATTTGAAGCTCTGGCTTCAATGTAGTTGAGCAGTTAGTCCACTTATGTCGTACCAAGTTGCAGTTGCTACAAGTGATAGAGGTCATCCTAGAAGAATCTCTAGGTGCAGGCACCTCAAACTGTCCCTTCCTTATTTTCACTTGCTTTCTTCCAGGTTTAGCATGGAAGACTGGTGATTCAATATCCTGGGTATCTGTCTTATTCCAGTCCTCAGGTCCAGGTACAGGGTATATGGTATGCTTGAAGGCTTATGTATACATTGGCTTCTTGAAGAAATCATGGACATAGTCTTCTAGATGCTGTTTAAGCTTCATTATTGCAGCAACTGCATGGTTGCATGGAATGCATGTTAAGTCCCATTTTCTACACCCACAAGTTTTTTCCCTTAGATCAACTGCAACTACCCTACCACTGACACTAGTGACTTGCCATAGACCTATCTCACAGTTAACAGCTCCACAATCTCTAGACCACCTCTTTGATTCTTCAAATTTTTCTGTGTAAAGGAGTTATTTCCCATCTTGCTTCTTGTAGCTTCTCTCTTGTCCCACTGTACTTCACCATTAATTTATTCATGATACCCTCAAGCATAGTCCTGATTGGCTTGTTCCTGACATCCAAAATCATTCTGTTAAATACTTCACTGATGTTGTTAACTACAAGGTCTCTCTTGCAGCTTGTGTCAAAGAGATTCCTAGCCCAAGTCTCAGGGGGGATTTGCACAAGCGAGTTGTATGCTTCCAAGCAATCATTTTTCAGACCTTCCATTGCTGTGTCAAATCCATTCTTGGTGTAGGAGTAGCTTGCAGCATCCATGTATTTCTTCAGCTCTGGGCCTCTAAATCCCGCTCTCTGGAAATTGGCATAAATATGCCTTAAACAGAACATCTGTGGTGAATCTGGGAACACCTTTGATATTGCATTGAGCAGTCCCTGCACAATGAAAGGAGACAACAGTTAGCAACAGTGAACAACACATACTACAAATTCAATGGTTTTCAGTACAAAGTGCTTGCCTTTTGCCTATATGATATTATAGTGTATCTCCCAAATTTTCCACTCTCTCCAATACAGTACTTAAGTTGGGTTAAAAACCACAACCAACTTGGATTGTCTTCCTTGTCAACTACTCCAAAAGAAACAGGGAAGATATTGTTGTTACCATCTCTACCTGTTGCAGCAAGAATTTGCTGCCCTGTTGTCAATTTGATGAAGCAACCATCTACACCTACATTTCATACCAACGAAACAATGAATTATGCAACTGACTTAGAGAAATACATGGAATAATTACTTGCATGACATGGTATTTAAATATTACCTACAAATGGCCTACATCCATTAAGAAATCCCTCCTTTGATGCATTCAAGCATATGAATAGACCATGGAATCTTGGATTAGCTGTAGGATCCCCCAACACTTGCCTAGTTGTCACAATACACCTGCTTCCTGGGTTTGTATCAAGAATGGCCTGCAAATAATCCCTAAGCCTTGTGTACTGTGCATGCTGATCACCAAGTACAGAATCAAATGCCCTCTTCCTAGCTCTATAAGCTTTGCTTCTGGGAACTACCACTCCAAATTGTTTCTTTGCATTCTCAATGAGTGTATCAACACAAGTATTGGGGTAAGTTCTTATTGAACCAACGGAATTAGCAGCTAACTAATCTATGCTAACTCTTGTGTTCTCTCCAAGAGGTATGCAAGTGTGCCTATTTTTACATTTCGTTATGCAAAATGTTTTCTCATGTGCAATTTTGGAAGCAGTTATGAAAAATGGACACCCCTGGGAAATTCCATCCTGTGAGCAGTTCACAATGATCCTATCTGGTGTGTTCCTATGATAGGAAAAATTCCTCAGCCGTGTGATGTGAAAATTCCTGAGAGCAACTCTGAATTCATACACATCTTTAAAACACAACTTAACAACAAACTGCATTTGGGGATCAGCTCTGTTGGGATCATATCAGTTCCTTTTTTTATTTTTCTTCAGCTTCTTTCTCTTTCTTCCACTTGCTAGTTGAAATTTCTTTACTATTCCATCATCATCACTGGAACCTATATCATCTGGACTGCTCTCCTCATCACTTGAGGGCCTGAAGTCACACATATCTGTATCATCAGTCTCATAGTGAGACCTGCTTGTTGGACCAGACTTACTAGGTGCCTTCTTGTCAGAAAAATAATCCTCTAAATCCACTTCAGCATCAGATTCATCATGTTCTTCTTCTTCTTCATATTCAAATATCTCTTCCACATCTGTGTCCCCTTCATAGTGTAAAAATGTGTTTTCCTTCTGCTTTTTCTGCTGACTAAGCTTGGCCAATATCTCACTAGTTTCTTGGTCAGGTTCCCTTGCCCTTTTCTTCCTCTGAATTTTTCTATCTAGCTCCCACTCCTCTTCTACCAATCTGTTGTGCTCTTCAGGGTTATACTCACCTCTGTCATAAAAGAAGTCATCATCATTAGATAAAACATCAACAGATAAAACCTACTTTTCTGTCAACTTCTTCTGAAAATTACAGCTCTGTTGTGTGCCAACATGTACCACTTCTGAAATATCAATAGCTACTCGATACATGCCTTCTTCACCTGAAGAAATATAGTTAACACCATCCAAGGCTACTGAAAATACAACTGGCTCTGAGATTACTGTAGGGCATCCTTCTTCAATGTTAAATCCCACTGGCCATGATGCGTTTTTCTTCAGAACTGTGATATTTATAATCTTCTCACTCTCATACAGAGCAAGCATTTCTTCTACCTTTGCCATGCTGTCAATAAGTTCCATTCCTTCATAGCCAATGCCCTCTTCTTTAACATAGAACATGCTATCTCTGATTCCATAACCATGTCCCTCAATCATTGCTAACAGATTCATTACAGTGATGTCACTTCTGCTCAAATTTCTCTCCAAATTGTCTTGCCCAGGGAAATTAAATCTGAGCTCCCATATTTCATCATCAAGCTTAGCAATATATTAATAGCTACATTAGTGCTAGCAGTTTCAGTACATCTAGAATTGGTTTATCTATGTTGATAATAACTAGAGTGGATCTACCTATGTCGCTACTACAGTGCATCTTACTAGGGTTAGAAGGGAGGGAGAAGAGAGAAGGCAAATACTTACTCCACTCCACCAAACGGAGAAGTCCACTGGTAGCTGCTCTTCGCCGAAGAAGACAGCACATCATTCGCAAATGCTCTTGCTGCGCGAGCCTCCAGCAGCGGCGGTGTCTGCCCCTCCGGCCGCGCGCCTTCTCGCCATGGAGAATCGGCGCCGCTCCCCTCTTGCGAGCTCATGCCGTCAACACCGTAGAAATCGTCGCCGTCGCCGGGAGTCGCCGCCGCCATGTCAGGGAAAGAGGGGAAGAAATCGCGCGCGGCTCGAACCCTAGAACTGGCGTACCGTAATATTTGCCACGCTGGTGTGCGGGCCCCACTTGCCCGTAACGGAAGGAAACGGCCGCACGTTCGAACATCCCCGCCCTCTGCCACGTCATCCAAGTGGTGGGCCCAGCGGTCAGTTCCCCTGTCAATTCGCGTTCAGAGAGGGGTTAGTGTTTATTGCGAACGGCTAGAAAAAATCTGGTACGTTTTTGCGATTAGAACGTCTTGTGGTAGTTTTCCGCACAAAAGCGCCAAAAGTGGTAGTTTTATGCTATTATCTCTGCTAGGGATCAGGCGTGTAAGTTTTTTCATGCAAAAAGGTATTGTAGATGGTATGTCAGGCACTAATTAAATTTGCCAATTATATTTATTGTTGGATCATTACCCTAGTTTTAAGGACCGGACTGGACCGACGGTCCAACCAAAAAAAGGAGAACCGAAGCTTTGTCCTTTTTTTAAGAAGCATTGGTCTTTTAATAAAAAACCAGAAAAATATATTCAAAATGGTGTATAAACTAGGAATTGAACTCTTTACCTTGACTCAAGGTGCACTACAAGCTCAATTACCATCTATGCTATCAATACTTTGTGATTTTTTAGTTCATTGCAGAAATATTATGTGTATTTATTTGTTTCGAGGTCAAAATTTTGAAAAATTAGCTTAAATAATCACTTTTTTTGTTGCAAATGAACCGATGAACTGACGGTCCAACCGGTGAAAACCTGAACTAATAGCCTCACTAGTTCGTTTTTTAAACTATGATCATTACGCTGATATGGTGTGATGATGAATCAGTCGGATACCTATGCATACATTTTTTTAGGGTTCAGGAGTCTTTTTCATACATGTAGTATATGGTGGAATCTCTTGTACGTGTCATATACTAAAAGATGGACCCATGACATTATGTACGTACGTAACGTTTGGATATTTTAATCTCAACCATTATAATCTGAATCAACGATCAATTTAATTTAACCTATGTGGATTGGTGTCTCATATAGGTGGAAACTCCCATTTCAGAGGAAAAGGAGGGGATCTTTGCAAGAGTTGTGGTATAATTTTGTTTTTGCTGTTCCTAGGGGCTACCCTAACACAACCAAGCACTTAGTTGCACTTTGCTATCCCCTCTTGACGCCGTTACTGGCTGTAGACCTATAAATCTGGATTTTTTCCAGCAGGGGTAGGGTTTCACCGGAGAAGCGGCTCCGGAGTATCGGAATGCCACCAAATGACAGGTGGTTCCATATCACATATGTGCAAGTATGTTTTGGGTCTTAGATTTCCAAGACCCCATTAATGGAGGCAACGAAGGGTGTGTACTCTCCATCAAGACCTGCAAGTATGTACCCCTTGGGCTCATCGTCATCAATTGTCTTCCATATCGCAACAAGTTCAGACACAATGCCCCTCATCTTAGAGATAAACTACGCTGCCGTCAGATCAAGTTTCTTGGTGTTGCTCAATGGACCCCTCATCATGTCGACCCGTGCACAAGATTGCGATGAGAACAACCCATCGATGGCAGCCCAGATCTCATGCGAGTGCTCAGTACAAATCACTTGGGCAAGGAGATCGGACCGAGAGACTTGACAAGGCAACTGAACACATATTGGTCATGAGCAAGGCAGACGACATAGGCTTCACTCGGAACGAAGATCTTCTTATTTTCTGCATCCTCGACCTTCATGGTTTTGGGCGGGGCACGTTCGGAACCATCTAATAGCCCCATGACCTGCGCAACGCTAAGTGCCGGAAGAACTTGAGCCTTCCAGAACATGTGATTTTCTCGTGACAGCTTCTCCGCCGGTGGTGCGCCAAGGGCAGCCATAAGGCTCGCTGTCGCGGACGAAGAGGAAGCCATCTAATTAGTAGGGTTTTGGTTTTACCGCGACGAAGTGGACGCCATCTAATTTGTAGGCATTCGGTTTTACTTGGTGTTTGGGTTTTGGGAGGGAGGGAATCATGGTGGTGCTGGATCATGGCCAGCGTTTGAAATTTTGTTCTTTGGTGGTTTTCGGTTCCAGGTTTTCTCGGAGTTCCTGCACCGGCGATCGCTGGAGCGATCGGATCTAGACGTCAGGAGGTCAGCTCCGATACTATGTCGGTAGGGCTGGAACCTGTGCTTGGGCCGGGTTGCATGTTATATAGATGTAGAGAACCGGGTATCGTACCAGGTAGAGTACTACTCTATACTTGTATGTATACATATGTTATTACAAGTTTAAAGGGATCTAAGGAATTTACTTTAAAAGGTTCGACACCAGACCACCTTACCAAAACAACCAACTGAAACAACGACACCCCAACGAGAAGGCGACGAATATTGTCTGCTACTCCTGCACGCTACAAATGCAGGACACCCTTTACAATTGAATACGGTTTCGTGTACATTTTAGGAATTCAAAGGGGTCGTAGGAAAACTGAAAGTTTCGCCCTCATCGATATGCCTCTTTCCTTCACGCTGTGGCACATAATTCCACATATTTTGGCTCTTTATTTTTCGTTCTTCAGATTTTTGGATCCACTTTTGTTCTAGCTCTGACCCCTCATCCAACAAGTTAGTGGCATCACTCTGCATGTTTAGCTTTGCTAAGAGCATGTCTAACAGGACCCGTAAAGTTTGGCCCTCTAAATCGCGTGTAGAGGGCCCTGTATAGGAAAATTAGGAAAATCTTTGCTCAGTTTTTCGAGTTCGTCTAGCAGTCCCCTTAAATCCGCCCCGTATATTTAAATTCGAACTACGCGGGAGAGAAGAAGAAGCTTGATTTCATTGATTCGTTCAGATCACCATTACAAGAACTGCTAGAACTGCTAGAACTGCTAGAAATCTAACCTATAACTAGTCGAGGAAGACGACGGGGCCGGCCTTCGCCTCCATCTCCTTGAAGGCCTCGACGTCGGCGACGGCCTTCGCCTCCTCCTCCGCTTCCGCCCGCGCCCGCGCCTCTGCTTCCTGCTTCGAGAGCTCGAGCGCGGCCGCGAAGGCGGCCTCCTCCTCCTCCTCTGTCGCCGGCAGCGCTTCCTCCTCCGCTGCCGCGCGTCCTCCTCCGCTGCCGCTAGCGCCGTCGCCGCCGCGCTTGCACGACTGCAGCAGCTCCCTCTCGGCGAGCCACTTCTCGAACTTGCGGCCGCTCATCGGCCGCGGCGGCGGGTCGACGGTGTAGTAAATCCCTCCCGGGGCGTAGTCCTTCAGCGTGTCCGGCATTGCCTCCGGCCACGCGACGTACTTCCACACGCTCCGGCGGCTCCCTGCAACAGAGTGCTTGCAATGGAGCCGCCACGCCTCCTCGAGCGTCTCCGGCTCGCGGCGGCGCTTGGAGCGGGCGGTGGAGGAGCCGGAGGCGTCGGGGGAGCTCATGGCGGTGGTGGAGCTTCTAATTGTGCGGCTAAGCGTGCGTAATTGCTCGCCGGAAGTGCGAATGCGGCGGCGGCGCGCGGCGGAGCTAGGGTTGCGGGTGGGGGGTTGGACCCCCACCCGAACCCTCACCCTCTATATGTACGGGGCGGAGGGGGCGGTGGAGCAGGCCCCGTAAATTTTTGTTACGGGCCAGGCGGCATACGGGTCCTGCTAGACGGCCGTTTTGGCCCGCGCCCCGTATGCCGCCGGAATTATACGGGGCGCTCGCGTGATACGGGGCCTGTTAGACATGCTCTAAGGCGACTGACTGCATGTAGTAAGCTGTTGGCCACTCCGGAAGGATAACTTGTGCTTGCATCGCGTCCCGGAGGGCTGAACCAGGTTGGTCAGACATTAGGTGGCAGAAGCTACGTCTGGCAAAAACAGTTGCTGACGGAAATAGCTCACCATGAATAAACTGTCAAACAATGACAGAAAATGGTGGATCAGCTATATTACGGCGACTTTATTTACAACACTGAATACCTCCGTATGCAACAACAAAAAAAACCTCCGTATGCAAAGTGTAAAGCTAATACCTGGGTATAGTTATCTATGGCTTCCTCAAAATCTTCATCCCGAAACGCATGGTCACCCCTTTTTCTTTTGTCCATGATATTGGCCATCTCCTGTGTCCATACTTCGAAAGATGGCTGCAGCATGAAGACTGATAAACAGATAGGAGCACGGAAACAGAGGTGGAAATAGATTGTGTTGTCTCCAGTTACCTCATTCTTCCCTTCATCATCTATGTAATGCTTCGAGACCAAAATCTGATGGATGGCAATTAGGTTCATCTGGGAGCAGGCTTCTCCCATGCCAGTGGTTGATATCTGGTCCATTTTAATCTCAGTGGTTTTGATAGCAGTATGTTTAAAAAAATTGTATTCTAAAAACAGATATTTTAAAAAATAATTATGAACTCTTCAAACAGAGATGATGTTGGCTTTATCATAGGCAAATTTTGTTGAAGCACACTCTACTTTGCCCTATGTACCATTAAAACACGCTTTTGCTGAGACACTGTTTTCGTATTCTTTGTTCAGGCGCACTGTTTTAGAGATGTCCGTCTTCGGAGGTGACTGGCGTCGGTCGAGACGCGGCGATGTTTCTTAGTTTAGGACAGGCTCTCTTGTTCCGTAGTTCTGATATCGTTGGTGTCTGTCCTCGGGCTAGCCGAGTGTGGAGTGCGTACTACACTCACTGTTCGCAGCGAGGTGTAGTCGTTATGCTCTACTGGGTCGTGTTGTCTGCTCGTTCTTGAGCATGTAAAACTCTTCTTTTCTATCAATGCAACGAAACACAAAGCTTTTGCGTTTTCGCGAAAAAATAATTCCGAAGGTAACTTAGAAAATGCCAAACACTACGGGAGAGCCAATAGACGCCGACGGCCGGCCAATACGCCGACGGCCAACTATCGGCCCCCTCGGCGTAGGGTGGCCGGTAGGATCGGCCCTCCGCCTGCCCGTCGGCGTCTCCTCCCCCTCGGCGTCTGGAGGCTACCCCGAGGGGGCACCGTCGGCGTATCTATCCCCCTCGGCGTAGGGATGCCCCGTTACGCCCTTCGAACGCGCCGTTATGTGATAGGCTACGCCGACGGCACCCCCTCGGCGTAGGTAAATGATTTTTTTTTCCCGCGTTAGACCGTACCGTGTGAGCGCGTGTGAGGTTTAAAAGAAAAAAAAACTAACCCTACGCCGAGGGGGTGCCGTCGGCGTAGGTGGAGGAAATTTTTTTTCTTCCCGTTCGATCGTAACGAACCCTACGCCGAGGGGGTGCCGTCGGCGTAGGTATTGTTTTTTTTTTCCTTTGCTCGATCGCGATGCGCAGGCCGTTTGCGTGTGTGTTTAAAGAAAAATCTTTATTTTGCCAAACTCTTGGTATATCTATGTTGAAATAGGTACTTGTGTACCTAAAAATGATTTTTGCCAAAAATCATGAGCAAACTATGAGGTACCTATAGTTCAAATTTGACCAGTTTCCAGCGGAATCGGCAGAAACTTCTGTTCTTCAAAAGAGGTGGATGGAAACCTTTTCATATGAAACAAATTGGTTATTTGTGCATATAACATGGTCTAGAATTTTCAAAAATTATAGCTCTCAAGTTTTGCAACATATTTGCGGTAGGTCCTTCACAAAAAAACCCATTTTTTACACTCCGGACATGGAAAATGGTTTTTTTCTTCGATGAAAAGGAAAACTTCCTCCGTCAACATTGTTCGTGCTTCCAAGATACATGTTTGTGTGTAATATGGAAACATTTGAAAAAACTATGCCATGGATATGACCATAACACTCGTCATTTGGCCCGAAACCCAGGAATGTTCGTAGGAGATAGCTAATTTTTGTGAACACATTTTCAACACAACTGTCGTATTCCAAGTTTATTATTTTTGGTGTATACTAGTACCTATATAATGACGCCACGCGAAGGTCTCGCATCATTTTGATTTTTTTTGAATTTTTTGGAATTTTCTAACCCCGTTTGAGGAAAAAGTCAAAGCGGCGGGCATGACCGTTCGTAGCTAGGGGTTGAATATTGAGAAACTCTTGGTATATCTATGTTGAAATAGGTACTTGTGTACCTAAAAATGATTTTTGCCAAAAATCATGAGCAAACTATGAGGTACCTATAGTTCAAATTTGACCAGTTTCCAGCGGAATCGGCAGAAACTTCTGTTCTTCAAAAGAGGTGGATGGAAACCTTTTCATATGAAACAAATTGGTTATTTGTGCATATAACATGGTCTAGAATTTTCAAAAATTATAGCTCTCAAGTTTTGCAACATATTTGCGGTAGGTCCTTCACAAAAAAACCCATTTTTTACACTCCGGACATGGAAAATGGTTTTTTTCTTCGATGAAAAGGAAAACTTCCTCCGTCAACATTGTTCGTGCTTCCAAGATACATGTTTGTGTGTAATATGGAAACATTTGAAAAAACTATGCCATGGATATGACCATAACACTCGTCATTTGGCCCGAAACCCAGGAATGTTCGTAGGAGATAGCTAATTTTTGTGAACACATTTTCAACACAACTGTCGTATTCCAAGTTTATTATTTTTGGTGTATACTAGTACCTATATAATGAAACCACGCGAAGGTCTCGCATCATTTTGATTTTTTTTGAATTTTTTGGAATTTTCTAACCCCGTTTGAGGAAAAAGTCAAAGCGGCGGGCATGACCGTTCGTAGCTAGGGGTTGAATATTGAGAAACTCTTGGTATATCTATGTTGAAATAGGTACTTGTGTACCTAAAAATGATTTTTGCCAAAAATCATGAGCAAACTATGAGGTACCTATAGTTCAAATTTGACCAGTTTCCAGCGGAATCGGCAGAAACTTCTGTTCTTCAAAAGAGGTGGATGGAAACCTTTTCATATGAAACAAATTGGTTATTTGTGCATATAACATGGTCTAGAATTTTCAAAAATTATAGCTCTCAAGTTTTGCAACATATTTGCGGTAGGTCCTTCACAAAAAAACCCATTTTTTACACTCCGGACATGGAAAATGGTTTTTTTCTTCGATGAAAAGGAAAACTTCCTCCGTCAACATTGTTCGTGCTTCCAAGATACATGTTTGTGTGTAATATGGAAACATTTGAAAAAACTATGCCATGGATATGACCATAACACTCGTCATTTGGCCCGAAACCCAGGAATGTTCGTAGGAGATAGCTAATTTTTGTGAACACATTTTCAACACAACTGTCGTATTCCAAGTTTATTATTTTTGGTGTATACTAGTACCTATATAATGACACCACGCGAAGGTCTCGCATCATTTTGATTTTTTTTGAATTTTTTGGAATTTTCTAACCCCGTTTGAGGAAAAAGTCAAAGCGGCGGGCATGACCGTTCGTAGCTAGGGGTTGAATATTGAGAAACTCTTGGTATATCTATGTTGAAATAGGTACTTGTGTACCTAAAAATGATTTTTGCCAAAAATCATGAGCAAACTATGAGGTACCTATAGTTCAAATTTGACCAGTTTCCAGCGGAATCGGCAGAAACTTCTGTTCTTCAAAAGAGGTGGATGGAAACCTTTTCATATGAAACAAATTGGTTATTTGTGCATATAACATGGTCTAGAATTTTCAAAAATTATAGCTCTCAAGTTTTGCAACATATTTGCGGTAGGTCCTTCACAAAAAAACCCATTTTTTACACTCCGGACATGGAAAATGGTTTTTTTCTTCGATGAAAAGGAAAACTTCCTCCGTCAACATTGTTCGTGCTTCCAAGATACATGTTTGTGTGTAATATGGAAACATTTGAAAAAACTATGCCATGGATATGACCATAACACTCGTCATTTGGCCCGAAACCCAGGAATGTTCGTAGGAGATAGCTAATTTTTGTGAACACATTTTCAACACAACTGTCGTATTCCAAGTTTATTATTTTTGGTGTATACTAGTACCTATATAATGACACCACGCGAAGGTCTCGCATCATTTTGATTTTTTTTGAATTTTTTGGAATTTTCTAACCCCGTTTGAGGAAAAAGTCAAAGCGGCGGGCATGACCGTTCGTAGCTAGGGGTTGAATATTGAGAAACTCTTGGTATATCTATGTTGAAATAGGTACTTGTGTACCTAAAAATGATTTTTGCCAAAAATCATGAGCAAACTATGAGGTACCTATAGTTCAAATTTGACCAGTTTCCAGCGGAATCGGCAGAAACTTCTGTTCTTCAAAAGAGGTGGATGGAAACCTTTTCATATGAAACAAATTTGTTATTTGTGCATATAACATGGTCTAGAATTTTCAAAAATTATAGCTCTCAAGTTTTGCAACATATTTGCGGTAGGTCCTTCACAAAAAAACCTATTTTTTACACTCCGGACATGGAAAATAGTTTTTTTCTTCGATGAAAAGGAAAACTTCCTCCGTCAATATTGTTCGTGCTTCCAAGATACATGTTTGTGTGTAATATGGGAACATTTGAAAAAACTATGCCATGGATATGACCATAACACTCGTCATTTGGCCCGAAACCCGGGAATGTTCGTAGGAGATAGCTAATTTTTGTGAACACATTTTCAACACAACTGTCGTATTCCAAGTTTATTATTTTTGGTGTATACTAGTACCTATATAATGACGTCAAAAAAAATATTATATATGATGGAAAATATTATATGGACGTCATATTTGAATTTCTCTCATTTTTCTAATCGATATAGACATATTATTTGTCAAATTTCGATTTACGGATTTATAGATATGAATTTTTCAATATTAAATAGAAAAGACAAAAATGTTAATTATTATTTAAATTAAAGATTATTTGAATTCAAATTTATTATTAGTTATTATTTTTTACTTAAATAATTGTTTGAATTCACAAAATAAAATAGTGTGACATTGATGGTCCAAGTGTTAAGGTTAACAGGATAGATTGGATAATATTGACAACAACACATCCGTTGTTTCTAGGTATCTCACAAGGAAGGAACTACGAAGTTAAGCGTGCTGGGGCTGGAGCAATCTCAGGATGGGTGACCGATCGGGAAGTGTTAGTAGAAACGAGTAATTTAGATTAAAAATAAAAATAGTTAAAGATAAATATAAATGTGACTATAGTGTGATTAAGTGGTTAAATAAGTGAAATAAAAAAAACTCAGAAAAAATCCAAAAAAAAAAATTCAAAAATAAAAAATAAAAAAATTGAAATATTGTACACCTACGCCGAGGGGGGGCCGTCGGCGTATGCACCCCTACGCCGAGGGGATGCCGTCGGCGTAGCCCTTGGGCCAGGCCCGCAGGGACCTCCACGTGGCCTCCAATACGCCGAGGGGGGTCTAGTTTGGCCGTCGGCGTATGTACTCCGTTGAACGGACTCCGTTCTGACAGCTGGTGGGTCCCACGACACGTATACGCCGACGGGATCCTCTACGCCGACGGGCAAGACACGTACGCCGACGGACGTGTACGCCGACGGGGCTACGCCGAGGGGGGCCGTCGGCGTACCCCTACGCCGAGGGGGATAGGGCCTACCCCGAGGGCCGCCGGCCGTCGGCGTAGCGCCTGATTCCCGTAGTGAAACAGCCACTTGCCGCTTAGTCATCATCTTCCCAATGTTTGAGAGGCTGCCTAACTCTTTTCACGGGCGTGTTCATGGCAAGAACACCACTTGCAAGCCATTTCGACTCACACGACTAGATGGATCTGGAAGTTAGTAATCTTTCGTGAGCAGAGGCCTTCACCTCTCGCCAATTGATTGTACGATTCACCTCTTTGTGCATAAATCACCCTCTCCAACTGGAACACCATAAATCTCCCTAGCTACCTTCCGAGTGCAAATTGCCATCTTCATACACATGTTATACGCACATCCCGCATCGTCCCATGATCCTCCTCTATTTTTAGGTTTGTTGCACTTTCCCTTTGAGCTTCCACCAATTTGTTGTTGTGATTTGGGTACCTCCGCAAAACAAGTGTGTGAAAGCAGAAGTCGGCCACCACAAGCTTATGTTGTGCCAGAACACACTCCCCGGGTACCACATTACAATCCAAACAAGCACATTTATCCATTCTCTTAGTGAGGACACAGTCAATCTAGCTACAGTGTTGGCCTATTGGGCACTACTAAAGGTCACTAAGTGGGATCGGTCGTAGGTGTCAAACAGACTGGAACCGATGCCTTTTGGGGCTCTCGGGTTGCGTGTTATATAGTACGGGACAGCCCCCGATGGCGTATACAGAAACCCTATACGGTTGGTGTACTACACCATACCGTATAGGTATATTACATGTCCAATAGCCCCCCTTAATCTAAACCTGAACTGAGGTTTAGATTACGCTTAAACTCAGCTAATTCTCTACTAGGGAGAGCTTTGGTAAAACCATCTGCTACTTGGTCTTTACTAGATACAAACTCAATTTCTAACTGTTTGCTTGCAACTCGCTCTCTAACAAAATGATAGTCAATCTCAATATGTTTGGTACGTGCATGAAAAATAGGATTAGCTGACAAATAGGTAGCACCTAAATTGTCACACCATAAGCAGGGCTTGTACTTCAGTTTAACACTAAGTTCACCAAGGAGAGCTTCAACCCAAATTAATTCAGCTGTTGCATTGGCAAGAGATTTATACTCAGCTTCTGTGCTTGAACGAGAGACAGTGGCTTGTTTACGTGCACTCCAAGACACTAGATTAGGTCCAAGAAAGATAGCAAATCCCCCCGTGGACCGACGGTCATCAAGACAACCTGCCCAATCTGCATCTGAAAAGGCACTCAAGAGTGGATTATGAGACTTGACAAAGGTAATGCCAAGGTGAACTGTATGCTGAACATAACGAAGAATCCGTTTGACAGCTGTCCAATGAGTTGTGGTTGGTGCATGAAGATACTGACAGACTTTGTTGACCGAGAAAGACAAATCTGGGCGTGTGAGAGTCAAATACTGAAGAGCACCAACAATACTTCTATACTGAGTACTATCATCAGGACCAAGTGGTGTACCTTCATGTAGAGATAATTTTTCAGAAGGGGACAATGGCGTTGGTGTTGGCTTACAATCTTTCATGCCAACCCGAGTGAGCAAATCTGTGGCATATTTCACTTGTGTCATCAAAAGGCCATTATCAATCTTCTTAACTTCAATGCCCAAGAAAAAATGTAAATCACCAAGATCCTTGATAGCAAAGCATTTGTTGAGTTCTTGAAGTAAGACAGAAATAATATCATCTGAGGAACTGGTCACAATAATGTCATCAACATAAATCAAGACAAACATGGTGACATCTAATTTCTGATAAAGGAACAGGGATGTATCAGCTTTAGATGATATGAAGCCAAACTCAAGTAATTTAGAGCTAAGACGAGAGTACCATGCCCTTGGTGCTTGTTTTAACCCATAAAGAGCTTTGTCCAGTTTGCAAACATAATCAGGTGCAGCAGAATTTTCAAAACCTGGTGGTTGCCTCATATAAACTTCCTCTTCCAGAACACCGTGCAAAAACGCGTTCTTAACATCTAGCTGCCGCAAACTCCAGCCCCGAGAGACAGAAATAGATAAAACTATACGAATTGTTGCAGCTTTGACAACTGGACTAAAAGTGTCCTCATAATCTATGCCATACCGTTGCTTAAAACCTTTTGCAACCAAACGAGCTTTATACCTGTCAATGGTACCATCTGCGCGCCGTTTGATACGATAAACCCATTTGCAATCTATCAAATTTTTGGTTTTACTGGATGGAACAAGATGCCACGTCTTGTTCTGAATCAATGCATGATACTCCTCTTCCATTGCCTTTTTCCAATGAGGATGATCAAGTGCTTCAATAAGTGAAGATGGCTCTCCTGTAGAAGTTAGTAAACCACAACGAGCCATATCTGCTTCATAGATTTTAGGTTGACGACCATATTTAATTGTACCATCCGTATATGACCGGGGCTTCCGTATACCTTGTTTTAGACGCGTACGTGGTCCAGCCACAGCAGGAGGTACAGAAGACGTTGTCGCAGAAGATCCCGGTGCTGCAGCAGAGCCAGGTGGCGCAGAAGATCCTTCTCGGGATCCAGGTGCTGCAGCAGTGATGGCAGCGTCAGGTGCGGAAATTCCAGCACCTGGACTGTCGCTGTCGATGTCGTCCGATGTGGCGCTGTCCGTGTCCGCGGAGACACGGTCTTCGGTGGATGGCGAGTCGTCATTGGCTGCATGCAGGTGGTCGGCCACACCGGATGCATGCGCATGCGCATGCGCAGAGGCAGAGGGCCCGCACGAATCTGCTCCGCGCGAATCAGCTCCACTCCCGCCCGTGGGCACGGAACGCGAGGGATCCAGCGCGGCAGGTGAGACGGGAGGGGACATCGCAGGTGCAGGGCTGGCAGGTGGATCCTCCTCGGGATCGCTGCCAGAATCAGCATCAGTTTCCGTGTCTGCTTCGTCCTGTAGCGAAAATGTGTCATCTTCATTTTGTGAGCTCATTTCTTCACCGTTTTGATCCAAATCTTCAACAGCATCCAGCGTTGTATCCTGGCCATCAATATTAGTGATAGGAACATACGGTAAAGTCATATGGTTATCAACATGTGCATCCCCACTTGCGGATTGAGTTGGAAGGAGCAATATTTCATTGCGAAGGATTTTGCCCGCATTGGGATGAAGAGATGCAAACGGAAAAACACTTTCATCGAACACTACATCTCGAGATATATAAACTCGTCCTGTGGATATATCTAAACACTTAACTCCTTTATGTCTAGGACTATAGCCTAGGAAAGCACAACGTGTGGAACGAAAAGCCAGTTTGCGTTTATTGTAAGGACGCAAATTAGGCCAACATGCACATCCAAAAACACGAAGAGACTCATAATTTGGCTTGGTTTGAAGGAGACGTTCAACAGGAGACTCAAAAGCAATAACTTTGCTAGGAAGTAAATTTATGAGAAATGTGGCAGTGAGGAAGGCTTCATCCCAGAATTTAAGAGGCATTGATGCATTTGCAAGTAAAGCTAGCCCAACCTCAACAATGTGACGATGTTTACGTTCAGCAGAGCCATTTTGTTGATGTGCATGTGGACAAGAGACATGATGAGTAATGCCAACCTTTTGAAAGAATGCATTCAATTTTTCATACTCACCACCCCAATCAGTTTGCATTGTAATGATTTTCCTATTGAATTTGCGTTCAACAAGTTGCTGGAAGTTTAGGAAGACTTGGAAAACATCAGAACGTTTCTTAAGCAAGTAAATCCATGTGAATTTGCTGAAATCATCAATAAAACTAACATAATAGGTATGCTTGCCAACAGACATAGGAGCAGGTCCCCATACATCAGAAAACACTTGTTCCAAAGGAACAGTGGAAACACTGGTGGAAACAGAATAAGGTAATTGATGGCTCTTTGCTAACTGACAAGAATCACACACATATGGATTTATTTCTGGAGAATAAGCTAATGAGTTTTTCCTAAGAACTTGTTGAACCACAAATGATGAAGGATGACCTAAACGACGATGCCATGTAGAGGATGAAGGCTTTATTGTGATGAATGCATGCTTGGACGACCCCGTAGAGAAAGGCACTAGGGGATAGAGACCACCGTGACAGGGACCCTTAAACAGAATTCTTCTTGTTTCCTGATCCTTGATCAAAAAGAAAAAAGGGTGAAACTCAAGAAACACATTATTATCAAGAGTGAGTTTATGAATAGATAAAAGATTTTTGGAAGCACTTGGAACATGAAGAATATTGTTGAGATGTAAAGATGCATGTGGGGTGTGCAAAGTTGAGTAACCAATGTGACTTATAGGCATACCGTTTCCATTAGCCGTGTGGACGCGCTCACGCCCATTGTACTTCTCATGAGTGGAGAGCTTGCTCAACTCCCCCGTGATATGGTCAGTGGCTCCGGTATCTGAATACCAATTGGTATCCACTCCGTATGATGCAATATTGGCTTTCTTCTCTTGATGTTCCTCTTCACTATCCGAGTCATTGTTGCCACGGTAACGCCACCAGCACTCGTTGGCAGGATGCCCATGGATTTTACAAATCTGACATGTTATGTCAACATAGGGAGTGGGCTCACGACGGATAAAACGGCGACGGCGATTCTGCCCGTCACCATCACGCCGATAAGTGTCACGGCGCCCACCGTCTTCTCTGTGCTGGCCATCACGAGACCCGTCACGTGGACGATCGCGACGGTAAGCGTCACGGGAACCATCGTCACGGCGACGGTATCCATCTTCTCGAGCATCTCCACCGCGCCAGGGAGCCTGGTCACCGCGGTCACCGCGGTCACCAGAGCGCGTGTCGGCACGGTCACCGCGTGGATCGCCGCGATCACCAGAGCGCGTGTCGCGGCCGCGGTCACCACCACGGGAGTAGTCACCACGGTCACCACCACGGGAGTAGTCACCACCGCGACGCCTTGCGATGTTTGCCGATGAAGTGAAGGAACCAGCGCCCTGGCCGGCATCCTCCAGCATCTGCTGCCGCATGTCATGCGCACAGATCTGCGCGAAGAGGTCATCAAGTGTGGTCCCTGGGTTGCCGTTGACGGAGGAGACGACGGAGTTGTATGAAGCATCAAGGCCGTTGAGGATATAACCGACGAGCTCGTCGTCATCCACAGTCTTGCCAGCCGCGGCGAGCTCGGAGCAGAACCCGCGCATCTTTGCGAAGTACTGGGCGGCCGTCATATCTTGCTTCTTGGTTCCATTGAGTGCACCACGGAGGTGATTGATCTTGGCTCTGGATTGGGAGGAGAACATGCCGGTGATGACCCCCCAAACCGATGCAGTTGTTTCCAGCCCGACGACGTGAGCGAGCACTTCGGGCGACATCGAGTTGAGGAGATAGGACACGACCAGCTGGTCGCGCTTGAGCCATGCCGTATAGGCAGGGTTTTGCACCACAGTTTTCTTCTCAGCAACCTCAACTTCAAGGGTCTTCTCTGGCACAGGGGTGGAGGCATCAAGGAGATCCATCACCTGCGCACCTCGGAGAGCAGGAAACACCAACGTTTTCCAGAAAAGAAAGTTGGACCGAGTGAGCTTCTGAGAAGGAGGAGTACCGAGATCCGTCGCCAGGGAGGATGATGATGAAGACGCCATCGCAGCAGGAGATCGGGTTTTTCAACTAGGTTTTGTCGTGGGTTTTTGGTTTTGGGATTTTCTGGTTTGCAGATCGAACTGATCAGAGGTTTTGGTTTTGGTTTTCGGATGTATCTCGATTGGGACGAGGATTTTGGCTTTGGTTTGTGGTTGTAGATCGATTGATCAAGGGATTTGTGGGTTTGGTTTTCGGGTGTAGATGAACTGATCTAGGTTTTTGGGTTTTGAGGCTTGTGGCGGCTAGGTCATGGGAAGAGCAGCTCTGATACCATGTCAAACAGACTGGAACCGATGCCTTTTGGGGCTCTCGGGTTGCGTGTTATATAGTACGGGACAGCCCCCGATGGCGTATACAGAAACCCTATACGGTTGGTGTACTACACCATACCGTATAGGTATATTACATGTCCAATAGTAGGCTACCGCAATGTTTAGGATATCCTTACGCTCTTGGTTTCTATCGCCATACCAAAAGCCCTCATGTGCGCTCTCAAACCCTATATTAGTTCTACCAAAAGCCATTGAGATCTCCTATGAAGAGCTTCTAGTTTGTAGGTAGCATCCTTGAAACATAGTTGATAGTTTCATTATATCAACTGCAATGTGTCTGAGCAAAGGATGTGCAAAGAATAGTGTGCCCAAGAAAAGGTGCGTTTCTTAATGGTAGCCAACAAAGAAGGGCAAAGTGCAGTGTGCTGTGGCAAAAATTCCAATATTAATACCAGGTGGAAAACCTATTCTATGAAAAGGGATACCGTGATATTTCATAGAAATTAATAAAAAGAAAAGAGCTAGAAGATACATAATATATATGCATTAATATCAAGTTATGAACCTGGTCCGTCAATTAGAAAAAGAGAGTTATCAACCTGGCCCATCTTATAGAAAAAGAGAGTTATCAACCTGGTCTGTCCCTGATATTCCTTGAAGCATCTTCATAACTTTAGTTGTCGTTGGCCTTCTGGCTCGCTCAGGATTCACACATAATAAGCCTATCCGAATGCATCTTTTTATTTGCTGGCAGTCTACTTCTAACGATGTATAGCCAGGTGCTTTCACCAACACATTTCTCCATTTATTAAGTGTCTATGAAATCGAAACATGAATTCAGAATGTTGGGGGGGGGGGGTGAAATGGTAAAGTGTAGCATGTTGTATCTGGTAAAGTGTAGCATGATCATAGTACACTTACAAGCTCAATAAATTCCTCGGCGGAAGTATCAGTAAGTCCTGGGTAGTCCCGGTCTCCTCTTATCACCTCCAAGATTATTACTCCCAAACTGAATATGTCTGACTTAGTCGTGACTATGCCTCCGTGTAGGTATTCTGGTGCCATGTAACCGCTGCATCACATGTGAGATTTGAAAGTTTTTAAGAGACTATAAACCAGGCACGGCTCTACAATCACTAAAATGGTGATGCATCATTAAGTGGCATTTGACTCACAGTGTTCCCTCACGACTGGAAGTGCAAATAGTTTGTTGTTGATCGAGGAGTCTTGACAGACCAAAGTCTGTAAGTTTTGGTAACATACCGTTGTCGAGCAATATATTCGCAGGTTTTAGGTCCAAATGAAGGACGGGATCATCAGTTTCCGCATGAAGATAATATAAACCACAGCAAATCCCCTCAATTATTTTGTAGCGCATGGACCAATCAAGCCCAGAAGATTCATCTGCGCTCATGACCAAACGAAAGCCATTTCACATAGGTTATGCAAAACTCTGTTATTGTTATACTCTAGGTACTGCCCCCTTTGGCAAGGTTAGCAACTTATCACATATAAACTGGTTGAAACTTGTATTTCCCATAATATATGTGAACAAAATACTTTTTTTTTATAGCAGCGCCCGCAGAATATTCAATCTCAAAGAAAGACGAAAAGAGAATCAAGACATGACCTGTGTCCAAAATTGCCATACCTGAAATATAATGATCAAGGCTTCCATTTGGATAATACTCTAAGCAAAGCAGCCTTTCTGACATCTCGGCAAAAACGTATTTCCCATTGTGCTTTAAACAAACATTCTGTGTTTTATAGCAGTAGCCTAAAAGGCGCACAATATTTGGGTGCTTAAGCTTCATAAAATGGTACACCTCATTAGTAAATTGCTTCTCGAAGCCCGGCAATGACTGCTCAAGCTTCTTGACAGCAATTGCTTCCCCATTGCGTAGTTCTCCCTGTTTATAATACCTCATTAATATGAATATATATGGATTTGTATTTGAAGTCGGAAGAGATATGGTTCAATTTTACCTTATACACGACACCTGAACCACCTCTACCAAGCACACGCTCATCAGAGAAGCTATTTGTGATCTTTTTCAAATACTTAAATGACAGTCTGTGCGGTTCTGAACTTTGGTCGCATATCATGCTCTCCAGGTTGTCATATTTGCTAGCTTTGCCGCCCTTTTTTTTTTTCTAATTGCACAAATACTTCCGCCTGAACCGGTTTTCCTCCCACACATGCACAACCTGTAATCCCTTTAGTAATTCTGGTGTGCCAACTCGTAACTGTCTAATTGAGTGTTTTCACCAAACCAAAACCACGCATCTGTAAGAGAGAACAGGAATGAACTATGTGACAGTAGTTACCGACCATTGCCTTGATGAGTACTGAATAGTACTAGTACTAATTATGAGAAAAAACATACTATAGCAACCAAATCTAGCAACTTTTCAGCTCGTTTGTAGTTTGCCTAATTAAGTTGTGCCCTTGTTAGATATAATCATATCATGCAAACACGGATCTTGCGTATCTACCAGAAATTTGAAAGGGCGCAACTTTCTACGTTTCAGAGTGCAGTCAGTTCATTCTCTCCGAAAGAAGTAGAACTGAAACCAGTTAAACTACCCATATCTCCCAGAGTCGCTAAGTGAAAAAAAAAAAGGTATAGAAGAGTCAAGAATTTGGAGATCTGTATCAGATTTACTCCTTACTAATCCCTGAAACGTAACGCAAACTTAGTAGTCGAAAGTCGATAACTCGATATTCGCAGACGAATAAAAAACACTTCACGTATTAATCTGAAAAAACATTGAGCAACTTAATCTAAAAATTTGATGCAGAAAGCTAAGGAAGTCGACGAATGAGCTGACGATACAGGAATCAAGCAGAGAATTCTTGTGACATGCATAAGCAGTTAGACCTGCTCGGAAATTCCAAAATATTGTTAGAAATATGACGACTTACCTAGAGAAGAAGTTGGGGCTAGAAATTAATCACTCGCCCAGTCCCAGCGATTGAACCAAGAAAGGCGGAGGGAATGGGGGGGACGCGGCGGCGGAGGAATTTAAGAGCTTTGCTAGTTTTTTTTTTTTTTTGAGCAGAGGACCTTTGCTGCTTGACCAGAGGATGATGCGTGCGGTGCGGTCAACTTTTCTATGGTTTACTCTTCTAGTTTGTTGGTTTGTCTATACTTTAGGAGCGTCTTCGTCATTTCGCGTGTCCCTGCTTGCTCCACTGAGGCCGTGGGCTGGCGATTAGCAGCTGCCAGCTGGCCTCACCAGCTAGTCGACAGACAGGGCGTCCCTTCCTTCCAGTGGCGACCGCGCTTCCTCTGGGAACCAGAACGTCGCGAGCAGAATGGCCGTCTCGTCGGTGAGAGCTTCTTCTCCCCGTCAACCACGTCTAGAGTCCCCAAATCCCCTTAGGCCTCGTTTGGCGGGCCGGATTTCACAGGTTTTACGGTGTAATTTCCCAGCCTAATAAAGTACACGTGAAAACACTTTGAGGCTGTTTGGTAAGCAGGTCTTGGACGGGCTGAGACCCGTCAATTCCCTGAATACCCATCGGGTCGACGTGGATATGAGACACCCCACTCACCTCGCGTTTTATACCGCTGCTCGCTTCTCTGGCTGTGCATCCAGTTCGGGTCCACTGCATGCAAAGGAAAGACCCGCACGTTTATGTTTAGCTTTGTATTCTGAATCGGTCAAGCTCTTCACGCACCAAACAACATTTTTTAAGAGAGGGTCGTATGAAATTAAATGGAAAGTGAATTTGAGGGGATTGGGTGATGAAAGTGTTTTCACCCAAAACACTAGGGATAATACTCTAGAATACACCCTAATACATGCCTACCAAACAAGGCCTTAATTTTTCATCTGTTTATTCAGAGAGTGTAAAATGCAGTACTAGGGCCTTTCACATTTAAGTTGGGAAGTACAAAACGTTTATAACAGGGAGTGCACTTGGTAGACGCTAGGGTTCTACCACTCCTCGAACGTAGGTCGTAGGGGTGGAAGTGAGGGCGGAGGAGCTCGGGCTGTTGTCGCCGGCGGCGGGGAGCCGTTGCAGCGGCTAGGGAGGAGGGTGGCGGCTAGAGCAGAGGCGGCGGCTAGGGTTAAAGGCCGACTCCTCTGGGAGTCGGCAATAAGATAAATCTTTATTGCTTAATTATCACGAAGGGGTACATGTGTTTATATATGAGGACAACTCCTCTAAACCCTAGATACTATTGGACTAAGCCCATAACTAGCCACTAGTGGGCCTCTTGCGCGTACATGTAATACCGACCATAACATCTCTCCCCGCCTTCTCAAACAGCTCGTCCTCGCATTTCTGGAAACTGCTGGCGGAGATCATCAAGCTTCTCCCAAGTAGCCTCTTCCTCCGGCATGCCTGTCTAATGCACCAAGACTTGCCACACGCCCCGGCGCTGCTGCGTCTGCATCACCCGCGCCAATGTCGCTGGAGCTGGCACGAGGCGCCCATCTGAAGGAGGAGGAAGAGTCGGTGTCGCAGTAGGAGGGTCCCCGCGGTAGGCCTTCAGGAGGCCGACATGGAAGACGTCATGGAGTTGAGAGCCCGCTGGCAGCTCGAGGCGGTAGGCGAGTGTGCCGACACGCTCCAGCACACGAAAGGGACCGACGTAGCGAGGCCCCAACTTGCGCCTGGAGCGCGGATCCAAAGACTGGGTGGTCCTGTGAAGGAGGCGCATCCACACCCAGTCGCCCACCGCGAACTCCCCCTCGCGATGATGCGCATCATAGTACTTTCGGGCTAGCTGCTGTGCTTGGAGAAGACGCTGGCGTGCCTCAGCCAGTATCTCGTCGCGGTTGCGGAGCAAGTCGTCCGCCGTGTCGGTCCGAGCCGAACCAGGCTCATATGGGAGCATCGCTGGAGGTGGGCGCCCGTAGACCACCTCGAAAGGCGTGGTGTGCAAGGCTGAGTGATAGGAGGTGTTGTAGCAGTACTCCGCCCATGCTAGCCAGTCCACCCAAGCTCGTGGACGATCCCCAGTCACGCAGCGCAGGTACATGGCGATGATCTTGTTGGCGACCTCGGACTGGCCGTCCGTCTGGGGATGAAATGCCGTGCTCATGCGAAGCTTCACGCCTGCCAACCCAAAGAGATCCCGCCAGACGTGACCCATGAACACAGGATCACGGTCGCTGACGATGGACGAAGGGAAGCCGTGGAGGCGGACGATGCCGTCGAAGAAGACGCGCGCCACCGACGCAGCCGTGCAGGGATGACTGAGGGCGATGAAGTGTGTGTACTTGGAGAAGTGGTCAACCACCGTGAGGATGACGGACTTGCCCCCCACCTTCGGTAGCCCCTCGATGAAGTCCATGGAGATATCCGACCACACTTGAGAGGGCACGTCTAGTGGCTGCAGGAGACCCGCATGCCTGAGTGTCTCCGTCTTGTTCCGCTGGCACGTCACGCATGCCCGCACCCAGTCGCGCACCAGGGCGCCATCCCCAGTTATGTAAAACTCAGCGCGGAGACGGTGAAGGGTCTTCTGCACGCCCTCGTGTCCTGCAGAGTGAGCCAAGGTCAAGACCTGATAGCGTAGGTCGCCCTGATCAGGCACAAAGATGCGGCGGCCATGGAGGAGCAGCCCCTCGTCCATGCGCCATGGGGCGTCCAGCTCGCCATCGGCCAGGCGCTGTGCCGGTCGTTGTGCATCCGCGGTCGTCGAAGTAGCGCGGCGGATGTCGTCGAGGAAGGCGAAGGACAGGCCAGAGCGGATGCACAAGACCGCGCTGGCCATGGTGATGTCGAACACGTCCTCAGTGTCGCAGTGGGACAGGACGTCGGCAACCGTCTTGAGACGGCCGGGGCGGTACTCGACGGTGAAGTCGAAGCCAAAGAGCTTGCTGATCCACTGATGCTGAGGCACGGTGGAGAGGCGCTGGTCCAGCAAGAACTTCAGGATGTAGTGGTATGTACGCGCACGAAACGTCTGGCCCCAAAGATAAGGCCGCCAGTGGCGCACTGCCTGGACCAGCCCGATCGGCTCGTGCTCATAGGCCGCGAGCTTGTGATGACACGCGGCGAAGGGGCGACTGAAGAAGGCTAGCGATCCCTCGCCCTAGTGGAGGACGGCTCCGAAGCCGATGCCGGAAGCATCGCAGTCCACCACGAACGACACGTCGAAGTCCGGCATCTGGAAGACGTGTCCTGTCGTGAGCGCCCGCTGGAGGGCGGCGAACGCCGTGGCCGCCTCCTCGTCCCAAGAGAAGGCGTAGCGGCGAAGGAGGCGCGTCAGAGGTGCGGCCATGAGGCCTAAGTCCCGGATGTACTTCCGGTAGTAGCCCGCAAGGCCCAAGAAGCCGTGGATCCCCCGCGGTGACTGCGGGGTCGGCCACGCAGCGACAGCGGCGACCTTGTCCGCGTCCATCGCGACACCGTCCGCCGAGATGACGTGGCCCAAGTACGCGACGGATGTCGTGCCGAACGAGCACTTCGAGCACTTCAGGTGAAGACGATGTGCTCGAAGCTCATTGAAGATGATGGCCACGTGTTGCAGGTGCTCCACCCAGGATGAACTGTAGATAAGAATGCCATCAAAGAAAACAAGCACAAAGTGGCGTAAGTAGGGGCTAAGCACGTCGTTCATCAGGGCCTGAAATGTTGTCGGCGCGTTGGAAAGGCCGAACGACATCACTAAGAACTCGAAGTGGCCATGGTGAGTGCGGAACACCGTCTTCTCGATGTCGTCCGGGTGCATGCGCACCTGATGATAGGCTGAGCGCAAGCCAAGCTTGGTGAAGAAGCACGCTCCATGTAGCTCATCCACGACGGGGATGGGGAACTTGTCCTTGGACGTCATGGCGTTGAGGGCGCGGTAGTCGGTGCAAAAACGCCACATACCATCAGCCTTGCGTACCAGGAGCACCGGGGCGGAGAACGGCGACGTCGAAATCCGGATGATGCCCTACGCGAGCATGACGGCCACCTGGCGCTCGAGTTCGTCCTTCTGCAGCTTGGGGTATCGGTACAGGCGCACTTTCACAGGCGCCGTGTCCGGCAGCAGGTGAATGCGATGGTCACAGGCCCGCGCGGGAGGGAGGCCCTGTGACTCGTCGAAGAGGTCGATGTGCTGCTGCAGGAGGTCGGCCAGGAGGGGGTGCGCCTCATCAAGGGCGGCGGCCATCTGGTGGAGCTGCGGGGTCGCGCCGGTGCTGCCAATGCCAGTCCACTGAACGTGACGGCCTACCTCGCGCCAGAAGATGAGGGACAACACGTCGAGGTCCCAAAGGATGGGGCCTAGTGTGCGCAGAAAATCGACGTCGAGGATGAAGTCGTAGCAGCCCAGGTCGATGCAGACGCAGTCGATGGAGAAAGCCTTGTCGCCGATGAACACGGGGACCTGTCGCGCCACACCCTGGCACGTAAGACGGTCCCCGTTGGCGACGGTGACGTTGTACCGTTCTACGCCCGCCGGCTGGAGTGCGAGGCGGTGCATGGGGGTGTTGGACAAGAAGTTGTGCGTCGAGCCCGTGTCCATGAGTGCCGTAAGCTGCGCCCCATTGATCGTCACCGGAAGCAGCATCGTCTTCGCCGTCTTGATGCCCGCCATGGCATGAAGGGAGACGACAAAGGCGGACACGTCGACCGGCCCGTAGGTCGTGACGCAAACTGCGGTGATGGTGGCGGCCTCGAGTTCTGCAGTGAGGGCCTCCACCTCAGTGTCGTCGACGGTCTCCAAGTAGAAGAGGCGAGCGCACGTGTGACCCGGCGCTACTGCTCGTCGCAGTTGAAGCACAGGCCCTTGCGACGCCGCTCGAGCTGCTCGGCCGACGTCATGCGCTTGAAGGGACGTGTCGGCGCGGGGGTGGCCGCGGATGTGGCTGGCAGGCGGGTCGTGGCTGTGGGGTCGGCGCCGGGGCGGGGCGGGGCAGGGGCCGCGCGCCGCGGTTCGAGAACGCCTGCTGCATGGCGAGGGCGCGCTGCTCGTACGCGCGCGCGTAGTACATGGCCGTCTGCAGGTCCTGGGGTTCCCGCATCTCGACGTCAACGCGGATGTGGTCGGGGAGGCCGCCGACGAAGAGGCCAGCGTGCCGAGACGCCCGGGGCGTGGAAAGCCAGTGCCTGGAAGCGGTCGGCGAAGTCCTGCACCGTGGTAGTGAAGGGGAGGCGGCCCAGGTCGACGAGGCGGCTCCCGTGGAGGCTGGGGCTGAAACGCTGGAGGCATAGGTCGCGGAAACGCTCCCACAGAGGCATCCCGCCCTCGTCTTGCTCGAGGTTGTAGTACCACGTCTGTGCGGCGCCACGGAGGTGGTAGGAGGCGATCCACGTGTGGTCGGACGCGAGCGTCCGCTGCCCCCTAAAAAACTGGTCGCACTGGTTGAGCCAGTTCAGGGGGTCGATGGTGCCGTCTTAGGTGGCGAACTCCATCTTGGTGAAGCGGGGCGGCTGCTGCACATGCGGAGCGGTCGCGTAGGCGCCCTCCTGGCGATCTGGGGCAAGGGAAGAGCCCCCTGCGTATGGCGCAACGATCCCGCCGAATCCGCCGAAGGAGGGGGCGGGCTGTCGTGGCACCGTTGGCTGGAGAGGCGCCGTCGTGTAGACAGACGTGTCGACCCACGCCGGAAGAGGGGACGGCGATGACGGCCACTTGACCTGGCTAAGCGGGCGTCCGTGGGAGGCGACGGGGACCGGCGGCGGCAGTGTGTGCGATGCGGCCGTCGATGGCGAGGACGGCGGATGCTGGGCCGCCCGCAGCTCTGCGAGCTGCTGGTTGATGTCGTGGATGGCCTGCGCCACCTCGGTCATGGAGAGGGCGGGCGGTGCGTCCGACGCTAACGGTTGTAGCCCCTGCGCCATCTGCTGGGTGGTGATGGCGGAAGTGGCGGCGGTGGTGTGGGCGACGTCGGAGGGGATGGGGAGGCCGGTGGACGACATCGAACCAAAGAAATCTGATACCAAATTGGTAGACGATAGGGTTCTACCAGTCCTCGAACGTAGGTTGTAGGGGTGGAAGTGAGGGCGGAGGAGCTCGGGCTGCTGTCGCCGGCGGCGGGGCGCCGTCGCAGCGGCTAGGGAGGAGGGCGGCGGCTAGGGCAGAGGCGGCGGCTAGGGTTAAGGGCCGACTCCTCTGGGAGTCGGCAATAAGATATATCTTTATTGGTTAATTATCACGAAGTGGTACATGTGTTTATATATGAGGACAACTCCTCTAAACCCTAGATACTATTGGACTAATCTCATAACTAGCCACTAGTGGGTCTCTTGCGCGTACATGTAATACCGACCATCACAACACTGTTCTAGGGAAGTATACATGCTTCCCGGTGGGACATGCTTGATATGTAGCTAAAGATGTGTTGCTCGATCTCTGGATCCGAGTTTGTGTATCTATGTTAAGAATATACCACAACTAGATGTAAATGACAGTATTGAAACAATGGTGGGTATCGTGGATATACTTACTGTATAGCTAAATTTTAATAGGGATTGTGTGGAGTACACATATATGAAAGAAAATGTAGTGTGGTTCTCAATTTCGAGAAGGACATGTCTCGAAAGAGCTATAGTGTACATTTTTTTTTACAAGGTTTGGGGTCAAAGACCCCGCTGCTGCAAATTAGTGAACCACGTGGCAGGTACAACTTTCAGTCAAGCCCTTATCATCTATTGCCCTAAAAGACCTAGTATTCGAAGATAAGACCTAACTTTTTACACAAAACACCCTAGGAAGAAATGATACAGAGCAATCAGATCCTCGGGCGGAAACCACTCCACCGAACTCGAAGAAGAAAAGCAGCCACTCCTTCCCGTATCGCCACCACGGCCAACCAGAGGAAGACGGCCACCCTCCTTCAATCGATCTGCAGAGTAGCAGGTAATGCAGGCGAAATTATTAAAACGACCTTGTCCATCTCTTCTCCTGCGACCAATCCACCATGGATTCGTCCCGCGGAGAAGAAGTGAACGAGCTCCCGTGTCGCTGCGAGTGAACGAAGGCCAGCCGAGGAAGAAAGGAAGCGCCAAGCCGGCGAAAACAAGCACAAAGGTTAAATATCTCCTAGCACTACTATGCACAGGCCAAGCGACGCCATCGCGTCCGCACCGAGCGGCAGCGCCGCCGGAGGGAGACGAGGAACGCGCTGGCGAAAGCGGTGGAAGCTCTCAGGCGACTCTTAAAGCGGCGAGTTCTATAGCCCGACACGAGTTAATAAAACATTGCCGGTAGCCACGTACGACTCAATCCGACCTTCACCAATATAGACCTACAGTTCGGAGGAAGCAGGTCCAGCATCTTGCTGTGCCCACCCCAGATGTTGCTCCTTCTCATCGTGGTCCTCATGTGATGACTGACAGCAATAATCTTCGGTGAGTGCAATTTTCCATCTTGGATCCTTTGGTCATTTCAGCTAAAAATATGGGGAACAAAAATAGTATTCCCTCCGATCCTAAAAAAAAATGTCGGAAGCTATACCTATAAGGGCATCCGCAATGTGCGAAAAAAGCACACATTAAGTCCTATGTGGCATCTTATAAGTTGAACTTATATATACATTGTGGAGAAAAATGAACCTATGCATAAGGCTAAGGTGCACTTCAAGCTTATAGGTGTCCACAAGCAATAAAAAATATTTCTCTCTCTTCTCTCCCTCACATATGTGTGCGTACCAATAGTACACGTGAGTCCTGCCTTATGGCTAAACCTCACCTTATACATTGCGAGAAATTCCATAAGATAAATGGGTCCTAGCTTATGGCAAAACTACACCATATACATTGCGGATGCCCTAAGTTGTATGGGATTAGTTTATTTGTGACGACACTTTTTTAGGAGAGGGAGTAGTATTTGTTCTGGTTGTTAGTTGGTGTTATGCCAATGGGACCTAATTTTGTTTCCTATCTTAAATTTTAGAACTAAAACTTATTGTTTACGGTCTGATGCATCCAAGCAATTTCTTTTCATAATTTTATCTTTCAGTGAAAGCAAATGATTCATGCTTTCACATTATGGTGCGTGATTAAATGTTCCACATAATAAAGTATAGAAGTACATTTTTTTTCGTTTATGAAAGTCGAGAAAAAAAATATAGCAAATGTTTCCGTCCCCCTTCGGGCAAGGGTACGATTCTAAAAGAATAGGGGATATACAAACCAGGAAATCAGAAAATTCTAAAAGAATGAATCATTGGTAAGGATGTATATTAATAGGCTATATTCCAACCACGAGCCCCACCATCCAGGCTTAGGCGGGCCGCCCGCCATGCCACGATTCCCTGACCTCGACCGCAACCGACCAGGGCCTCACGCCAGCCAGCCAGGTCGTGAATCCATGCGAGCATCTCCGGTAAGTCCCTAGCACCGCTCCTCCCTCTGTCGCCCCTGCGCCGCTCCTCCCCCCCGCTCGCAGTGCTCCGTTCCGCCCGCCACCGAGAAGGTCAATCATCTCTCCCCGCCGCCGGCAGGCCTAGCTCTGTAACCAAAAAGTTCATGCCCATATCGATAGCAGTTCGGGCCTATACAAAAATGTAGTTCAAGTACATAAAGTAATCAGTTCTAGAACACACATAGAGAAGTTCAAAGCCCCCCATAGAGAGTGTCGTTCGGGTACCAAAATAAAAAGTTCAAACTCTTGCATGCAGAAGTTTGAAGCTCATAAAGTAGGCAGATCAATATCCCATACACACAGCAACTCAACCTTGTACTGAGAGAGGTTCACAATTTTACCAGAGAGCAGTCCATGCCTCAACATAATGCAGTTCAAGTTAAACCAGAGTGAAGTTGATGCCCATATTGATAGTAGTTCAGGCTTATACACAATGCAGTTCAATTACATAAATTGAGCAGTTCTAGACCATATATAGAGAAGTTAAAGACCATCAACAGTGTAGTTCGGGTACCAAAAGAAAACAGTTTAAACCCTTGCATAGAGAAATTTGAATCGCATAAAGTAGGAAGTTCAATATCCCATACACACAGGAGTTCAAGCATGTATGGAGAGAAGTTCACAATTCTACCAGAGAGCAGTTCATGTCTTCACACAAAGAAGTTCAAGCCAAATCAAAGAGAAGTTAATGCCCATACCGATAGCAGTTCAGGTCTGCACACAATGCAGTTCAAGTACATAAAGTAAGAAGTTTAAGAACATACATATAGAAGTCCAGAACCCACAAAATAGTGTAGTTCGGGTTCCAAAAGAAAGTAGTTCTAACCATTACATAGAGGAGTTCAAAACCCATAAACTAGATAGTTCAATGTTCCATACACAAAAAAGTTCAACTCTGTACGGAGATAAGTTCACAATTCTATCAGAGAGCAGTTCATGCCTTAAAACAATGCAGTTCAAACTAAATCAGAGAGAAGTTCATGCCCATATCGATAGCAATCCTGGCCTATACACAATGCAGCTCAAGTACATAAAGTGATCAGTTCAAGGACATACAGAGAGAAGTTCGAAACCCATACACAAGACAGTTCAAAAATATCATACACACAACAGTTCAACTCCACAAACAGATAAGTTCAACACCATACAGAGAGAAGTTCAAAATGTACATAGGGAAGTTCACACCTAACCAGTGAGAAGTTCACGCCCACACATATATAATTTCAAGCTCTTACACAATGCTGTTCACGTTCTACAAGAGAGCAGTTCATGCCTAAACACAATGCAGATCAAATCAAACCAGAGAGAAGTTCAAGCCCATACAGATAGCAGTCTAGGCCTACACACAATGCGGTTCAAGTGACAAAAAAATAATCACTTCAAGACTATACATAGAGAAGTTCGAAGCCCATAAACTAGTCAGTTCAATATCCTATACACACAACAGTACAACCCGGTATGGAGAGAAGTTAAAAAATCCAACAGAGAGCAGTTCGAGGACTTAACACAATGCATCTCAAGTCAAAATCATAGAGAAGTTCATGTGCATATCGATAACAGTTTAGGCCTATACACAATGCAGTTCAAGTACATAAAGTAACCAGTTCAAGATCATGCATAGAGAAGTTCCAAAACCTATACAGTTCAATATCCCATACACATAGCAGTTCAACTCAATACGGAGAGAAGTTCACTATCAGCGTGCAGTTGAAGTTTTAACACAATGTAGTTCAATCCAAATTAGAGAGAAGTGCATGCCCATATCGATAGCAGTTAGGGCCTATACACAATACAGTTCAAATATATAAAGTAAGAAGTTCAAGACCATATATAGAGAAGTTTGAAGCCCATAAACAATGCAGTTCGGGTGCCAAAAGAAAGCAGTTTGAACCCTTACATAGAGAAGTTCGAAGACCATAAACTAGGCAATATCCCTTACAGTCAAAAGATCAACCCTTTACGGAGATAAGTTCATAATTCTACCAAAGAGCAGCTCAGGCCTTAACACAATGTAGTTCAAGCCAAATCAGGGAGAAGTTCATGCTCATATTGATAGAAGTTCAGGCCTATACATAATGTAGTTCACGAACATAAAGTAAGCGGTTCAAACCCATAAACAGTGTAGTTCAGGTTATAAAAATAAATCAGTTCTAGGCAGTCAATTATCCCAAATACACAATCTTTTAACCGGAGAGAAGTTCACAATTCTACCAGAGAGCAGTTCAGGCCTTAGCACAATGAAGTTCAAGCCAAATCTTCATGCCCACATTGATAGCAGTTCAGTCATATACACAATGGAATTTCATCATCTTTCCAACGCCATATCATTTGAATCGTTCCGATTTACGGTTGAGAAAATATTTAAAAAATACGTTTTGTGTGACATTTCGCCGACCATGTTTTTTAGAAATAAAAAATAACCGTAACGAATTTTAAAAAGTGAAAAATGAAAAATATGCGTAATTTCACTAGCTTTGTAACGGTATATCATTTTCTCAATTCTGATAAACGGTTAAAAAATATCCAAAAAATACATTCGTGGCAGTTTTTACCAGATTTGAGTATTTTCGAAATTGTTTAAAAATGGTTACGAATTTGAAAACCTACGTGAGACAAAAAAAAGATGCGGAATTTCACTAGATTTTCAACGGTATATCATTTGCTCAATTCCGATAAACGGTTAAAAAATAATTATTCTTTTAGTAAACAACGAATCACGAAAACTCCGTCGGGTAGTACACATACGTATACCGGAAAGTTCACATGTGTGTCGAAATAAATTCAATACTCTATATTTGATACTACGTTACAGATTAGTATACTTTTGAAATTGAATTTAATCGGCCATGAATTAAAGAAAATTGTAGAAGAGAAAAAGTTGCGGAATTTCAACAGCTTTCCAACGAAATATCATTTGAATTGTTTCAATTTACGGTTGAGAAAATATTTAAAAAATATGTTCTCTATGACATTTCGCTAACCATGCTTTTTAGAAATAAAAAAATAACCGTAACGAATTTGAAAAAGTGAACAATAAAAAAGATGCGTAATTTTACTAGCTTTTCAACGGTATATCATTTGCTCAATTTCGATAAACGGTTAAAAAATATCAAAAAAATGCGTTCACAGCAGTTTTTACCTGATTTGAGTATTTTCGAAATTGTTTTGAAAATGGTTACGAATTTGAAAACCTACGTGAGACAAGAAAAGATGCGGAATTTCACTAGATTTTCAATGGTATATTATTTGCTAAATTCCGATAAACGGTAAAAAAGTAACGTGAAAATTATCGCACGGAACTGTCCTACAGCGGGACAGTTCTGTGTTTTCCTGTGAGAAGTTCTGAATTGGTTGTAGAGAACTATTCTACGCCCGGTTGTAGAATAGCTCGCATGTATATACTGAAAGTTTCTTGCCCCTTTACATGTGTTGGTTTTGTATCTAACGTGTGTTTTTGCCTTGCTCTCTCCTTAGCGTAGAAAAAGGAGCTAATGAGAACGCTGTTTCGCGATGATTTCCTCCCGGAATATAACTCCGAAATTATGCTCATCAAGATTTTTTTCTGCCATTGGCGGTCCACCATGAAGTGACCTTTCTCGGATGTTTTCAAGCCTGTCTCTCATGATTTTTAGTTGCCGCTAAACTGCGGTGTGTGCTGATATCCTTCCCTAGGTGGGGAATAGTTATTAGGAACCAACTAGCAAGGTGGCCCTCGCAATGTGGGGGTGTCGTCTTTATTGCAATGATTTTCTTTTGAAGAATATTCATAGCTCTTTCAATGACTATTTGCGAGATATATCACTGAGCAAATAATCACCATAGTTATACTAATCAAAAGAACATTATATTTTTGGAAGTCATTATAAATTATCAATCTAGAGAATCAAATAAGAGCTTATAATTGAAAACAAGTAAGTGCGAGTAGAAAGGAAGCTCGCTAAGAGTGTTCATGTGTCGCCTCTTCATTTGTCCAATTTGTCCCCGTTTCCCTATTTTTTTTATTGGTGCCGTTTTGATGTAGCACACCCCATTCCACCAAGCCCAACACCCGATAGACCCATGACAAGATCACGAGCAAAGGCGATGCATGATAAGGTAAACTCAATCCTCTCTCTCTCTCTATGCATTTGATGACTTGGTGAATGGTGCGCTACCACATGGAACCACCCTATGCATGCTCAAGTTTGATCGCACCATGGACCCCCAAGAACGTGCCCAAGAAGCTGGAGAAGAAATCCGAGAAGAAGACGTCGAGGAAGAAGGAGAGAAGAAGGAGGAAGAAGGGGTGCAGGAAATCCGGCCTGCACCCCCGGCCAGGGAGGACACCCCACAGAGAGGGACAGCCTCCACCCTGGCCCCAGGCCGCCTCCCCTGCGACTCTGGCCGGGCGACCTCCCGAAGCGGTCGGCCTCCCTGGGCACCAGACCGGGTGGCCACCCGAACGGCCCGGTCTCGACCCTAGCCCCAGGGCGGCTCCCCTGCGATGTCAGGCCGGCCTCCCTGCGTCCACCCCGGCCTCACTAGCCGGCATGGCCGGCCGGCTGCCCTGAAGCTGCGGGATTTGGGGGTTTTCTCCCCCTTTTTTACCCCACCTACCCCCTTGGCTATAAAAGGAGACCACATGGACCAGATCTCGGTTAGGACGAATATTAGATTAATTGAGCTTTGCTCATGTACCTCTCTTGTGAGGGTACTCCTGTGATTTGTATCTACGATCGTATCAAGGCTACTCCTATTATGTGTATATAGGATCGTATCAAGGCTATATCGAGTTACCTATCCTTTCCCCTTAGGATTCAGTTAGGAATTTTCCAATCTCCTCAACTAACCCTTGAGGTTCTATTGGCGTGGTGGACCGGCCACGGGTATTGAATCGGTTTCTTATAAGGTGAGTTCGGTTGGATTAATCATTTCGTAGGCGGCCGTTACGGCTTAGTTGACGGGAGATCGAGTCTTTTAGTTCACACTAATTATATTCTAGTTATCTTCTCTCCTCGACCCCCTTTGTGTTCTTCGTCGTGTTCTTGAGTTCTTGGTCAATTCGTGAAGATCGGGCCACCCAAGAGGTTAACCCCTCCATCATATGGTATCAGCAGCTAGATTGACACGAATTCGAACCCCACAATCCCCCTTTCCACCAAAAAAAATTCTTCCCCAAACCTAAATTCGAAAATTCCACAAAAAATAGCCTCAAAAGGAATTTCGACCGATCTGTTGATTTTTTGAGTTTTTTCGTGGATTTGATCCGTGGATTTGTTTCTTAAGACCATTCCCCACCTTTCTATTCAGCCACTTATCTCGAATTTGTCCACAAATTTTCTTGGATTTCAAGAAATTTTTAAATTGGGCAGAAATCTCATAAAAATCATGATCTTCGATTCCTGAATAGATTTTCAAAGTTGTTTTTTTGTCGTTGTTGGTCCAATTTGAGTGATTCAAATTTCCACACGAAGCCCACAACATCATTTACGCAACTACATCGATGGATCGACACGACATCGAGAACCCCCGGCCGCAAGTTCATGATAATCCATCCTATAGGTATAACTTGCCTACGCTTGAACTAACCCATTGTTTGTGTACCTTGCCCATTCAAACTAGCTCTTTTATATTGCTTCACATTGCACTAGTGGTACTGAGAATGCGTGTTTTGCACTTGTGAGAGCGTAGTTCGATTAGGCTTGGCATTTGTATCCCCATATAGCAAAAGGTGAAAAAAAGAAAAAAAAATCGATGCCAAGTGTTATCCCTTGTAGGAACGTGTAGCTTCGCGTTGCAAAAAAGAAGAGAGTGACCGGTTGCCACGGTGCCAATCTTGTTGCCTCTTGAAGTTTGCAATTTGAGCTAGCGTCCTCCTTGTGTTGGTGTGGCATTGAGCTTAGTATTCGTTAGGAACATTTCGTCTCCGCTCATCGTTTGTCCGCACTAACCCCATTTATCACTTGTGTGTGTATGTTCCATTTTTGTTTCCTCCACTAGGATTTGATTCTTTTGCTAACATTTCATTGTGGTTCGTTTTTACGTTTGACAACAAACTTTTCTTCCGATTTATTGATTTTTGTTGCCACTTTACTCGCCCATTTTGATCCTCATATAAAGTGTGTGTATGTTACATTTTTGTTTCCTCCACTAGGAAACCCGTTCTCCAACGGCAACTACCACAACTTCGTAACCCACAAAAGCCATTTCCAACTCCGCCAAATTGTCCAAGACGGATTGGAGCACTATGAACGTCGACTCAAAGCACAAGAGGCTCGCTTGAATCATCAAATGGCACGTATAAACATCAACTTGGCCAACCTTGCCAACCTCCATGGATCATCATCGTCCTCGAGGTCGAGACATTCAAGCTAACAACCTCAAGCTCGTCGCCATGATCATCAACCCAACTTGGAATATGGTGGAAAACCGCAACAAGAACCACCACCTACTCCACAAGCTCCTCGACAAAATTGGTATGAAGATAGCTCGCCATCACCACCTCCTCGACACCGAAAAGGCCGTGGTGATCCTCTTCAAAATCACCCTCTACGAATGGATCCTCGACAACATCATCACCAACCCCTGCAAGGACCCGCTAATGACCATGGTAACAATCACTCCGTGGATGGTGCTCGCCCACATCGAAGGACACCAAGGAACAATTCGCGTCACCACCAAAATGACCGCCAAGAGCAAGAACTTCCTCAACACCACCACAATGAACAAAAACGTCCTCCACAACGCAACCATGACAATGATCATAGTGAACTCCGCAAAGCACGACTACGTCGTCATCACCAACTCCATCCCAATGACCATTGGCGTCATCCTCCTCATGACCACCGCCAACTCCAAGCCAATGAGGATGACTCACATGATCTTTCACCTCCTATCTATGATGAAGACCCACATGAGCGACCCCATAATCAACACAAAGACAACAATATGAATGCCCTTCGCTTCAACATCCCCAAGTTCAATGGTGAGAATGGTCTCGAAGAATATCTATCTTTGGCCCTCAAGGTGGACAAGATATTCGGCATCCACAACTTTAGTGACAAGAAGATGGTTGTTATGGCTTCTTTGGAGTTTGAAGACTATGCACTCTTATGGTGGGACCGTCTCCAAGCGGAAAGAGTCAAGAACTGGATTGCTCCCATCGACACTTGGAATGATATGAAGCAATTCATGAATGCTCGCTTTGTTCCTCCACACTACAAGCGTGACCTCTTCAAAAAGCTACAAGAGATTCGGCAAGGAATGAAATCGGTTGATGAGCACTACAAGGAGATGAAGACCGCTTTGATAAGAGCTCATGTGAATAAGACCGCTTTTATATTTATCCTTTAAGTCGTAGTTTAATACTCAAAAATCCAAAAATATTTTTCTTTGTTTGCTTGTTCTCTTTCTGTTCCTGTTTTAATTGAAAAATCCAAAAATATTTGTTTTTCTTCTTTGGTTTTGTAAAGTTTGTTGCAGAGTTGAACAGTCGTCCGTGACTCCATTGGAGCTTGGTTTTTATTATATATTATTCGAGCCACAAGTAAAGATCAATAATGACGATCTACGACAATTCAAGTTGTGGTGAGAGGCTGGTATGAACTCTATTTTCTTTCATTTTAGAACATATATCCATCTATGTGAGTATGCTTGGTTTGTTCGTATAAGTTATATGTGATTTAATGGCTGCTTAATAGTTCGTGCTCTCTCATGTTTTGTTCCAATTTATTAATAGTAAATGACCTGTCGTATAAATATTTGTTCGCATTGTTCTATTCGTAGAAGGGTATGACATTGTGGTAGCCTCCTCTGACTGTTTCATTTGAATCGACTTGGCACATACTCACGCATGCTAAGACTGAAAACAAAAAGTCAATAAGCCTCGATGATTTATTTTGCCTCAGAGTTCTAGTATCAATTTTATGCCTCAGTTAATTTTGTTTTGTCGCAAGCATGATTATGATAGTTGTTGCTCTCATGATTGTCGCTCTCTGTTTATTGCTAACCTTCACCTGTACTGAGTATGAGCTCTACTCGTGCATCCAACTCCTAAAAACCAAAGTTTGCCAAATGTGTCCACCTTACCTACCTATATGTGGTACTTAACCGCCACTCCAAGTAAATTGCTCATGTGCTACCTTTAAAACCTTCTAAAAATTATTCCTATTTTGTGCCCCTGTTTTAGCTCATGAGGACGTAAATAGAGAATCTTTATCTCATTTGGTGATTGGATTTCACACCCTGGACTAGTGACTTTATCCGCTTATCCAATTGATAGAAGAGCTGGCAGCGGGGTGCCCAGCCCCAAATTATTACACACAAAATCTCTTCACTATTTTTGCCCCTGATTTATCAGTCAAAGCATAATTGTCTAAACAAAAGAGAAAGAGGGATGACCTTCTATACCAGTTGCGTCCTTCAAATGGGAGCCGCTCTTGTGAAATCTAGTTGGCTTGTGACATACTGTATTTTCTGTTTACCATCCGTTGACATAAGCATACACCTGTCTTAAAAATGTTTTCAATACCTCTGTTTAATAAAATAAAAGCTCTAGCACATGAGTGATACATGCTTCCCTCTGCAAAGGGTTTTCCTTTTACTTTTATGTTGAGTCTTCACGTTCTCACTTTATGCACCATCTTGAGAGCAATGGCTCTTATTCTTAGTGTAATGTGCTTGTCCCAGAACACGGTTAATTGTAGTATAACTTTGATACTTGTATCTTTGATATCTTTACTTCTAGTCTTCCCTTGAACTTCAGAGGTGCCCTGGCATTTATGTTTTGCCCCACACATAAGGGCAAGAGAGATACCACTTTATCATATCCTATTATGAATATTACAATCTTGCAAATAGTTATGCTTCATGTTGTTTATTATTAATATGTTGTTATCTCTTCATGGATTGCATAGCTATTAAGTGACATTGTCTTGCATGTATCTTATCATAAGCATAATTAAGTATTTGATTATATAGTGAGTATATTTACATCATATGAAAGAAATGTGTTCGTAATAGTCTTTTATCGTACTCAGTTGTCACTTAATTGCTTGAGGACAAGCAATAAGCTAAGCTTGGAGGGGAGTTGATACGTCGAAAACGTATCTCCTTTTCCGAACACTTTTCTTATTGTTTTCCTCTAAACCTGTGTGTTTTGAACGCAACTAACACGGACTAACGTTGTTTTCAGCAGAATTACCTTGGTGTCTCGTTTTTGTGCAGAAAAATCAACTTTCGGGAAATTGCCCAGAAAAGACCCCATTGGTCTTAAAACACCGGAAGACCCCGGGAGCCAGGAGAGGGGCTAGAGGGGGCCACACAACCCCCTGGCGCCCCACCTAGGCCGCGCCACCTGGTGGTGTGGGCCAACCAGAGACCCCCTCGGGCTCCCCTTTCGACTACATAATGCCTTCAACCCTAAAACCCGAGGGGGTTCGTCATATTCCACAGAAACACAACAGAGCGCCGCCGCCACACCGAACCTCGATTCGGGGCTCAGAAGTTCCTGTTCTGGCACCCTGCCGGGATGGGGAATTAGAGGATATCATCGCCATCGTCATCACCAACGCCTCTCCATCGACCATCCATGTGTCCCCCATCCATGTGTGAGCAATTCCCCCACTGTCGGCTAAAGGGGATGGTAGGGATTGGATGAGATTGTTCATGTAATAATCCCGTCATTGTTAGGGCATAGTGCGTAGTATCCTCTATTAGTGCTATTGACATTGTTGCAACTTGTTATGCTTAATGCTTCTCACTTTGGGCCCGAGTGCCATGATCTCAGATCTGAACATATTATTGAATCACGATGATAATTATTATTTCTTGATCATACCTGAAAGTTGTTTACACATATCGTTTTCCGGAACCCGAGGCCCCGAAGTGACAGAAATTGGGACAACCGGAGGGGATGGCTGTTATGTGAGGATCACATGTGTTCATGGACTGTTAATGATTTGATCCGGTGTTCTATTAAAAGGAACACCTTAATTACCAGTAGTTCCCGTGAGGCACCGCTGAAAACGGGCTGGTAGGACAAAAGATGTTGTGCAAGTTCTCATTGCGAGCATGTACGACTATTTACGGAACACATGCATATGGCTACTTAGTGCTTGGATGCTTTATCTTATTTATCTGCATTGTCCATGTCTTGATTATTATATGAACTATCTTATCCATGCAACGCCCATTCATCTATCCCTATGCCTACAGTATTTAATCTCGTTGTTTACTTCAAACACTACTGCTGCTGTTTTCATTCTACTGCTGCTATTATTTCACTACTGCTGCTACTATAAAACTGTTACTATTGATAAACCACTGCGAACAAAAGTACTTTCAGGTGCAGGTGAATTGACAACTCACTTGTTAAGGCTCACAAATATGCTTTGGCTCCCCTTGTGTCGAATCAATAAATTTGGGTTTTACTTCCCTCGAAGACTGTTGCGATCCCCTATACTTGTGGGTCATCAATGAGTAAAGCAGTAAGATTTCCCCTAAGTATAAAACCAAACTTTAATTAGACCAGTACGAGAAAGAAATCACTTCCGAAGGTTGTTGACAACTCATGTTGGCAGGGCGCACTACCAGGTTTAGCAGCAACACGGAATATGCACACAACACAACCAATATACTTTGCCCCAACGAAACAATGAGGTTGTCAATCTCACTGGTCTTGCTGAAAACAAAGAATTGTACGTATAGTGTGGAAAATGATGTTTGTTTGCAGTGAATGAAATGAGAACAGTGTTTGAAGTGAAAAAGAACAGTGTATGCAGTAGGTTGTATTATCAGTGTAAAAGAAGGACCATGTCCACAATTCACTAGTGGTGTCTCTCCATAATAGATAAATAACATGCTAGGTGAACAAATTGCAGCTGGCAATTGAAAAATAGAGAATGCACCGTAATGCATATACATGACACGATGACTACTATGAGATTCATTTGGGCATTACAACATTATAAATAGACCGTTATCCAACTGCATCTATGAATAATAATGCACCATTGGGACATCATACGAGCAAACTTTCGGTATTAAGTTGCAAGCAACAGATTATTATATTAAGTAAAGTGCGTAATATAAACAACACAATTATCCTTAGACAAAGCATTGTTGTTTTACCCCTAGTGGCAACAACACATCTACAATCTTAGAAGTTATTGTCACTCTCCCAGATTACTGGAGGCATGAAGCCACTATCTAGCATAAATACTCCCTCTTGGAGTCACAAGCATCTACTTGGCCAGAGCTTCTACTTAGAAACGAAGAGCATGCAAGATCACAAGTAACATATATGATAGATCTATAATCAACTTGACATAGTATTCAATATTCATCGGATCCCAGCAAACACAACATGTAGCATTACAATAAAGTTATCTTGATCATGTTAGGCAGCTCACAAGATCTAAACATGATGGCACAAATAAGAGAATACAACCATATAGCTAATGCTATGGACCCATAGTCCAAGGATGAACTACTCACGCATCACTCCGGAGGCAGGCATGGTGATGAAGAGACCTCCGGTGATGATTACCCTCTCCGGCAGGGTGCCGGGAAGAGCTTCAGAAGCCTCCCAAACTAGGGTTGACGATGGCGGCGGCTATGGAACTTTTCATGGATGGAGGCTCGGGTACTTAGGGTTTACCCGAGAAAAGCAATATATAGGCGGAAGGGCGACGTCGGTGGGCGACCAGGGGTCCCACACCATGTCGCCGCGCGGCCAAGGTGGGGGGGGCGCCGCCCTATGGTCTGGCTGCCTCCCAGGCCCCCTTCGGACTTTTTGTACGTGACAGAAAAATAGGGACTTCGGATTTTGTTTCTTCCAATTCCGAGAATATTTCTAGAACAACTTTTCTAAAATACAAAAACAGCAGAAAACAGGAACTAGCACTATGGTATCTGATACGCCATAAACGTATCCTTAATTTCTAATGTTCCATGTTGTTTTCATGTTGTTTCCTACATGTTCGCTATACACTTTATGTCATTTTTATCGATTTTCCAGACTAACCTATTGACAAGATGCCATAGAGCAAGTTCCCCATTTTCTGTTGTTTTTAGTTTCAGAAAAGTTGTTCTGGAAATATTCTCGGAATTGGAAAATTCGAAGCCCGGAAGTCTTAGAATTCCTGAAGGTTCCACGAAGTCCCAAAGAGGCCCGGAGGGGGCACACTATAGGGCGGCGCGCCCCCTGGCCGCGTCGGGGGGTGGTGTGGGCCCCTTGGGCCAACACCGCCTTCGCCCTTTCGCCTATTTATACCCCCTGATATGTCAACCCTAAAAATATACCACTTTGTCCCGAAAAAACACCCGAGGCCGCCGTCATCATCATCCCGAGATCGGGAGGGTTCTGGAGCTCTCCCCGGTACCCTGCCGGGAGGGGAATTCATCACCGGAGGGGTCTACACCACCATGCCCTCCTCCGAAGTGATGCATGAGTAGTTCATCCCTGTACTAATGGTCCATAGCAGTAGCTAGATGGTTGTCTTCTCCACTTTGTACCTCATGTTTAGATCTCGTGAGCTGCCCTACATGATCGAGATCATCTCTATGTAATGCTACATGTTGTGTTTGCTGGGATCTGATGAATGTTGAATGCTATGTCTTCTGATTATCAATCTATCATGTTATATTCATGCATATGTTATTTACGATCTTGTATGCTCTCCGTTGTTAGTAGATGCTCTGGCCAAGTAGATGCTAGTAACTCCAAGAGGGAGTATTTATGCTCGATAGTGGGTTCATGCCTCCTTTGCATATGTGCTCGAGTGACAGAAACGTGACGGATGGAGGATGTGTTGTTTCCATCAGGAAGAAAACAACGGTGTTTACCTAGTTTACATTGTTTACATTACACACTTTGCTTACCGTGATAATCTGTTGCTTGCAACTTAATACCCAACGTTTGTCCGGATGATATCCGGAGGGTGGATTATTAGTCATAGATGTAGTTGGATGATGGTCTATGTATTTTTTGTAATGTCTGCATGAATCACATAGTAATCTTTATGTCTTGCATATGCACTACGGTGCAGCCTTCATTTCTGTCAACTACCCAACTGTAATTTTTTCACCACACATGTTATTTGTCTTTCACGGAGAGACACCACTAGTGAAACGTGGACCCCGGTCCATTTTCTCATACTGATAACCACTGCTTTCACACTGCTTTCATATTGTTCTCATATTGTTTTCCACACCATACTTTTAACCTCTTTGTGTTCAGCAAAACCGGTGAGATTGACAACCTCACTGCTTCGTTGGGGCAAAGTGATTTGATTGTGTTGTGTAGGTTCCACGTTGTTGCTGAACCGGTAGTGCGCCTTGCCACCTCCGCTGCATCAACCTTCAGAGATTGCTTGTCCTCCTACTGGTCGATTCAACCTTGGTTTCTTTTCTGAGGGAAAACTTGCTGCTGCACTCTTTACACACCTTGCGCTTGGGGTTTCCCAAGGAGCGTGTGTCCACACACCATCAGTATCTTGTCAATAGGTTAGTTCCAGAAAATGCATAAAATGCTATGAAGTGTATAGAAAACATGTAGCAATTGGCATAATATCAACATGGAACATCAGAAAATATAGATACGTTGGATATGTATCAAGCATCCCCAAGCTTAGTTCTACTCTTCCTCGAGTAGGTAATACGATAACAACAAAATAATTTACGAGGTGACATGCTACCAACACAATCTTGATCAACATTATTGTAAAAGCATTGCAAGCTGAGATCAAAGTACTCTAAACATAGGCATGATAGATATAATTCTAACAATGTAACTTAGCAACTATTTTGCAACACGAAAAGTAACACAAACAAAAGATCATGAATGATAATGCATTGAAAGTGACACGTTTGTTTCGAGCATAGAGAAAACATAGCAAAGTGGTATTAAGCTTGTCCTTCGTGGAATAGAAAAACATAAATGCATGACACCTTCAAAGTTCAAATGGTGTCTAGATATAAATAATTTGAGAACAACTAATAGAATAATCATGAATCAATCAATAATAAATTTTGGGACTGTGCACATTATACTCAGAATCACAATTATGCTCTCTTAATTGGTGCATAAACTTACACTACAACAGGACCCCCTCTACAGCAACACAGCCATCCGTATCTAAATGCCCATATAAGCGTTGTTAGAACCTTCACCAACGGAACTAGTATGCGTTGCCTTATGGGGCGTTGCAAGTATATAAAGCAATGAATACATGTGCGTTGGTAACTAAGGTATAATCCGTTGTAAAGTGGCAACAGAAGTCGAGCAATGACTATATCCGTTGGTACGTACCGTATACAGATTGAATAATTTTTTATTTTGAAATACTTTTTTGGTGGCTTGCTGCCTTGATCGCTTAAAGGATGGTCACATTTTTTCGCGAAAATAATATATAATGTAGAAGATGTATAACAATATATATGCATATGTTGAATAACGAATCAATATTGATTATTGGAATCACCATCTCACACATAAAAATATCACAAGAGTACACATCTTAAGTTTCGAAAAAAATACACATCACTCTTGCTTGAAAAATTTATAATCTAACTAATCCTATATCTACTCATTCTACTATATGGAGCTGATATTCGGATATACTTGAAAAATTTATAATCTAACTAATCCTATATCTACTCATTCTACTGTATGGAGCTGATATTCGGATATACAAGTCCTTGCTGATCTTTTGGGCCTGCAAAAACAAATTTCTAACTTCAGAATTGATGTGGAAAAAAACCAGGAGCGATATAATGAAACTCTAATATATAATTGCTCTACTACTCACAAGGTAAAAAAAATTCAAAGGACATATATCTGAAACAAGTCTATATGTTTATTCCTAGATAAGTTGAAACGATACCACAATTTTAACAATAGCAAGACAGTGTTCATAGACATTACATTTCGGATGTACATACATAGTAAATTCTATTGAAAACTGACAACTAAATACATAATGTGTATCTTGGTTGATGTTACCTTTTAATTCACATATGCATGTTGGATGGAATTTTTTTGAAAACCTCATTAGCATGTCAAGTCAGCATGCAAGATCATTTGTGCTATTATGTGCATCTGGAACAGTCCATTGCACCTACATGTCAAAGCCATTACCTGCACCAAGATCAAAATAGAAAGGGGATTACGAAAAAAGAACTTACCATGATAAAGATACTAACAACCCATTTAACACAAGATCGGAACAGTTTAATTAGCAATACCGGCAAGAGGTTCAGTCACAATATCATGAAGCACGAGCAATTGTCTTGCATTTGCCTCTTGGTAAAGAGTAGTTTTCAGTGGCTCCAAGTCCAGCCAAGATATAAATGGAGTTCAACTCCCTTTGTTTAGGGGATAAAACTTGCCGGTAACGAGTAGAGCCACAACTATCATGTCCATCCTGTTAACTACACCTGCGTCACTAAAATTAACTTCATGGAGGTAGTTTACAGGTAGTCATTGTATATTTTTCTTAGCAGAGAGATGTAAAAAACGAACAATGGGTGACGCAACTAAATAATCAACTATCTATGGATAAACTAGATGCAGAACAGAAGAACTTCTCCCACACACCACATATTCATTCTTATATTCTACCAATAGAAAGGAGAGTACTATGCTGGCATTAGATAAAGCTTGTCTTCTCCGGAGCAGAACCATCCTGAAATAATGTGGAAATAATAACATTCCAATTCACCAAATTTGATGTGTCAGGCACACTTGATCATGCGGGAAGTGTTGTGCACGTGCGCTTATCTTGAGACAATGTATTTGTTGTATGCCCTATTGCTATCTGTGATCAGTATAGTGACATGATTCAATAAACTTATAAGATATATCCAAACGAATCTTACAAGCAACAGATAAGAGTACAATTTGTTAGCTTACCTGATTTGGAATTGTTCAGTTTTTACCACGGTGTGAAAACTTCATGTGTTTGTGAGATGGTCGGGTTGCAGCCTGTTGCAAGTAACTTGCAAGCGTCTGTATAAAAATTATCTTCAGCTTAGCTAGGTTTACTGAATTTGCTGCATATGTTACAGATATGTTGGTTCAGAGTATTGTTCAATAAAATGTTGTATAAATAAGGAGCTGAAGCATTAGTTACTCAGCTCGACAATTCAACGCATTTGTTCTTGCATAAATGGAGCTGAAGCCTCTGAGCCATGACCTCCCTACCATCAATAGATCTCCCAGCTCCAACTCTAACTTGTTCTTGCATGAATAATTTCTTGGTCCCATGGTGATGTACTTGCAGACTAAACTGTAGCAAGATGCAAGGAATCAATTAAAACGGGAATGAATTAAACAGTTATCGGTCGGTTTACAAGTGAGTCTGTACTTTACATGTGTTTAGAACTCGGCCAGAAAATTCACAGTGCTCCAAAGCGAGGTCTAAATGATCATTCAAATGAGTAATCAGGTTGGATAAGAGTAGCAACGAGAAAAGTTATGCTAAAACAAACCTCCCAAACGATGGTTACATCTACAGACAGAGGTTGCACGCGTCGCAGCGGCAGTCTGCGTCGAGGCACATGGCCCTGTAGATGGCGGTGAAGACCTGCCCCAGTTGACCTCCAGGCGCCTGAGCTCGACATCCGTGGGCTCCATGGCGGCGCGTGCTTCTCGCGCGACCTTGGGGAACAAGAGGTAGGCGAGGGAGAAGTGCTGCGATTAGGAGGATTCTGGCGATGGAGATTAGGCGACCGCGGCGCCGTGAGTTGGATGGCCTGCAGAGGGGGAGGCAGACAGAAGGAGGTGCATGGATCGATTTTGTGGCGGCTAGGGTTCAGGTGGAACGGAGAAGAATGGTGATCGAGACTTTCTTGGCGGGGGATAGTGAGTTTCTTTAGATCGTGATCGGGAGTTGTTATGGGGATATGGAAGTGGGGACGGGTTAGAGTCGTGACTCGTGAGGGCGGGGAGCGAGGACTCGGAGTGGATTTTTTTTGAGACGTTAGATACACATACTTGTACCGTTGCAAGTTATATGTTGTTGTAGGGCTAGTCGTGTTGTAGTGTTAGAAAATGAAGACTCAACATAAAAGTAAAATAAATGCACTTCGCAGAGGGAAGCAGGGATTACTCATGTGGTAGAGCTTTTTATTTAAATAAAACAGAGGTATTGAAAATATAATTTTGAGAGAAGTGTATTTCTATGTCAACGAATGGTAATGAAAAACTTATCATAACTCATGTCAAGCAAGGTTTTCAGACGTTTGAGAGCGATTTCCATTGGCACTTCCCCCCACCTTTCCTTAGAGTACATTTTTAAGAAGTGCAGGTTTATTAGATGACTTTCGTATGCTTATTGAAAGAGTTGGTCTCACCAACTTTATGGAGGATGAAAGCCCTCGGTATGCCACTCTCACAAAATCTTTTGTTAAGAGCTTTAAATTTCATAACACTCAATTTGGTCCAAGTGTTGCATTCAAGTTATATAATAGTCCTATTTCTTTGTCCTTGGTGGATTTTTGTACTATTATAGGTATCAACGCCACCGGGATAGCGAGCAGGATTCAAGATAGACCAGCAGACCTCCAGGGGCTCTACCGAGAGATCACCAACGATGACGGTCGCTCATCCCAGCGTGGGAAGATAAGGAACATTCAACTTCCAGCTCTTAGATACTTTACTTATTATCTTGCTACTAGTATCCCTGGTAGGGAGAACACTAGCAATATTTCTAGTTACCACCTTGCTTTTATTGATGTTGCAATGAACCATAGCACGAAGTATAACCTTGGTGCACTTGTTGCACGCTGCCTTGCTCCTCCGGGGCCTATTTTTGGGGTATTATTGCTACACGTGTAGCGGCTGCTTTAAATGTTTCTATTAACCCCAATGATGAAATAACTACTCCATGTAGGCTTAACATTGCTGCCATGAAGTCTCATCAATTTGTCACTGCTAACTCTACTAATGAACATTTAGTATATAGAGTTTTATATATGGATGGAGAGGAGCGAAAAGTTACTTTGCCGCAACCTGTTTTGTTTAAGATTGACAGGTCACCATGGTCGCTCTCCAAGGAGCAGGTAGACGAGCATCTGAGCACCATGGAGTTTTACCGGCACCAGGAGAGGGAAGACGCGCCTCCCGAGGACCACAACACGCAGTACATCGGCGCATCCTCGAGCACATATCAGGAGGAGGGTTCCCCCTCAGCATACTACGGGGGCGCCGCCTCATGGTCCCCTTGGTGATTGATCTCCACTTAGGCCAAAAGCCTAAGCTTGGGGGGAGGTATACCGACATCACACTCATTTATATATCATGTTCAGTCGGTTCTTTGCATTTCCATGTTTTCGTTTCTTTCGCTTGTTTTCGTTTCTTTCATTTCTCTTTGTTTTATTGTTTTGTTCTTATTTTCCAAAACAAAAAAAAAACCAAAAATATTTCTGTTGTTTCTCTCTATTTGTTTCTTTAGTTGGTTTGCTTTATCCATTAAGTCGCAGTTTAATACTCAAAAATCCAAAAATATTTTGCTTTGTTTGCTTGTTCTCTTTCTGTTCCTGTTTTAATTGAAAAACCCAAAAATATTTGTTGTTCTTTTTTGGTTTTGTAAAGTTTGTTGCAGAGTTCAACAGTCGTCCGTGACTCCATTGGAGCATGGTTTTCATTATATATTATTCGAGCCACAAGTGAAGAGCAATAATGACGATCTACGACAATTCAAGTTGTGGTGAGAGGTTGGTATGAACTATATTTGCTTTCATTTTTGTACATATATCCATCTATGTGAGCATGCTTAGTTTGTTCGTATAAGATTTATATGACTTAATGGTTGCTTAATAGTTCGTGCTCTCTCATGTTTTGTTCCAATTTATTAATGGTAAATGACATATCATATAAATATTTGTTCGCATTGTTCTATTCGTAGAAGGGTATGATATTGTGGTACCCTCCTCTGACTGTTTCATTTGAATCGACTTGGCACATGCTCACGCATGCTAAGACTGAAAACAAAAAGTCAATAAGCCTCGATGATTTATTTTTCCTCAGAGTTCTAGTATCAATTTTGTGCCTCAGTTAATTTTACTTTGTCGCAAACATGATTATGATAGTTGTTACTCTCTTGATTGTCGCTCCCTGTCTATTGCTAGCCTTCACCTGTACTGAGTATGAGCTCTACTCGTGCATCCAACTCTCAAAAACCAAAGTTTGCCAAATGTCTACACCATACCTACTTATATGTGGTATTTAACTGCCACTCCAAAGTAAATTGCTCATGTGCTACCTTTAAAACCTGCTAAAAAATATTCCTATTTTGTGCCACTGTTTTAGCTCATGAGGACGTAAATAGAGAATCTTTATCTCACTTGTTGATTGGATTTCACACCCTGGACTAGTGGATTCATCCGCTTATCCAAATGATAGAAGAGCTGGCAGCGGGGTGCCCAGCCCCAAATTAATACACACAAAATCTCTTCACTATTTTTGCCCCTGATTTATCAGTCAAAGCATAATTGTGTAAACAAAAGAGAAAGAGGGATGACCTTTTACCCAGATGCATCCTTCACATGGGAGCCGCTCTTGTGAATCCAGTTGGCTTGTGACGTACTATATTGTTTGTTTACCATTCGTTGACATAAGCATAGACCTCTCTCAAAATGTTTTCAATACCTCTATTTAATAAATAAAAAGCTCTAGCACATGAGTTAATCCATGCTTCCCTCCGCGAAGGGCCTTTCTTTTACTTTTATGTTGAGTCTCCACCATATTCTTTGAGCACTTTCTTGAGAGCACAATGGTCATTCTTAGTGTGATGTGTTTGTCCCAAACCACGGTTGATTGTGGTATATACTTGACACTTGTATCTTTGATATCTTTATTTCTAGTCTTCCCTTGAACTTCAGAGGTGCCCTGGTATTTATGTTTTGCCCCACACTTAAGGGCAAGCGAGATACCACTTTATTAGATCCTTTTATGAATATTACAATCTTGCAAATAGTTATGCTTCGTGTTGTTTATTATTATTATGTTGTTATCTCTTCATGGTTTGCATAGCTATTAAGTGACAATATCTTGCATGTATCTTATCATGAGCATAATTAAGTATTTGATCATATTGTGAGTATATTTACATCATATGAAACAAATGTGTTCGTAAAAGTCTTTTATCGCACTCAATTGTCACTGAATTGCTTGAGGACAAGCAATAAGCTAAGCTTGGGGGAGTTGATACGTCGAAAACGTATCTCCTTTTCCGAACACTTTTCCTATTGTTTGCCTCTAAACTTGTGTATTTTGAATGTAACTAACACGGGCTAACGCTGTTTTCAACAGAATTACTTTGTTGTCTCGTTTTTGTGCAGAAAAATCAACTTTCGGGAAATTGCCCGGAAAAGACCCCATTGGCCCTAAAACACCAGAAGACCCCGGGAGCCAGAAGGACACCCGAAGAGGAGGCAGGAGGTGGCCGAACCACCCCCCGGCGCCCCCCTAGGCCGTGCCATCAGATGGCGTGGGCCACTCCCACACCCCCTCGGTCTCCCCTTTTGACTACAAATAGCCTTCAACCCTAAAACACGAGGGGTTTTGATAGTTTTCCAGAAAGAAGTCCATAGCTCCGCCGCCACCCCGAACCTCGATTTGGGGATCAGAAGTTCCTGTTCTGGCACCCTGCCGGGACGGGAAGTGGAGGAGATCATCGCCATCATCATCACCAACGCCTCTCCATCGACCATCCATGTTTCCCCCATCCAAGTGTGAGTAATTCCCCGCTGTAGGCTGAAGGGTATGGTAGGTATTGGATGAGATCGTTCATGTAATAATGCCGTGATTGTTAGGACATAGTGCCTAGTATCTTCTATTAGTGCTATTGGCATTGTTGCAACTTGTTATGCTTAATGCTTGCCACTTTGGGCCCGAGTGCCATGATCTCAGAGCTGAACATGTTATTGAATCACGATGATAATTATTTTTTCTTGAACATACCTGCAAGTTGTTTACACATATTGTTGTCCGGAACCCGAGGCCCTGAAGTGACAGAAATTGGGACAACCGGAGGGGATGGCTGTGATGTGAGGATCACATGTGTTCACGGTGTGTTAATGATTTGCCCCGGTGTTCTATTAAAAGGAAAACCTTAATTACCAGTAGTTCCCTTGAGGCCCCGTTAAAAACGGGCTGGTAGGACAAAAGATGTTGTGCAAGTTCTCATTGCGAGCACGTACGACTATTTACGTAACACATGCCTATGGTTACTTAGTGCTTGGATGCTTTATCTTATTGACTTATTTATCTGCAATGCCCATGTCTTGATTATTATATGAACTATCCTATCCATGAAACGCCCGTTCATCCATCTCTATGCCTACAATATTTAATCCCGATGTTTACTTCAAACACCACTGCTGCTGTTTTCATTCACTGCTATTATTTCACTACTCCTACTGCTATAAAACTGTTACTACTGATAAACCACTATGAACAAAAGTACTTTTAGGTGCAGGTGAATTGATAACTCACTTGTTAAGGCTCACAAATATTCTTTGGCTCCCCTTGTGTCGAATCAATAAATTTGGGTTTTACTTCCCTCGAAGACTGTTGCGATCCCCTATACTTGTGGGTCATCAGTAAGCATGGAGGGAAATCAAATAAGGTATGAGTTAAAGAGTTACTCTCATTGGGAGCTATACATGGGTAGCTACTCCATTATTCCTCCTCCTGATCATCACTCTCCTCCTCCTTCTCATCCAATGAGTTTCCACATTCAGCAATTTCTTCTTCCATAGGCTCCTGCAAGGCATTAGTCTCTTCCTTTGGTGGAGACCATCTATAAAGATATTTAAGAATATATCCATTTTCTTTCTTGTAATTACCAAAGAAAAATTCAAGTATATCATAAATCTCATATTTATAAGGTGCATCATCAATATTTTCAAGCAAATAAGCAATTTCGAATGCACCCTTCCAAGAAATAAATTCTTCAATTTATTCCACATCATAAAAGTCATAATTCCTTAACATAAAAAGATATGGTAACATTATCATTATACTCACATTGAAAAGGGGGGGTGTTTATACCTCCTACAGCAACACGATTTATCAAAGCAATAAGTAACATTATAAGTAGAACACAAGTTTTTAGCATAGTTATTCAATTTATTAATTTGTTCCCATAAGTGCATCCAATTTTGTAACAAGCGGTGTTCCTTATAACATTTTTTTGTTCTTCCGTGAACCCACATTGCCAATAAGATCTAGTTTCAAAGAAATCAACCATTGATAGCAAGCATGATAAAGCAAGACAATAACAAAGTAAAAAATATCAGAGGTGAGAGACTGCCCTTGCAGAAATCCTCTTCCTCCCCGGCAGCGGCGCCAGAAAAGAGCTTGATGGCGTGTGAACACATATTCGTTGGGAGAGCCAAGAGGAGCGTATGATGAGTACAACGGCAAGATTTTCTCTCAGTAAGAAACCAAGGTTTAGTTGGACTAGTAGGAGAAAGAAATCACCGAAGAAGGTTGTTGATAGCTGATGTTGGTTGGGCGCACTACCAGGCTACGCAGCAACATGGAATCTGCACACAACACAACCAAGATACTTTACCCCAACGAAACAGTAAGGTTGTCAATCTCACTGGTCTTGCTGAAAACAAAGGATTAGACGTATAGTGTGGAAAATGATGTTTGTTTGCAGTGAATGAAATGAGAACAATGTTTGCAGTGAAAAAGAACATCGTTTGCAGTAGGTTGTATTATCAGTGTAAAAGAATGGACCGGGGACCACAGTTCACCAGTGGTGTCTCTCCATAACAATAAATAACATGTTGGGTGAACCAATTACAGCTGGGCCATTGACAAATAAAGAATGCACCGTAAATGAATGCATTGCAATGCATATACATGACATGATGACTACTATGAGATTCATTTGGGCATTACAACATGATACATAGACCATTATCGAACTGCATCCGAGCAAACTTTGGGTATTAAGTTGCAAGCAACAGATTATTGCATTAAGTAAAGTGCTAATGTAAACAACACAATTATCCTTAGACAAAGTATTGTTGTTTTACCCCTAGTGGCAACAACACGTCCACAATCTTAGAAGTTATTGTCACTCTCCTAGATTACTGGAGGCATGAATTCACTATCTAGCATAAATACTCCCTCTTGGAGTCACAAGCATCTACTTGGCGAGAGCATCTACTTAGAAACGGAGAGCATGCAAGATCATAAAATATATATGATAGATCTATAATCAACTTGACATAGTATTCAATATTCATCGGATCTAAGCAACTACAACATGTAACATTACAATAAGGTGATCTTGATCATGTTAGGAAGCTCACAATATCTAAACACGATGGCACAAATAGGAGAAGGTAACCTTCTAGCTATTGCTATGGACCTGTAGCCCAAGAATAAACTACTCACGCATCACTCCGGAGGCAGGCATGGTGATGAAAATCCCTCCGATGATGATTCCCCTCTCCTGCAGGGTGCCGGGAAGAGTTTCAGAACCCTCCCGAACTAGGGTTGATGACGACGACGGCTACAAAACTTTTCGTGGATGGAGGCTCGGTTACTTAATGTTTTCCTGAGGAAGGCAATATATACGCGGAAGGGCGATGTCGGTGGGCGACCATGGGGACCACACCACGTGGCTGTGCCGCCAAGGTGGGGGGTCGCGCCGCCCTATGGTGTGGCTGCCTCTCTGGCCCCCTTCGATTCCTTTTCGGACTCCGTGCACGTAACAGAAAAATAGAGACTTCGGCTTTTTTTTCGTCCAATTTCGAGAATATTTCCAGAACAACTTTTATGAAATACAAAAACAGGAACTAGCACGGTGGCATCTTGTCAGTAGGTTAGTCCCAGAAAATGCATAAAAATGCTATGAAGTGTATATAAAACATGTAGCAATTGGCATAATATCAACATGGAATATCGGAAATTATATATACATTTGAGAGATATCACCCGTCGCCAACCATGCTGTGCCGGCTCACCCCCGAGCGGCCCCGTCCGCCCTCCGACAGAGACGCCAGGGAGCGCACCATGACTTCCTCCACCTAACGGTAGCCAGCCACGCATTCCGGTAATGTGATCGTGACCGTACGGAGCTCCAGGCTCGCTGCGCCACTCGAAAACGATGTCAGAGTTTGTATCATCATCATCATTATCATCTCCATAGAGCCACCAACAATCACCCGCAGCATGACCCTCTTTTTTACAAATCTGACAGAAGACACCCTCCTACCATGGAGTGGCAACACGATCACGCTTACCACGTCCTCCCTTGGGACGGCGCCCTTGGTCCTGTCTGCCCTGTTGAGGTCGTGCTTGGGGTTGTGGAGGGCGAGGTTGAAAGGGTGGTGTAGGAGGACGGTGTGGCTGATAGTAGGGTGATGGGTTCGGTGGTGGATATTAGGGTAGTTGTGGTGGAGTGTAGGGAGGGTAAAAGAGAGGTGTATGTGGCGGGTAGGGGTATGGTGTATACGGATGTGGGCTTGGCTGATATGGTGGTGGGTTGTAGGAGTGCTGGTTCGGTGGAGGGTTGTACGGAGGCTGGTTCGGTGGTATGTTGTAGGATGGCGTGGGTGGTGGTGGGTGGTAGGGTGCGGTAGAGGGGTTTGGAAGTATAGCGGGTTTTGAAGAACCAATACCATAGCTCGGATTGGGACGTCGAGGAGCAGCATTAACCGAGGACATGAATGTGTTGGAGCCCTGACCAGTAGAGGCAAGCATGGTTTCACGGTATTCATAAGACATCAACTGAGAGCAAAGATCATTGAGCGTGGTAGAGGGAACAACATTAATTGAAGCAACCAGAGGATTAAAGGAACCATCAAGACCATTGAGCATATAATCCTTGAGCTCATCATCATCCACTCCTTTACCCGCAGCAGCAAGGTCAGAAGCAGAACTTTTCATCTTGGGGATGAATTGTTGGGCAGTCATGTCAAGTTTTTTGGCGTTGGTGAGTGCTCCACGAAGGGAAGAGACTCTGGCCTTGGACTGAGTGGAGTACAAGTTGTTGATTGCAGCCCAAATTTCTGAAGCGTGTTCAAGACCATATGTATTCGGTAGGACATCCTTAGAGAGAGAATTGACAAAGAAACTCACAACAAGCTGATCACGAGAGATCCATGTATCATAAGCTAGATTGGGAGCCACTGTTTTCTTGTTGCGTTCATCCACGGACTCCAAAAACTCGGGCGGGACAGCTTCTTTGCCTTCAAGAAGGGTCATGACCCGAGCACCAGGAAGAGAGGGCAGCACCTGCGCCTTCCATGACGAAAAAAAATCACGAGTTAGTTTTGTGGCGGGTGGAGAGCCAAGGACCGCCGGTGTTGATGAAGAAGAAGCCATGGATACGATCTAGGGTTTTGGGAAGGTTTCGGGGGTTGTCTAGGGTTCTAGGGTTTGCGGGTATAGGGATTTGTGGGAGGGCTTTGAGGGAGGGAGGCTTTGAGGTTTTTGTAGTTTGTAGACGTGCGATCGGAAGCTTGGTCGTGATCCTGTGGCGGCGGCGGCGGCAGCTAGAGGAGGGAAAGAAGAAAAGCTCTTGATACCATCACCGCCGTGGCGGCGGCAGCTAGAGGAGGGGAAGAAGAGAAGCTCTTGATACCATGTTAAACTAGGAGGAAAACGATCGTACCCCTTCTGGGTTCTGGGGGGGGGGGGGTCGGGTTACGGGTTAAAGGGCATCAAGGCAAAGCCATCGGGTCGAAGTACTACTCCGTACCCGTACTGGATACCAATTCTATTACATGTCCAACAATGTGTTTGTGTTTCCTTTGGAGTTGATCCACGAGTCGGTTTGGGTGCGTTTTTTGTTAGGTCAGGTCAAGGGGGTCGCGGAGTTTGTTAGGTCAGGTCAAGGGGGTCGCGGAGTTTCTTGCTTTGGGAGTAGTCGGGATGTGCTCCTTTGTAAGGGTTTTCTCCCGGTTTTACATAAATCAGCTGGACAAGTTCTTCTTAATCGATTGGGGCAAATCTTTTGCTCCGTTTCAAAACAAAAAAAAAACTGATTTTAGGGCCACGAAGAAAATACAGGAAAAGAGGCGCAACGCCCTTCTTTATTTCTGTACGAGGACATGCATTGGTAGGTAATAGGTGGGTACTAAACTTACATCATCGTACCGAGACCGAGCCACACTTATTTATGCTACTCCCGCGTAGGTTACTACGTACACGTACAGGTTCAACTCTTAAACCGCTCGGGCTCCCGCTCACTCGCTCACTGTCTCGGTGTCACCGGCGCGGCGCGTTCAGAACGCACCTGTCGCCATCCTCAGAAGAGATTCCACGGCTTCCTCGCCGCGGCCGCGGTCACCACGGTGGCGCCGCTCTTCCTCGCCGCGCTCCTGCTGCTGCTCTGGCCCGGCGAGGAAGCCCTCCTCCTGCTGCGCGCCGAGCACCTCGTCCACCTCTCTCTCCGGGGCGCCGAACGCCAGCTCCTTGGCGGGCTTGTCCAGCTTGCCCAGCACGTTGTTCTTCCCGGCGAGGAACACCCTGTCGTTGTTCTCGGCGCGGATCTCGAAGCACACGACCTGCAGGTTGCTGCTGCCGCGGGACGAGGAGATCTCCACGACGGGGTGGCCGGGGGGCACCACGAACACCGAGCCGCGGGACACGCGCGCGCGGACCGTCTCGTACCTCTCCTGCTCGTGCTGCTGCTCCTCGGACTCAGACTCGGACTCTGACTCGCCGCGACGTCCTCGGCGCTGCTGCTGCCGCTCGCGCTCGTCATCTTCTTCCTCCTCGCGCCACCTGCCCCTGCCGCGCTCGCTCTGGCCTTCTTCGCTGCGGCGGCGCTCGCTGTCCTGCGACAGGTGAGGGCACACGATCTCCACCTCTCCCTCGCCCTCCAGCACCACGGCGATCTTGACGGACTGCGTGTTGTAGTAGGGCGCGGTCATGGAGCCCTGCCGATGGAGACATGCATGCACGCCAACAGTTTCAGTAACGAACGAACTGCCAGCTGCGAAGAGGTTTAAATCAGTACGATAATAAGTCTATAATGGAAGCGTTGCGCCCACCGCGGAGATGTTGGCGAAGGCGACGCGGACGTCGTGGTCGGCGAGGGCGCGGAAGCTGCGAGCGTCGGCCTCGTAGAGGCGGCCGTGGCGGTTGGCGATGGTGGGCCTCTGCTGCAGGAGGTTGTAGGTGGCCCGCGAGTCGCCGCCGAACGGGGGGAGTGGCCAGTGGGGGCTCTGCCCGCCCTCGGACGCCTGTTGACGCAGCTCCCGGATCTGCTCCTCGGACGCGCGGAGGATGGATCCCTTCTTCTTCTGCCCTCGCCTCCCGAACACCTTCTCCAGCCGCTGCGGCGAAGTCTGTCGCAACATGGACGTGTGAGTTTTCCAGCTGTAAGGATTTACAGGGACACAGTTTGTGCGTGTATGTAGACTGTAAACGTACTCCTACCTTGAAAGCAGCTCTCTGGACGCGTTGGCTCAAGCTTGACACGAGCGACTCGGCCGAGAACAACTGCATGCCAGGGTACATATATATAGACCCACGTGTCAGCCCTGCATGCTTACGTGTCCCAAATTTTGGGCGGCGCAAATAACGAGCTAGTCATCATCAGAATGCTGTACCTCGAACTTGCCGGGGACGGAGATGGTGTGGAGGATCTTGGCGATGACCAGCTTCCTCCGTCCGTCGGTGTTGGCCAGGTGCATGAGCGACCCGGCGGGCGCAACGACGACATCGCCCTGACGGACGGCGTACGACCGCTTCTCGCCGTTCTCGACCAGCGTCAGCACCCCCTCGCCTGCGTACGTACGCACGCTGCGTTATAGCACGTGCAACAAAACACGCAGATGCACGATGCATGACGGAGTAGTTACGTACCTTGAGCGACGTAGCAGATGCTGTGCGCGTCGGTGTACCCCGGCACGACGAAGGAGCGCGGGTTGGCCTCCAGGATGGCGACGCGGTAGTTCTTGATGCCCCGGAGGAGCCTCGACTCCTCGTTGAACGGGCGAAGGGCCTTGAGGAAGCCCTGCTCGCTCCGGACGATGCGCTGGAAGCTGCGCGGCCCGAACACGTACGGCCGCCGGCTCTCCTGCTGCTCCTCCCCCTCACGCTCCCGCTCGCCGCGCCGGCCGCGGGCCCTGCTCCTGCTCTTCCCCTCACGCTCTCGGTCGCCGCGACGGCCGCGGCCCTGCTCCTGCTCCTGCTCCCATTTGTGCTGCTCCTGCCTGCACTCCTGCACGCACTCGGCGCGCTGGTAGCGCGGCCGCTCCTTCTGGCACCGCTGCTCGCACTGGCGCAGCCAGTGCTCGCCGCGCCTGCCTTCCTCCTCCTCCCTGGAGGCCCCGACGGCCGCGGCGAAGAGGAGACCGGTGGCGAGGAGGAAGAGGAGAGGGATGGTTGCTCTGGCTCTGGTCGCCATGGTTTAGCTACTCGTGCAAGCTCTGGTGTGGTGCTGGGAGTGGAGCCTCAGTCACCGTATTTGTAGCGCGCGCGCCGCTGTACGTGGCAGCGTGGCGCGGCTACGTGGAGGGAAGCTGCGTGGCAGGGGGGAGGCGGGTCGCCACGTCTCGCGCCCGTGCTTATCCGGCCTTCAGCACGGTGCGTTCCAGCGTCGGTGTCGCCTGTCGTGGCGTGCTCGCTCGCTCGCGGTGCAGAACCACGGTGCTGGCTCTCACTGAACGCGCTGCTAGCCTGCCAGATACGGAGAACCTGGACGCTAGACGAACTGCCCGAGTAGAACGTCCAGTTATTCAAGTGGGATCTGGCTGGAGATGTGCATGTGTGCTCACCCGGCCATCTGAACTTATCAACTTTGCACACCAACTCGTCCATTCGGAATGAGAAAAAGAGCTAAATTCTCCGAAATTCAATTCAGCTTCCCGAAATCATATACTCCACGGTCTCAAAACAACTGTCATTGAAATGGATCTACCTAGATATATTCACGTATTACATACATTTATTTTCACCTGTTTCTATGACACTTATTTTAAGACAGAGCGAGTAGCCGAGTACTCATGTCTTAAAACGAAATTCGAAACAAAATAGAAGAACTGTCTAAACAATACTTAATAAAAAAATGCCAAAGGCACCTACTCCATCTTCTCTTTGTATGCCGTCATAAACTTTGGAGGGGTGCAACCTGTGTACACTCCTAGTGTGTGAAAACTGAATGTCCCACCTAGACTACACATTTTTCTTTGGTTGCTAGCCAATAACAAACCAATGACTAGGAATAATCTGAAAAAGAGGCATCTGAACAAACCTGAAGACTGTATTTTCTGTTCTGACAATGAAACTGTTACTCATCTGTTTTTTGAGTGTGTTGTTGCTAAACAAATCTGGCAGTTTATGTCTCATGTTTTCAACTTTGATTTAGGAGTTGATTTCCTCTATGTTGCTAGATTTTGGATAGCTAACAAAAAACATGCTGTCCTCAACTCTGTTTGCTCTGCTACTCTTTGGTCTATTTGGAAAACTAGGAATGATCTCATTTTCAATGGTCGTCCTTGGATTAATATTCATCAGGTGTTTCGTCTGATCCTGAACTCTCTGAAAATGTGGAGGCCAATCTTCAAGGAGGAGATGCAGTTGAAGATGGATCCCATCTGCTCACTGCTGTCAGACCACCTGAACTCTCCCCTGCTACTGGAGCCGGGCTGAAAACCTTCAAGAACTCCCCTCCTTCCTCACCAACTGCTGGATCGGATGGGGGACTGAGCTCCCCGGCTCTCAAGAGAGCTGCAATCGCTGGCACCTGGGAGACCCCGACTTCTATCTTGGAGTTTGCAAAGAACTAGCTTAGGCTCATTTTGGAGCTTTGTAGTCTACCTGCGTGTGGACTCCCTCCTCTCTTGAACTGCTTTTGCATGTAGAAACTCCCCCCAGCTTTTCTTTTCAGTTTTTACTTTCCTGCTCTATCTGGACGCGGTTTTAGCGTGCTTGTACTGAACTCGTGGTTGCTCGGCGTGGTTTTGTTGAGCTTATCAATGGAACCGGGGACGTCGTCCCTTTTAGTCTAAAAAAAATAAAAAAATGCCAACAAACATATCCAAATGTTTTATATAAGTGCAAAGCTTCTTGAAGAAACAACACTTGTAGTGATGTTCGTGCAAAATAGCAAAAGTTATGACCAACATGGAATTTAAAGATGTCTTTTTTTAGAGTATTGGTTTTATTTTTTTCGCATGGAGCACCACAAATTTCATTTATTCATAAAACTTTGCACTTATGTAAAACGCTTCGATGTGTTTTTTTCGGTATTGCTTTACTATTTTAAAAAAATTGTACTCGGGTAGGAGCATAGAACTTGGGAGCCAAAACTACACTCCCTCGTTTCAAATATCGGTCCATTTCTACGTGCTTTCGTCAACATCTAACCATTATCACCTTCCAGCACTCCGAAACGTGCACGTGAGAGCATACAAGGGCCGCGATGCCCAATTTATCCGGCCCGGGAACCACAACCCTCATATCTAAACCTCTTTTACTTTTTATACATGAGAGTTCTCAATAGTCCTTTATTAAAACCAATGTACAAAAATAAACTAAGGTAAAGAGCTAAGCCATGAAGATAAGGAAGCTACAAGAAAAGCTTTCGCCGTATGTCCAAGCAAGGTGACATCGGTAATTCCAACCTCTAAAAGATTGTTTTATATTCTTCCATATGGAATCATTTGTCTGCTCCAAAATGTTCCAGAAGTAAGGATCACAATCTCTGCGAAACAAGGACCCTTAAAATGATTTGTGGCATGTCTCAACTTTGTATCAGAGTTTCATCAATCCAATAAATTTGTATGTAACTCCAAATTCTTAAACTCAAGCAACAAAAAAAGGATGGATCGAGTCCTCAAGAACTTGCTAATGACAAAGAAAACAATTGTTGTTGCGGTAAACTTCACATTTACTCCGAATAATCACATCCTTTGTGTTGATCCTATCATGAAGAATGAGTCAAGCAAAAAACTATACTCGGACATACATTTGGATTTTCATGTCCAATATATCCAATAGAAGGCACTTGGAGTAAAAAAATCCTTTATTAAAATTACTTAGCCATTGGTCAGAATAATGCCCTAAAGCAATCTCGTGAAGTAATTGTGAAAAGTCATCGTAATCTTGGTATGCATCAACTGAAAGAGGAAAGTAGAATCCGTGTGACATTTGCCGGAGTGATTGAAAATCCAGAGGAGGGGCAAGTTATTCCTTGGCAAAGGAATAAACTTTAGGGGATTTATCAGCCAAAATATGATCAATCTAAAGATCCTCCCAAAAAAGAAAGGGTACTTGAGTACTAATTTTGCAGTGTTAAATCTGTCTCCAAGTTTTAGATAACTCAAATACTCCTCTCTACCAGAAGGATACACTTAAAACCATAATATGAGTTACAAAATCATAGTATTGAGAACCTCTGATCAATATGACCCAAGGGATATCGGCATTGTTCTAAAACTTATCCAGAAACTTAACGACAACGTTATATTCTGCAAATATAAATTAATAATTCTCAAACCTTCCTTTTTCTTTGGTCTACACCCCATTTCCCAAACAACAAAGGAGTTCATTGTTTCCTTTTTTTAGCTTTCCCCACAAACTTCTCCTAGCTTTATCAATTACCTCAATCACTCCTTTAGGAATAACAAGAGTACACATGCAGTATTTTCGTTGGTGGAACCGAACAAAGTTAACTAGAAATAAACTATCACCATAAAATATGAAGGAAACTAAAAGAATAATTTTCTCTCAATTATGTCTATTAGAGGTGCAAAGTAATTTACTCAATGCTTAGTGGTCTACATGGGAAAACCAAGATAAGTAAAAGGCATAGCTGAAATCAGGCAATCCAAAACATTAGCCAATGAAGCAGATTCATCACTAGATAGTTTGATGGAAATCATATTGGATTTGTGATAGTTCACCCTTTGCCTAGTAATAGCAGCATAATAATCAAGCAAATCTTTAAGAAAACAAATTGGTTAGATTTAGCTGATAGGGAAATACCGATATTATATACAAATTGAACCACTAGGAAATCTCCCTCGGGCAAATAAAGCCTAACATAAAAAATAGGAGTCACAAGATTTTCTTGTCTAACTCCCCATTTACAAATAAATTATCTTCTAGGCACACCATTTAAAAGAACCGAGGAGGAGCAAGGACATAAAACTTCTTTAACACGTTGGATAACAAGGGGAGGGAAACCCTTGCATTCCAAGATCCTCAGGATGTCACTATGCTCAATTGTGTCAAAAGATTTCTCAACATTAATCTTGAAGACTGATACCTTCGATCTGGATTACCGAATTGTAGTATGTGTCTTTTTCTCTAGTGACCAAAGATTTAACAAACTGGAAAGTAGGTCCTTGATAAGGACAATTGTTGAGCCTTACAAAGATTTTATTAATTATCATTTTCCGCGCCAATATTTTTCTGAAAATGAGTTGTGGTTCAATGGATTAAAATAGGATAGGTTTAAGGTTTAACTTGGACAAATGCATTAGTAATCATGTGATAAATAAGATAAAATATAAGTTGGTAGTATAATTGATAAATATGAGATTAGATGCATGTAGGCAATGCATCCATAAGCAGGCGAAAGCATTAAGCACGGTGACATTATTGTGATTGCTAAGAGTTTTACTTTCAGCTGCTCTACTCCTCTCTCATAAAGTTTTACTATCATCCTTCCATGTCCTCTAATCATAACATTGTCTTGATCACTCTTCGGGGTCTTGGGTACCTGACAAGTCCTAGGATTGAGGCACGGATAAAAATGCGCACACAAATAACATAATGGACTCATTAAACTAATATCCTGTGAACTAGACGAAGCACATAGTTGCGACGTTTAGGCCTTAGGATTAGCCCGAGTGGACTATTCGCACATCGCGATCAGATCAACAATAGGAAACATAGTTGCAAATAGTAATGATATTGAAATATTGATAGTTCTTACAACGCTGCCAATCACGATGAGATCTAGATTACAAAGTAGTATGACTACGACTACAGTGTGGAGATGATGGTGGAGTGGTGATGGCGACAACACTTCATAATGGATGTGAATGAATGGTTCCTCCCTTCTTGGTGATGTTTCCTCCCCCTTTTCTGGTGTTAGCGGACGAGATTAGGTTTTTGGTGGCCTTCCTTCGCGGATCAGCTCTGTGCCCTTTGATGAAGTTTGGTCGGTTTGATCTGTTGGAATGGCGCCTAGTACGATGACTGGTAAGGTCACTTGCGATCGTACCGGTGGTCGTTAAGTGTCATGTGAGTGCACTTTTAGTTGTTGTTTCCAATCTTGATCATTTCCTTCCTTCTTATCCTGATTTTTAGTGATTTCCACATCCAAAGCTGAAATAAGAAATAATGACATGGATATTTGCAATTGGATTGCACATTAGTGATTTGTGGCAGCTATAGAGTGATATATTATCATTTTCATGACAAAGATACGGTTTAAACATGGATAAAATTGCGTATGTTTAGAATTGTCAACATCCCCAAGCTTAACCCTTGATCTTCCTGAGCAAGTAATAAAATCATAAGGAACTCAGTGTTTAAAATGAAATAATGATAAGTTTTGTTCACTTAAAATTAGCAGTCTGATGGCGCCTTATGCTCTTAGATGTGATCACACGTTCGTTGGGTTAGGCCAAGAGGAAGGTATGATTTAGTTTAGCGGAAATTTCCCCCAATTGTGGAACCAGGGTGTATCGACAAGTAGGACTTCAAAGACTTGAAGAAGATTGCTTCTTGTCTGGAGCGTCAACAAGCGTGGAACCTCCACACAACACACACACTCTCTTTTATCCCCAACTTTCAGAGAAAGTTGTCAGTCTTCTCGTCTTTCTGAAAACTAGAGAATTAAACGTATAGAGTAATGGAAGTAAAAATGGTACAACAAGAAAACAATGGTGAAAGTGTTTGAAAGAAGATTGCAATAATGGGAAAAATAGGACTGGGGGCCATAGTTTCACTAGTTGTGTCTCTCCAAAGAAATCAAACATGTTGGGTGAACAAATTATAGCTAGGAAATTGAGAAATCATGAACGTATAACAATACTATTATGATGAGATATAGTTCACGGGTTCTAACATGGTAGGCATTACGTCAAGATAAATAGGCTGCTATTCAGCATGCATCTATTACTAATAGTCCACCTTGAGAAAGCTATCCAGCAAATCTCGCTGGTATTAAGTTGCAGCAACAAAGTGATTGCTCTGTGTGCAACACATTGCATTAAGAACAAGTACGTAATGACAAGAGCACCGCTATTTTCTCCCTAGTGGTAACAACACATCCTCCATCCGTCATGTTTCTGTCACTCGAGCACAGATGTAAGGGAGGCATGGACCCACTATCCAGCATATAAACCATCTCTTGGAGGTGAAAACAACCATGTGGCCAAGGTAATCATAAACACCGGTGAGCACTCAAATATAATATTAAAACTCTCTACAAATATAAGTGAAACATCTCATATTGACATGAACAAAACAATCATAATCTCATGGTTCCTCGGATCCTAGCAAGCAGAACATGCACAATTACATAACGGCAGTCTCGATCATGTGAGGTAGCTCACGAGACTCTAAACATGGAGACATAACAGAGAGAACAACCAACTAGCTACTGCTATGGATCCGTAGTCCTGAGATGAACTACTCACGCATCTGTCCGGAGGCGAACATTGCGATGTATAGGCCTCTGATGACGATTCCCCCTCTGGCAGGGTGCCGGAACAGGGCTGAAGAAGTCCTAGATTGGACTTTTGAGGCGATGACGCCTCTCTGTATGTTTCATAGAAAATAACTCCGTCCCCAAAATTTTCAGGTTTTAGGGCAATTAATAGGCAAAGAGGCGACGAGAGGCCGTGGCTAGGGTCCCCAGGGGCCCAACAGGCGCGAACTAGGGTGGGGTTGTGCCTGGCACCCTTTGGAGGCCCTCTGGGTCTTTTTGGACTTCGTCTTCATTCCGGGTAAAAAACGATCTCCGTGGATTTTTAGCCCTTTGCGAGAATATTTCTTTAAGAACTTTTCTAAAATAGAAAAACAGTTTAAAACAACAACTGGACCGGGGCATCTCGTTAATAGGTTATTCTATGGAAACATCTAGAAAACAAAGGAAAACATGTGGAAAACATAAAGGCATTGGATAGAAAACAAGCATGGAGCATAAAAAATTATAGATACCTTTGCAACGTATCAGCATCCGAAGCTCCTGCTCGTCCTCGAGTAGGTAAGTGATAACAACATAATTTTTTAGGTGACATGAAGCCAACACAATATTGAACAACATTATTTAAAAGCATTATAAGCTGAGATCAAAGTACTTCAACAAAGGCATGATAAATATTATTTGAACTAATATAAACTTAGCAACTATGTTGCACATCAAAACTAAAACAAATAATTGACAATGAACAGTAATGCATTGAAAGTGATACATTTTTTTCAATCGTAAAGAAAAACATAATAAAGTGGTATCCAACTTTCCCTTTGTGTGGTAGAAAAACATAAATGTCAGGACACCTTCAAAGTTCAAATGGTGACTGGATACAAATAATTTGAGAGCAAGCAATACCATAATCATGAATCAATCAATAATAAATTTTAGGACTATGCACATTATACTCAAACTGACAACTATGGTCTCTTAATTGGTGCATAAAGTAAGAAGATCAAGACTCAATATAAAAGTAAAAGAAAGGGCATTCGCAGAGGGAACAAGGGGTTACTCATGTGCTAGAGCTTTTTATTTTAATAATACAGAGGTATTCAAAATTTAATTTTGAGAGAGGTGTATGTCTATGTCAATGAAAGCTATCAAATGATTTATCATCTTTTCATGTTTAATGGCTTGAATAGCGGCTCCCATAGGAGAATCATAACATTCCCCTTTCTCCTTTGTTTGCACAAGTTAAGTTCATGATTTCTCAGAACCATAGTGTGAGGAGATTTTGATGTTATTGTTGTAGCTTATCTATTGTGGTCTGGGCACCCAAATGCCTGCTCTTTTTGGAATATTAGGGACTAGAACATTATTCATGCTAGTCAGGTGTGAAGCCACCGAACATGAAGAAATAATAAAGCATTTAATACTTCCTCATGAGCTAAAACAGGAACATAAAACATGTTTAGTAATTTTGAAGGTTTTAAAGGCAGGGCACAAGAATTTACTTGGAGTTGCGGTGAAATACCACATATAGGTAGGTATGTTGGAAATATTGGAAAACTTTGGTTTTTGAAAGTTGGATGCATGCGTAGAGCTCATATTTGGTACACGGTGAATGCTAGCAAGAGACTGGGAGCGACCAACTAAGAGAGCAATAACGGCCATAATCATGCATAGCGACAAAACATTATTAATCAAAAGATGAAGTGATATTACAAGTCAAAAACTAAATGATCATCAAGGATAAAGTTGACTGATTTATAGTCATAAGATGGTGTGAGCATGCGCCAAGTCCATCCAAAAAAAGCATTCAAAGGAGAAACCACAATACCATGCTTCATTATGAGGAAACAACACATGATTTAATTTCAATGGCACATTAAACAGTCTCATCTATTTGAGAGTAGTCATGATAAATCATAAACTACTAAGCACACAATTAAAATAACATCTAACATGACATGCCAAAGTCAAAATAAGCTTCCTATTGGACCACTATAAGCATGAAATATTTTACTCTTCTCCAACACCAATCGACTTATTTGACACAAATCTCAAACCAAATAATCATAAAAAACCAGGGAGCTAATCATATAAGACTAAAGAAAACCAACAAGCTCTAAACAAAATTCGAGTGAAAATAAGAGCTAAGCACAGTACTAGCAAAAACTGAACACTCACAAAACAATAAGAGTAAAAACTAGAGTGTTCTAGACAATGAAAACGGAGCGTGTCTGTCTGCAAACTGAAAGATGCTAGAATAAAACCGTTTACTACAGAAAAAATCTTAGAGAAAAATAAAATTACGCTCCAAGAATAACACATATCGAGTGAAGGAATAAAAATATAGTGTTTTGAAAGAAACCTGATATTTTTATTGATGAAGAAGGGGATGCCTTGGGCATCCACAAGATTTAACGCTTGTACTTCCCTATATGTATTGGGGTGACATGGACCCCAATCTTGAGATTTTTTCCATCCTTCATCTTCTCATATCATCCTTCTTTCCCTACACTTGAAAACTTCCTCCACCTAAAACATCTCACAATCTTCATTAGGAACGTTAGTCCATCAAAATAATAAATCCACCTGGTTCCGTTTCAACACAAGTCTAACACCCATTAAAAACATTATCTAATTTCACAAATTATTTTAAGACACCCCCCCCCCGAAAGAATCACAAAATAAGTAGATTAAGAGACAAATGCATATATTGGCAGCAATCTGTCAGAACAGAAAAACGGGTAAATATGAATTTTTTCGAGGCACTTATGTAGCTCAAATAAAAAAGTGTGAAACAAATTAACGTTAGATAAAAACCTAAGGAAGGTCCCGAAAAATATCAAATTTTCTTCATGTTCTGGCTGAGAGAACCGAGGCTTTTGGTGAAGCGCAAAAATCTGGACAGAAACCAGCAAGTTCCCCAAATCACACTACCTCTCTATTAGAGGTTACTCTTGGCACAAAAACAAAATTAAAAGGATAAGGAGAGGTTGTTACAGAGGTAGATACTTCCAAGACTCAAATAAAGCAAAAGAAACTGAAAGAAAACAAAAGGAAAACAAAGTGGGTTGCCTCCCACAAGCGCTTTTCTTTAACACCTTTTAGCTAGGTATGAAAAACGAACCAAGTATTATTAATTTTAATACCAAAACCAAGAACACTTTCATTTTCAAACAGAGCATCTTTAACACATTTTGGAAAGTTAAACTTTCCTCTAATAGGATCATAAAGATTTAAATAATCATGCCTAACATTTACCAAACATCCCATAGTTTTCAAAAGAGATCTCCCTAAAACTCTGTTTCCTTGCTCTTATTTATCCATAATCATGAAATCTATAGGAATAGTTTTGTTGAAAAGAAACTTGGACATTATTAACTATTCCCTTAATTTTAGAGATAGTACCATTAACATGTGGGTGATAGTATGGGTGATCAATCATATTCTCATATTTCAAGTAATCATAAACCATCTTAGGCATAGTAGATAACAGGGAACTAAGGTGACAACAATCTATAAAGCTTTGATTATCAACACTAATTTTAATATATGGTTCCCAATCATTCTCCAATTCTGTAAGGACTTTACCTTCTTGAAGAGGTCTTTCTATTTCATTTAAATTTAGCTTACCAATCATCCCTAGAATTTGATCAAGTTTATCATGCATGGCATCCTTATCATTATTCTCCATAAGGATACTAACTAAGTAATTTATAGCATTAAGAGCTTTAGTGTCCTCACTTTCTAGGAAGTTCCCTTCTACAACCATGTCGAAAGCATGCTTAGACCAACCAAAAATCCCAACATGGAAGCATCTAAATAATAGATTTGTAGCAAGCACATGTTGTATTTTTTTCTGTGAGCTAGAAATTATTTCCCATGCATGTTTAAAATTCTCCCCATATCTTTGTTTGAAGATCAGGACCTCAGCCTCGGAAGACATAACAAAAGGAGTAGAGCTAGACATACTAATAAAATAAACCAACAACACAAATAAAAGACTAGAAAGTGCAGAATTATTTTTTTGGATTTTTGATAAAGATAAAACAAGACTAAACGAAAGTAAACTAAGCAAAAAACAAAACAAAAGAAAGAAAGTGGAAGTGTGATACTCCCCTTCCAGCAAGCTGGAAGTCGCCAGCAATGGCGCCAGAAATTCTTGGATGCTCTGGGACATGAGCACAAGTTCGTTGGGTTACCCCAAGAGGAGGGTATGATGTAGTCTACCAGAAATTTCCCCCAATTGTGGAACCAGGGTTTATCGACCGGTAGGACTTCGAAAAATTGAAGAAGGTTGCTTGTTGTCTGGAGCGTCAACAAGCGTGGAACCTGCACACAACACACACACACACACACTCTTGTCCCCAACTTTTCGTGAAGGTTGTCAGTATTCTCGTCTTGCTGAAAACTAGAGAATTAAACATATAGAGTAATGAAAATTTGAAAAGAAAAAACGGTACAACAAGGAAACAATGGTGAAAGTGCTTGAATGAAGATTGCAATAATGAGGAAAATATGACCGGTTGCCATAGTTTCACTAGTGGTGTCTCTCCAAAGAAAACAAACATGTTGGGTGAACAAATTATAGCTGGGCAATTGAAAAATCATGAACGTACAACTATATTATTATGACGAGGTATAGTTAATGGGTTCTAACATTGTAGGCATTATATCAAGATAAATAGACCGCTATCCGTCATGCATCTATTACTAATAGTCCATCTTGAGAAAGCTATCCAGCAATTCTAGCTGGTATTAAGCTTCGACGACGAAGTGATTGCTTTGTGTGCAACATAAAATTGCATTAAGAACAAGTACGTAATGTAAGCAATGGTTCTTGTCCATGGACAAGAGCACCACTATTTTCTCCCCAGTGGCAACAACACATCCCACATTCGTCATGTTTCTGTCACTCGAGTACATATGCAAGGGAGGCATGAACCCACTATCTAGCATATAAGCCCTCTCTTCGAGGTGAAAACAACTACATGGCCAAGGTAATGATAAACACCAGAGAGCTTTGCAAGAAAATATTAAAACTATCTACAAATATAAGTGAAGTATCTCAGATTGACATGAACAAAATAATCATAATCTCATGGTTCATCGGATCCCAGCAAACACAACATGCACAATTACATAACGGTGGTATCGATAATGTGAGCCAGCTCATGAGACTCTAAACATGGATGTATAATAGAGAGAACAACCAACTGGCTAATTCCATGGACCCGTAGTCCCGAGATGAACTACTCACACATCTGTCCAGAGGTGATCATGGACATGTAGAGGCCTCCGATGATGATTTCCTCTTCCGACAGGGTGCCGAAACAGGGCTAAAGAAGACCTATATTGGAATTGCGAGGTGACCGTGCCTCTCCGTATGTTTCGTGGAATATAACTCCATCCCTGAACTTTTTAGGGCTTAGGGCAATTTATAGGTGAAGAGGCAACGAGAGGCGGTAGCCAGGGTCCCTAGGGGCGCACTAGGCGCGGCCTTGGGTGGGGCCTTTCCTGGCACCCCCCAGGATCCCCTCCGGCTCTTCTTTGGACTCTGTCTTTGTTCCAGGTAAAAAAACGATCTCCGTGGATTTTTAGCTCTTTCGGAGAATATTTCTTTAAAAACTTTTCTGAAATAGAAAAACAGCAGAATACAACAATTGGCGTGGGGCATCCCGTTAATAGGTCAGTCTATGAAAACATCCAGAAAATGAAGGAAAATGTATGAAAACATGTGGAAAACAGAAAGTTATTGTGTAGAAAACAAGCATGGAGAATCAAAAATTATAGATAGGTTTGCAACGTATGAGCGTCCTCTTTCTTCTGTTGAAAGTTTAATTAGGATAGTGTAACAACAAAGTATCATAGTAGTCTCGGTAGTCTAAGACATATAAAATAAATTTCATATTAACAGGGACATTTAGAACTGTAACAATTAATCCACTTCTTGTAGAAAAAATTTGCGTGCCAAGGAACATTAAGTAAGATTATAATTATCATAATAAAATATGCGAGAGCATGTTCAAAAAGGCATAGATTCAAGATAGCTCATTAAAAAAACACCCACTGAAATTAAGTATAAGACTCGATAGTGCATTCTTATTTTCATTTACTTTGAAGAACAACTAGTTTGTATTAATGAAACCATGCCAAAAATTCATAGATGTTTGATCAATATTATGAAGGCAAGACTGGGCTGCAACAGATGTCACACCTGGGATATACTCATGAAAAAGTATATGAGGTTTCCTTCCGGTGTTTTGATTGCTCAAGAGTTAGAGGAGCGTCTAGCATGCTTAGGAAGCACACACACCCATGAGAGTAATTATAACTTTACCCACTATAACATTGATGTTACAAGTATTAAATTGACACATAGCTGGTATCCGAGATTAACTCTAACAGATAGTTCATAGGCTAGCGGAGTTGTCAGCATCCCATAGGTGAAACAACGGTGTAGAGACACGCATAAATCAATATATATTACTGTGATTAACATATCAAACTTTGGCATAAATCACACTCAGTACTAGACATGCGTTCTATCAAACAAATCTTTTAAAAGGTAATGTTCAAGTCAAATAGCATTAAATACTACGGGGTTTAGTAGCCCTTACACTAAATTCTTTAAAAAAAATCTACAGCACCCAAGCCTTCATGCAAAGACTTTTTATTCCTCTTTCAATTTATATAATTCAGTACTCTGGCAAGACATGGTTCACTAAGAGAAAATAGAGTAAGAGCAACAATACTAAATAACCATGTGAATAAGAATATTAATATATCTATCAAGATTTGCGTTCCCACATGCATATAGTAACTTTGATGGTACCGCTACTCATATAAGTATTCAACTTTAAAAATTGGGAATCGTAAGCCATACCTCATGTCAATGAAGAATTCTTCTCTTCCTTAGGACGTGTTTCTTCAAAACTCATAGTTCATCACTCGTTTGAAAAATTATTATAGTGCTAATGGAAACTTAGAGAGAGTAATGTTAATAGAAAAATATGTTTATGATTTTCTAGAAAGATTTTTAGAATAGAAGATTGGAAACAAAATCAAAGATGTCAAAAACTTTAAAACAAAACAAACGAAAATATAAAATAAACGAAACATTGGAAGCTACTCCAATGCAAGTGATAAAAACACAACCTAAAAAATAATATAAAATAAAAGATAAATTTTCACCACCTTTTAATGTTGAAGTGTCAACAACCTCCTCAAGGTTAAACTATTGCAACATGGGAGATCATTGTGGTGGTAGCAAATAAAAGTGAAGAGTCACGGAGATTAATCACGAGGTTGTTAACGTCGGTTATGTGGTCTTCAAGCTTGTTCATATATTGGTTTGTGGTGTATTGTGGAGGTATGTACGCCTCCGCCTCGGGTTCTTATCCTTCCACATTGAAGCCCCCAAACATCTCCACCTCAGGTTCAACTTCTTATCCTTCTTCCTGTCCGACAGAATGGAATTTTCTATTCTCTATAGAGAATAGGTTAGGCATGGGAGTGGGAAACAAGTCCACCATCCCAGGTATACGAATATAAATTCTACCATTTCTTTTGGTGATCATACCTGTGGCTATCAATGTGGAAGTACCAACGTACCTCTCGCCAATAAGTTGAGCAAGGTTGCTCAAATATACTCCAAGTGCGATTGCAATGACGGTGATAGATCCTTCACAGGTGATGGCACCATGGTGCTTGTGTTCTTGACGTTAAAGGTGGAATAGAAGCATGGTTCCTAAGTTGGGCGTAAAGTTAGTCTCCAATTATGCGGCTTTTGCTAGGCTGAGCATCTCATCCTCATTGACTCATGTAAATTTTCCGCATGCCTGCAAGGTGTTAGCAATAACATAGAATAAATAACGAACATCAGGACACCCAATATTCTCTCCCTTGGGGATAGCATCTTCAACACTCATTTGCGAAAAATATTCAATAGGTTGAGAGTTCAGCATACAGTTACTTGTACGAGTGTGTCCACCCTCATAGACGAAACCGAAGCGTTGGTACCACTCGTTAAGATTCATGATATAATTATTGTACATAATATGGAACTGTATCTTCTTATTAGCTGAGTTGTTGGGGTTGATTCCCACATAGTGATTAAGCGTGCTAAAAAATTCCTTTGACCATGAGGTTATTGGGATAATATATTCTGGAGGTTTTACTTTGGTACTATCAATAGTCACACCATAAAATGGGTGAACATAAATGTAGCCACTAGGTAATTCTAAAGGAGTATATTACCTAGATGTTCTAATATGGGAATTACTCCTCCATAAAAAGAGAGATACATGCTGAGGACCACTCGATATTCTTGATATCCATAAGTTCTGCAAACAATACATGATGATTATACAACATGTGGGCTATCATAATACAGTAATGAGTAAAAGGAAACTTATTGGTTAACGAGACAAGATAAAGGTATAAGTGAACTAGAGATTATTTCATGGCAATACTGGAATCCATAATCTCGGGTAAATTCGATATTGTGAGTAATGGGAGAACTGTATAATAACTAACATGTTCAACAGTATATTCGTATAGTGTGTGGGATTCAATATGGCCGTCCATGGACGTGCTATTGATTATTGAAAAGGAAAGAGATTCCAGTTTCATGTCCCCACACTATCGAACCTGTAGGGGAAACACACTTAAATTTGGGTTGATTTTTGGGTATATCGGTAGGTCCGGATCAATTAAGAGTATCATCGGAATGGTGTTTCTGCGTGATAGATATATATTATGTATCGGAGATAATTTATGTGGGAATTGGATGTACCAGAGTAATAGAAAATGTGTCTATTACTACCGGAGTTTATTCCGGAGTTGTTTTGAGAGAAATTGCGGTTGCACGTTTTATGGAGCAAATGCAAGGGGCATGAGATGTCCCAGGGTGTTGGAAATATATTCGTGACATTGTTAGATAATATCGCTGATTTTATCTAAATGGAACATATGGTTCTGGAAGAGTTTCGGGGGACTTTCCATAAAGGCGGGAAGTACTGGAGGGGCTGATTTCCCCCTCATGGTCGCAACCTATTTTAGGGGGCTGCCATGTGGGCCCCAGTGGCATAACATAGTGGTTCTAGTCATCCTGGTATCTTTCCTGAATTTATTGGAGAGAAAAAGGAGAAAAGAAAAAGGAGAAAAAGGGAAAACGAAAGAGGGAGGTGGAGTTTGACTCCACGATGCCCAATCCGAGTTGGGCTAGGAGACAAGGTGCAGTGACCATATTTTGTGTGGCCAAGCCTCCCTAGCTCAACTAGGACTCCTCTCACTTTTTGGCAAGTCTCCGTGATGAAGACGTGATCACACACTCGTTGGGAGACCCCAAGCGGAAGGTATGATGCAGTCTAGAGTAAGTTTTCCCTAGTAAGAACTAGAGTTATCGAACCAGTAGGACTTCATAGTCTTGAAGTAGGTTGCTTTATCAACGACGCTAGAAAAGTACTGACGTGTAGTTGATAGGAGCGTGGAACCTGCACACAAACACAAACTCTCTCTTGCCCCAACTTTCCGTAAGGTTGTCAATCTTCCGATCTTGCTGAAAACAGGAGAATTAAACGTGTAGAGTCTTAGAAAACAGTAAAAGTAAAAAACTAAAAAACAAGGAAACAATGATGAAAGTGCTTAAAAGAAGGTTTGCAATATGAGGAAAATAGGACCAGGGGCCATAGGTTCACTAGTGGTGTCTCTCCAAAGAAAACAAACATACTGGGTGAACAAATTACAGCTGGAATTGACAAATCATGAACATATAACAATACTATTATGACAAGATAAAGTTCATGGGTTGTAACAATGTAGGAATTATGTCAAGGCATATGGACCGCTATCCATGATGGATAGCGGTCCATATGCCTTGACATAATTCCTACATTGTTACAACCCGCCTCAAGAAGGTTATCCAACAAATCCCTTGGTATTAAGTTGCAGCAACGAAGTGATTGCTATGTGTGCAACAGACAAATGAATTAAGATCAATACGTAATGTAAGTAGTGGTTCCCATCCGTAGACAAGAGAACTGTTGTTTCTCCCTAGTGGAAACAACACATCCTCCCCCCCGCAAGTTTCTATCACTCGAGCGCAGGCAACAAGGAGGCATGAACCCACTATCTAGCATATAAACCCTCTATTGGAGGTGAAAACAACTACGTGGCCAAGGTAATCATAAACACCAGAAAGCATTGCAAGATGAGATTAAAAATCTATACAAATATAAGTGAAGCATCTCAGTTTGACATGAACAAACTAATCATAATCTCATGGTTCATCGGATCCCACCAAACATAACATGCACATTTACATAATGGTGGATTTGATCATGTGAGGCAGCTCATGAGACTCTAAACATGGAGGCATAGGGGAGAGAACAACCATCTAGCTACTGCTATGGACCCGTAGTCCTGAGTTGAACTACTCACACATTTGTCTAGAGGCGATCATGGTGATGTAGAGGCCTACGGTGATGATCCCCCACTCCGGCAGGGTGCCGGAGTAGGACTCAAGAAGCGCTAGATTGGACTTTCGAGGCGACGACGCCTCTCTGTATGTTTCGTGGGAAATAACTCCATCCCCGTGATTTTTAGGGTTTAGGGCAATTTATAAGCGAAGGGGCCGTGAGGTAGTACTTGGTACCAACTGGCCACAGCCTAGGTGGAGGTCGCGCCTGGTGCCCCCTAGTGGTGCCCTGGATCCCCTTCGGACTCTGTCTTTATTCTAGGTAAAAATTGATCTCCGTGGATTTTCAGGCCTTTCCGAGAATATTTCCTTAAGAACTTTTCTGAAATAGAAAAATAGCAGAAAACAACAACTGGCATGGGGCATCTTGTTAATAGGTTATTTTGTGAAAACGAAAGAAAACATGTGGAAAACAAAAGGTATTAGTTAGAAAACTAGCATGGATCAACAAAAAATATAGATACATTTGCAATGTATCATCATCCCCAAGCTTAACTCCAGCTCGTCCTCGAGTAGGTAAGTGATAAAATAAATAAATTTTTAGGTGACATGAAGCCAACACAAATCTTGATCAACGTTATGTAAAAGCGTTGCAAAGTTGAGATCAAAGTACTTTAACAAAGGAATGATAATTAATATTTCAACTAATGTAAACTAATCAACCATGTTGCACATGAAAAGTAACACAAACAAAAGAAAACGAATAATGAAACATTGAAAGTGATGCGTTTGTTTTGATCATAAAGAAAAAGATAATAAAGTGGTATCTAGCAAGTCATTCGTGTGTGATGTCTACGCACGCTTCTATTCTTGTAGACAGTGTTGGGCCTCCAAGTGCAGAGGTTTGTAGAACACCAGCAAGTTTCCCTTAAGTGGATTACCCAAGGTTTATCGAACTCAGGGAGGAAGAGCTCAAAGGTATCCCTCTCAAGCAACCATGAAATAACGATACAAGAAGTCTCTTGTGTCCCCAACACACCTAATAAAATTGTCAGCTGTATATGTGCACTAGTTCGGCGAAGAGAGATAGAGTGAAATACAAGTAATATGGATGATTATAAGTAGTAATTGCAATCAGAAATAAAAATGCCAGCAAGCAAACATGTAGCAGAACTCTTGTAAACGGTGTTTCAATGCTTATAAACAAGGCCTAGGGATCCTACTTTCACTAGTGGACACTCTCAACAATGAAAACATAACTGAACGCATAAATATCATCTCTTCACTATACTACTCCGAACCACTTTCCGGTCGAATGACAAACACCAATTCATTGCGTAGGGCTGTAATAGCACTCCTCAAGTCGCATTCCCATGTCTAGTTAACATCATGTTGTCACTATGAGCGCCCTAGAAGGTACTAGACAAACACCACAATTTGGTAGGGTCATCCAACACAAGATATAAATATCATGCTAAACCACACGGTGCACACACTGTCACCTTTACACCGTGATCAAAGTGTTTACGGAGATCTCATAACAAAACCACTTCAGTAGCATAACAAATGAAGAGTAACATCTACTTGATCAACTAGATTACAAAGCTCATGATCACATAAAGATCACACCATGGGAGAGAGAGATGAGACACATAGCTACCGGTAGAGCCCTCAGCCCCGGGGGAGAACTACTCCCTCCTCATCATAGGAGACATCAACGACGATGAAGATGGTGGTGGAGTCGATGGAGATGGCTCCGGTGGCACTTCTCTGTCCCGACAGGGTGCCAGAACAGAGATTTATGTCCCCCGAAACATGTAGGCGGCGGCGGAGCTACAGAACTTTTCATGGAAAAAGGTTGATTGATTTAGGGTTTATGCATCGGGGGGCATATATAGGCGAGAGGGCGATGCCGGTGGGCGCCCGAGGGGCCCACACCACCCTCAGGGGCGGCCAGGGGCTACCCGCGTGGAGGCATGGTGTGGGGCTCTAGGCCCCCCCCCGGGGGCTTCTTTGGACTTTCGGGACGTGTCGGGAATTCTAAGACTTCTGGCTTTTGAATCGTCCAATTCCGAGAATATTTCCAGAACAAATTTTCTGAAACTAAAAACAGCAAAAAACAGGAACTAACTCTGTGGCATCTTGTCAATAGGTTAGTCCCAGAAAATCCATTAAAATATCATAAAGTGTATAAGAAACACGTAGGAAATAACATGAAAACAACATGGAGCATCAGAAATTAAGGATATTTTTAGGATGTATTGATGCTCGTGATACACACGTTTGTTGGGAGACCCCAAGAGGAGGGTGTGATGAGCACAACGGTAGGTATTTCCCCTTAGTTAGGAACCAAGGTTATCAATCCAGTAGGAGAAAGGGGACCTTCATAAGGTTGATGCCACTGACGGTGGTGTTGGCGCTTCACCGGTGTCGGCAACAACCTTGAACCTGCACACAACACAACCAAAATACTTTGCAGGAAATTGTTGTAGAAAGTAAAGAAAGCAAGAAATTGTTGTGGTTTGTTTAACAGTGTGGAAAAATGGACTGGGGTTCATAGTTTCACTAGTGGTGTCTCTCCATAAAAGATAGCATGCTGGGTGAACAAATTACAGCTGGGCAATTGACAAACAGAGGTTGCACCGTAGTGCACAATATTCATCGGATCCCTGCAAGCACAACACAGAGAATTACATAAGATCAATCTCGATCATGATAGGAAGCTCACGAGATCTAAACATGGAGGCATATGAGGAGAACACAACCATCTAGCTACAGCTACGAACCCGTAGTCCAAGGATGAACTACTCACGCATCACTCCGGAGGCAGGCATGGTGATGTAGAAGCCTCCGGTGATGATCTCCTCTCCGGCAGGGTGCCGGAAACAGCTTCAGAACCCCTTTGATCTGGGGTTGACGGTGATGGCGGCTGCGGAACTTTTTCGGAGATTTTGATCAGGTGTCTAGGGTTTTCCATCCGGGGGGCTTAAATAGGTGAAAGGGCAAAGGCGGTGGCACTCTAGGGGCCCCACACCTATAGCTGGCGCGGACAGGGGGGCCGCGCCACCCTATGGTGTGGGACCCCTGCTGCCCCTCTTCGGCTCCTCTTCGTCCTTCTGGATGCTTCCGGGGAAAATAGGACTTCCGGGCTTCAAATTTTCCAATTCCGAGAATATTTCCAGAACAACTTTTCTGAAACTTAAAAAATAGCAGAAAACAGGGAACTGGCTCTGTGGCATCTTTTTAATAGGTTAGTCCGGAAAATCGATAAAAATGACATAAAGAAGGGAGAATACATGTAGCAATTGCATAATATGATAATGGAGCATCAGAAATTAGAGATACGTTTATGATGTATCAAGCATCCGCAAGCTTAGTTCCTACTTGTCCTCGAGTAGGTAAACGATAAAACAATATTTTTTTAGGTGACATGCTACTAACACAAACTTTATCAATCTAATGTAAAAGCATATGCACGCTGAGATCATAAGACTTTAAACACAGGCATGATAAATAAAACTTTAATAATAAAGCATAGCAATTACTTTGCATCATGAAAAGTAACTCAAATAAAGGATCATGAATAATAATTCAAAGAAAGGTAAATGTTTGTTTCAGGTATAGAGAAAGCATGGCAAAGTGATATTTCGATAGTCCTTAAAGAGTGGGGACAAACATAAATGCCATGACACCTTCAAAGTTCAAGAGGAAGACTGGAACAAATAATTTAAGAACAAATGATATCACATCATGAAGTAATTATTGATGCTTATGGGACAAATGCACATAGAACTCAGAATGGCAAAAATGCTCTCTCAACTCTGCATAAAGTTAGAAGATGGAGACTCAACATAAAAGTAAAAGAAAGGCCCTTCGCAGAGGGAAGCAGGGATCACTCATGTGCTAGAGCTTTTATTTTATTAGACAGAGGTATTAAAAGTTTGACACTCCTCCCATCCATCTTTCACAAACCATGGCTAACTGAATCCTCGGGTGCCCGCCAACAATCACATACCGTGGAGGAGTGTCTATATTTTGGGAGATGTATGCTAATGTCAACGAATGGTAAACAGAAAATACAGTACATCACAAGTCAACTGGATTCACAAGAGCGGCTCCCATGGTGAAGGACACAACTGGTATAGAAGGTCATCCCTCTTTCTCTTTTGTTTACACAATTATGCTTTGACTGATAAATCAGGGGCAAAAATAGTGAAGAGAATTTGTATGCATTAATTTGGGGCTGGGCACCTTGCTGCCAGCTCTTCTATCATTTGGATAAGTGGACAAAGCCACTAGTCCAGGGTGTGAAATCCAATCAACAAGTGAGATAAAGATTCTCTATTTACGTCCTCATGAGCAAAAACAGGAACATAAAGCAGGAGTAATTTTGAAGATTTTAAAGGTAACATGTAACATCCTAGTGTTTGGGAGGTTATAAGGATCTAAATTTAATATGTGCATTTGCAAAGCATGCATCTAAAAGTACAGGAAATTTTGGCGCGAAGGTTTAAACGAATCAAAGTGACCAAAGTGTCACTTGACATGATGAAATAGGTCTGGTTCATCTAGTCAAGAGTACTTTTGGAGCGATCTTTATAACATAGCATCTCTACAAACCAAATCATCTGGTTACACAAACCATAATTGGTTGTGACCAATACAAACTCTCAACAACCTTAACCACAAGTCTATAAGTGACTTGGGATAATCACAAGGTATCTAGAACTCAAAGAGGGGTGAGTATCCAGAGCACATAACCGATGATCATACTTGCACAAATGAATAATGCATGATTGAACCATCTCATAAACAGAGATGTGATCTTCTATAAAACAACAACTCTCTAAGTTATCAACCATTCACACTACACCTTTATAAATTATCTCATAACTATTAAGTGCATCTTCACAATCAAATAACAAAGGTTTAATAGAAAACAAATGATACCCACAAGTCTTAACTCAAAACCCACCAATGGGACATGATATAATAATTGTATTAACACATTTATCGAATATGTACATATCTCATCAACCATAAAAGAAGTATCTTAAAGAAGAAATAAATCTTCTTAAACTATTGTTAAACCTTGATCACCACATATGATATTTCCAAATCTCTATGTCTACATTATGCCTGACAAAGATTACAAGGGGAGAATATAAAATAGCAACATGACACCTTGAGAAAACAACTACCAACTCTCACTTAAATCATTAAACCTCAATAACTTTCACATGCTCATTGTTTCAATCCTCTTATACAAGTGAGTATCTGAAATCTCAACACATCAATGAACCCTTTGATCAACTTATTATTAAGTCATTATTTCACAAACACTCTATATTTCCATCCACATCAATATTCAACAAATAAAGTAACTCTGGATACAAGTATAGAGTAATAACAAGTTATAACCTCTATTACAGGAATTGGATTGATAGTTAAGTAAAACCAATCATGTATGAAACAAGTATCTATCTTTTGGGAAATAAAATAAGAAGTATATGGAAGGATAATAAAAGAATGAGCTAACTCTTAATCTAGATCTTATTATTTTGTCTAGATCATTTTACCTTGTTATTCTCTAATCCTCTCTAAGACAATCTGCAAGAGAAGCAATCCACAAGAAAGGAGGAACTGTCACAAGAAGATCTACAGAAGGATTCTTCAGATTGTTCTAGAAGTGCCATTCCAATCTATTATAAGAGTAATTGGAAACTCTTATATCTTGATATGATCTTATTAACACTCTTGAAATAGTGTGATACTCCAATGTTAGTGATATATAGAAGTAGTTTGATAACAAGACTAGCTACCTTGTTAACATATCACTTTTGTATACTCAAACAATTGAGTGTCATACACAAACAATTGGTGAGGAACAGATAGAAATCACTTTAATGGAAAAAATTGGCAAGAGAGAAAATAATAACAAGCCCTTGCATCCATATGTCTGGTGATAAGATGAGGTGGGGGAAAACAAATTAATTCCCTTGTTTTCCAGATCTTTTTCATCCATAACACAAATGGAAAAAAACAAGAATTCAACCATACACCCACATGTAAATGATTACATGTTCTAAAAAAATATGGGATAATATCCATATTGGAACCTATGTGGAAAACAAGAAAATAAGATCCCAAAATCATGCATGTTTTCCAGTTGATCAAGTACTAAAAATAGCAACCTTTCTTACGCACACCTAAGTAAAATGTCAACCAAACTTGCTAAGAGATTCAATCAGGAGAATAACAAAGTTACATAAAATAAAAACAAGTTCTTTCACTCATTAAAAATCATTTGGTGTGACATAGAATAAAATTTCATAATAAATGATTTTCATAGTAGTGTATAAAAACAATACCTAGTAGTGATACCAAATTATTGTCTATAAGGAATTGTATTCAATATGATCCCCTTATAACACATCACTTGGGAATCATACATGTCTTGTGTGAATATAATATTCATGCCTAAAATAAATTTTGAGACATTTAATAAATTAAATAGAGTGAAAACAATAAAATCACTTAATAAGCACCCTAAATAAAAAATACAAATATTCTTCAAATTCACCAAAATAAACATGGTGAGATGTAAAATTTGATGAGGAAATCAAATATATTTTTTATTAAAGTTTTTGTTTACAAGAGACCCTGAAAACAAGGTTTTATTCTCAGTTTCAAAGCCAAAAAGACCTCTTTGTAATACATGAATTAATTCTAGGGGGTTTTCTTGAAAATGATTAAGATCATTGTTTCTTCAACCTCTGGCCAGAAGGCCAGAGGCGTGCGACCGCCTCCGACGCCGCACTGCCACCTCCCCACGGCCGCCCTTTGCGTGGATAAGAACCAAGGAGAAGAGCCGTGCCCTCTCCCTCACCAACACTTCCTCTCGTTTGCTCTCTCTCTGTGGAAAACGAGCAGAAACCCGAAACCCTAGCCGTACGGCCGCTGCCACGCGCCGTCGACTCCGGCCACCCCGGGACGAACTGATGCCACCCTCGGGTGCGCCGTGACCTCCTCTTTCTCCTCCAGAAGCCTCGTTTGCTGGGATGGTCCGAGGCCCGCGAATTTCTTCGTTCCCTTTACTCTCCTCTCCGGCCGCCGTGGAAGCTCGCCGTGGCTTGGAAGCTCGCCATGTCCAATCACCGTCACCAACAGCTTCCTGGTGAGCTCGTGCACGCATGGATGCCTCCCATCATGAAATTCATCAAGGGAATCATCGGGTCGTCGTTTCACCATACAGCACCGCCGCATCTACGCACGCTGACGAGCCGCCGGTGACCATTTGGTCACCGCGCCGCTGTCTAGCGACTCGCCGTTGGCACCTCTACCTTATAGAGTGGTTTAATTGAGCAAATTTGCACCGAGTTGATGGATTAAAATCCATCTGTGAGGATCAAGCTCAGGTGATGTCATTGTGACATCACCATGACGTCAAGTCTAATTTTCTTTTTCTTTTTATTTTATCTTTGATTTAAAAATCAATATGACAGGTGGGACCCATCTGTCAATTCAAAAATAACAGAATAATCCATAATTTTATTAATTCAATAACTTTAAATCTATAACTCATAAAAATACAAATAATATACCAAATAAAACAGAAAAATATAATCTAAGTGATTATGAACTTTTCAAAAATATTTAACAAAATTTAAAACTAAATATTTTCCTTAATTAAATTAAATCATTTAAAATTGAGAAAAATAATAAATAATTCATAAAATGAGAAAAATACAAGTTACATACCAAAATGCTCCAAATGAAAAATGCAAATCCCCTATGATGCTTTCAAAGTCATTTGACCAAGTTTTCAGGTGTGCAATATTTTGCCTAATCATTTAATTCATTTAAAATTAATAATTTATTCAAATCTTTTCAGAAACGTTCAAATGATATATCAAATAAAAGAGAAAAACATTCTCAACTCAAATATATCAAACACAAAACATTTTGTGGAACTTATAAACTTGTTTATAAATATCTACTGAAACTCTGTTATATTTCATTATGACAAGAAATAGCTGCCACAAATTATTCTCCTTATTAATAAAACCCTCATGTTTTCACACCTAATAAACCTATCATCACAAGTCAATAGAAAGTCGTGTGATGATAGAGTTAGTTATATTAAACCATCATTTTCAATTAAACTCTTTGTCATATTCTCCAAACTTTATGAATATAAAATAAAAGGTGACTGTTATCTTTTCAATAGTTGTTTTCCATGTGTCATTGTCTTATTACGTAACCAAGTAATAACCACTTCTAACTAAACATGATAACAATTGTTTGCTAAGTAAAAGAGAAGCACATGTAAGTCTAAAAGAAGTAATAACCACATCACCCCAAATAACGAAACATTTCACCTAAAACTCATGTGAATAAGTTATCGTATTAAACATGGCTTACACTTGAAAGCTGAGGTGTTTTCCAGGGTATTTCACGATGCATCTCATTACTATGCATGTATCATCCTTGCCAGTGTTTTCTGTAGTCCTTACGGGGACTACTTTGCTATCTTTCAGATGTCGAAATTTTCTACGAGACCCTCGAACCCGAAGACCTGGATTACTATTGTTATTTCAATCACGGGCAAGTTCATCACTTGCTCATATCCTTTGAAATACTTCATAACAAACTATTTGCAAAAAAACTATCGCATTACCACCTGTTCTCAAAAGAATGCATGATCCTATTATTATAATAATATGACTAATTGAATGACTACCCGAGTGGTAGTGTTCTGTTTGGTGGGAGGATGGGACCATGGTAAGATAAATAGGTCAAAGGAAGGTTCCATCTGCACGGGAAAGTATTACCTAGGATTAATCACAACTGCCGTCAGAATTCTTGCGCCGTAAATACCGCGTTCACCAAGCGTCTTCTACGGGGGAGTAAGTCAGCTGTGATCTTCTGTCGTTCGCATGTCAACGGATGCCAGAGACGTACGTTGTAGGTCTTGCGAGACTACATGCACATGGGTAGGATCCTTTAATTCCCGCAGACTCTGGGGGTCTATGATGGTCTACCAGGGGCGCCTAGATATCCATCGTAAGGGGTGGAATCAGGGGTTCAACCTGCTGGTGGAAATGGGTGGGAATGCGTTGTGCGGAGAAGTACGGTTTGGCTTGGACCAACAACCGGGTCCCACACCTGAGTGGGAGTGGACAGGATCGCGCGCCTGGTTGTGCAACATGGTCTTGGTCGTCCATGGGTAAAGTACGCACCTCTGGAGAGTGTAAAAGGATGTGGCATGTTACCCCATGTTCCGGGAAGGAGGTGCGAACGCCGCAGGAAAGGAAACTCCATGAAGTTCTAGTCCTGTGAAGATCTGGCGGGCATAGTTTTCAGAATTAAAAGCAACCTCTTGGAGAAAGTTTTTACAAAACCTTGCATTAGCTTATGACTCTCTCGAGTCTAAGGCTGTAGTTAGTGCATCAAACTACCCTCTATATATCATGAACTTGCTGAGTAACGCTCGTTACTCATTCGTTCCTGTTTGACCCCCCTGCTTAGAGTTGAAGCCCTATGGAAGTCGTCATCGTGAAGCTATCGTTACCTCATGAAGCTAGGTGGGGTATTATACTACTTAGCCACTACAGCATCGTCATCAACAACGCTGGTGGAAGAGAAGCTATCAAGGTGTAGGTGAAGACCATTCATAGACTTAGCTGCTACAAACCTTAGATTAGGGCTGACATGAGCCGTAGTAGATTAGTTCTGAGCTTGAGTTCTTCTCCAGCTTGGATCTTCGAATTGCTTCTTCTGATGTTTCATTTGTATGAGATCTTCTTTGATTCTTCAAAGAGATTCTCGAGATTTTGTAATGAAGTTTGTATTCTATAGGTTTGCCTGGTCCTGCTATGTTTCTGTTGTACTACTCTGAGGGATGTAATATTCACGGATAAGTCCTTCTGTGAGAATTATGTCATCGACTTGCGCACTACACATGAAGTGGTGTGCTGGGTCACCACAGATGGTATCATAGCGAAGCGACCTTAGGTTTAAAACCTTTTAGGAGATCTGTAGGTTGGTAAAGAACTATAGGAAGCCATCTTATCGAAACCATATTTCCTACAACTATGAGAATTATTTACTTGAGAATGATATGATCATACTTGTATAGAATTTCTTACTCAACTTGAGTAAATCTATTTTATCTGTTTTCTGTATACCTGGGTATGAATAGTTAGAAGTCTAGCATGTACCAGTTTCAATGAGAAAAGGAGTTCTGACATAGTCAGAGATGATTAAGTCAAAGTGAGGATTACCCCATTCTATGGATGAATAGGATGGAGTAGAACAGGGTATAGAGTATGTATAAGAGTCTTCAGGAAGGAATGTTTCAGAACAATTAAGAGTCATTACACCATGGTAAATATGGGGTATATACCATATGCTTAGTTATCCAGTCGAGAGTTGAACTACTATAGTATAGTATAGTATAGAATTAGGAGAAGGCATAAGGATTGATGGAAGATACATTACTACTCCTACGATGTGATCAACAACATGAAGGATCAACAGATGCCATGAGAAGCTTATCATAATCAAGATAAAGTACATCAATTTATGTGGTACTTAGTCCTGAATGGAACCAAGTTAGACAACAACTACTATAGGATCAATTTGTCTTGGTTTATTCCATTGCAATAAGGCATGCAATTGGAGTAATTACCTGGTCAAAGAGTGGTTGTGTAGAATAGGATTACAGGGTACTATATATCTACTTGTAGTGTATAGCATTTAAGAGCCCTGGTACTTGAGATGTTTACTCTAAGTACTTCTATTTCACAGGCTTTTGATGCATGAGTGATAAATGCATTTCAGATTTATTGGATCTTATTACGATTTTTGATTGACTAGATCTGTGCATGAAGTTGGAACTTGATGTGCAAATGCATGTGCAAACATTGAGTTCTTTCTTGATGTTATTGGTCTAGAGGGTATAGGATTAGTATAAGAGCGGTCTGAAATCTCAGCTGATTGAAGCAACCACCAAAGCTCTGGAAGGCCAGAAAGCCAAGAAGGCAGTAGAAAATGAAGCCACTGATGGGAATGGACCACATTCCACATCTTGTTTGGAATTGGTGAGATACTTCATCAACACATGGTGAGCTACCACAAGTGATGCTCAGGAAAATCACATGATTAGCTATATCCGAGTAGGAAATATGTAGAAGTTCGGTAAATAAACTTATAGAGTCTTCACGTAGGAGTCCAAAACCCAAAGATGTAGAAGGACCATAGGAAGTCACCAGTGGAATAGGTTGTAGTCATCTGTAGAGAATAGTTAAAACTCGAGGAAACTCGAAGATATTTTCACTAATAGTTGAGTCTAAGTCAATGTACACTACGTTGTACAAGTTTCTCTGAGCAATATTTCTCTTGAGACCACTAGATTCAACCAAATGGAAGTCTAACCATAGACAATACCCATTGTACTGGAAGAATCTTATTGGTTATTCATCACCGGGTGGATATACCAAATGTACTTCAGAAAGTTCTGAGAGGTAGGAAACCATACCTATTCATCGGAGAATGAAACTTGGTATCCACTATATGGTGGAGATACCACGTGTTCTTCGTAAGACCATTAGGAAGGCCTAGTAACAAAACAAAGTTGTCATAGCAACTGGATAAGTATTAGATCATTACATAAGACAGTGGAAGGTGAACAATCCAGACAAGAGGCTACACATGCCAAGGTCAACTCAAGAAAACAGATGTGAAGATTCAACGGTCTATAGAAGTTCTCTCTACCTATCTTTACTTGAGAGAGGTTGAACTTCGGGACGAAGTTCTTGTTAAGGGGGAGATACTGTAACATCCCAGTGTTTGGGAGGTTATAAGGATCTAAATTTAATATGTGCATTTGCAAAGCATGCATCTAAATGTACGGGAAATTTTGGCGCGAAAGTTTAAACGAATCAAAGTGACCAAAGTTTCACTTGACATGATGAAATAGGTCTGGTTCATCTAGTCAAGAGTACATTTGGAGTGATCTTTATAACATAGAATCTCTACAAACCAAATCATCTGGTTACACAAACCATAATTGGTTGTGACCAATACAAACTCACAACCAACTTAACCACAAGTCTATAAGTGACTTGGGATAATCACAAGTTATCTAGAACTCAAAGAGGGGTGAGTATCTAGAGCACATAACTGATGATCATACTTTCACAAATGAGTAATGCATGATTGAACCATCTCATCAACAGAGATGTGATCTTCTATAAAACAACAACTCTCTAAGTTATCAACCATTCACACTACACCTTTATAAATTATCTCATAATTATTAAGTGCATCTTCACAATCAAATAACAGAGGTTTAATAGAAAACAAATGATACCCACAAGTCTTAACTCAAAGCACACCAATGGGACATGATATAATAATTGTATTAACACATTTATCGAATATGTACATATCTCATCAACCATAAAAGAAGTATCTTAAAGAAGAAATAAATCTTCTTAAACTATTGTTAACCCTTGATCACCACATATGATATTTCCAAATCTCTATGTCTACATTATGCCTGACAAAGATTACAAGGGGAGAATATAAAATAGCAACATGACACCTTGAGAAAACAACTACCAACTCTGACTTAAATCATTAAACCTCAATAACTTTCACATGCTCATTGTTTCAATCCTCTTATACAAGTGAGTATCTGAAATCTCAACACATCAATGAACCCTTTGATCAACTTATTATCAAGTCATCATTCCACAAACACTCTATATTTCCATCCACATCAATATTCAACAAATAAAGTAACTCTGGATACAAGTATAGAGTAACAACAAGTTATAACCTCTATTAGAGGAATTGGATTGATAGTTAAGTAAAACCAACCATGTATGAAACAAGTATCTATCTTTTGGGAAATAAAATAAGAAGTATATGGAAGGATAATAAAAGAATGAGCTAACTCTTAATATAGATCTTATTATTTTGTCTAGATCATTTTATCTTGTTATTCTCTAATCCTCTCTAAGACAATCTGCAAGAGAAGCAATCCATAAGAAAGGAGGAACTATCACAAGAAGATCTACAGAAGGATTCTTCAGATTGTTCTAGAAGTGCCATTCCAATCTATTATAATAGTAATTGGAAACTCTTATATCTTGATTTGATCTTATTAACACTCTTGAAATAGTGTGATACTCCAATGTTAGTGATATATAGAAGTAGTTTGATAACAAGACTAGCTACCTTGTTAACAGATCACTTTTGTATACTCAAGCAATTGAGTGTCATACACAAACAAACAGAAGATTGAATAACCTGGTACATCTCAGCCTATTGTATATGAGTAGTAATTTGGAGGCAAGATTAGCTACCTTGTTTACAAATTCTTCTTATATGCATAAGTGCAACTTGATGTCACAAAACCAACTTATATTCCTTTATAATCATCTAAGTAAAATCCTTGCTTGGAGTAATTGGATGTTTTCACCACAATGGTGAGACAATTGAGGTTGGAAACCAAGAGATGAACCTACCTGCAATGGACAAAGGTGATAACAGAAGACTAGTGACAACCAGTGACAAGAACATCAAGCAACAGAAGTCAACAAGGAGAAACACTAGTTTAGCAAGGAAGCCTAGCATAAGAAATTCTCCAGTGAAATATTAAGTGATATTAGAGAAACTATAACCCAATGCCTTGTCAAGACTCATCATTGATGAGGAACAGATAGAAATCACTTTAATGGAAACAATTGGCAAGAGAGAAAATAACAACAAGCCCTTGCATCCATATGTCTGGTAATAAGATGAGGTGGGGGAAAACAAATTAATTCCCTTGCTTTCCAGATCTTTTTCATCCATAACACAAATGGAAAACAACAAGAATTCAACCATACACCCACATGTAAATGATTACATGTTCTAAAACAAATATGGGATAATATACATATTGGAACCTATGTGGAAAACAAGAAAATAAGATCCCAAAATCATACATGTTTTCCACTTGATCAAGTACTAAAAACAGCAACCTTTCTTACGCACACCTAAGTAAAATGTGAACCAAACTTGCTAAGAGATTCAATCAGGAGAATAACAAAGTTACATAAAAGAAAAACAAGTTCTTTCACTCATTAAAAATCATTTGGTGTGACATAGAATAAAATTTCATAATAAATGATTTTCATAATAGTGTATAAAAACAATACCTAGTAGTGATACCAAACTACTGTCTATAAGGAATTGTATTCAATATGATCCCCTTCATACATGTGTTGTGTGAATATAATATTCATGCCTAAAATAAATATTTAGACATTTAATAAATTAAATAGAGTGAAAACAATAAAAATCACTTAATCTAGCACCCTAAATAAAAAATACAAATATTCTTCAAATTCACCAAAATAAAACATGGTGAGATGTAAAATTTGACGAGGAATTCAAATATATTTTTTATTAAATTTTCTGAAAACAAGGTTTTATTCTCGGTTTGAAAGCCAAAAGGACATCTTTGTAATAAATGAATTAATTCTAGGGGGTTTTCTTGAAAATGATTAAAATCATTATTTCTTCAACCTCTGGCCAGAAGGCCAGAGGCGTGCGACCGCCTCCGATGCCGCACTGCCACCTCCCCACGGCCGCCCTTCGCGTGGATAAGAACCGAGGAGAAGAGCCGTGCCCTCTCCCTCACCCTCACTTCCTCTCGTTTGCTCTCCCTCTCTGTGGAAAACGAGCAGAAACCCGAAACCCTAGCCGTACGTCTGCCGCCACGCGCCGTCGACTCCGGCCACCCCGGGATGAACTGATGCCACCCTCGGGTGCGCCGTGACCTCCTCTTTCTCCTCCAAAAGTCTCGTTTGTTGGGATGGTCCGAAGCCCGCGAATTTCATCGTTCCCTTTGCTCTCCTCTCCGGCCGTCGTGGAAGCTCGCCGTCGCTTGGAAGCTCGCTGTGTCCAATCACCGTCACCAACAGCTTCCTGGTGAGCTCGTGCACGCATGGATGCCTCCCATCATGAAATTCATCAAGGGAATCATCGGGTCGTCGTTTCACCGTACAGCACCGCCGCGTCTACGCATGCCGACGAGCCGCGGTGACTATTTGGTCACCGCGCCACTGTCTAGCGACTCGCCGTTGGCACCTCTACCTTATAGAGTGGTTTAATTGAGCAAATTTGCACCGAGTTGATGGATTGAAATCCATCTGTGAGGATCAAGCTCGGGTGATGTCATTGTGACATCACCATGACGTCAAGTGTAATTTTCCTTTTCTTTTTATTTTATTTTTGATTTAAAAAATCAATATGACAGGTGGGACCCACCCGTGAATTAAAAAATAATAGAATAATCCATAATTTTATTAATTCAATAACTTTAAATCTATAACTCATAAAAATACAAATAATATACCAAATAAAACAAAAAATATATAATCTAAGTGATTATGAACTTTTCAAAAATATTTAACAAAATTTAAAATTAAATATTTTCCTTAATTAAATTAAACCATTTAAAATTGAGAAAAATAATAAATAATTCATAAAATCAGAAAAATACAAGTTATATACCAAAAATCTCCAAATGAAAATGCAACTCCCCTATGATGTTTTCAAAGTCATTTAACCAAGTTTTCAGGTGTGCAATATTTTGCCTAATCATTTAATTCATTTAAAATTAATAAATTAATAATTTATTCAAATCTTTTCAGAAACCTTCAAATGATATATCAAATAAAAGAGAAAAACATTCTCAACTCAAATATATCAAACACAAAACATTTTGTGGAACTTATAAACTTGTTTCTAAATATCTACTGAAACTCTATTATATTTCATTATGACAAGAAATAGCCGCCACAAATTATTTTCCTTATTAATAACCCTCATGTTTTCACACCTAATAAACCTATCATCACAAGTCAATAGAAAGTCGTGTGATGATAGAGTTAGTGATATTAAACCATCATTTTCAATTAAACTCTTTGTCATATGCTCCACACTTTATGAATATAAAATAAAAGGTGACTGCTATCTTTTCAATAGTTGTTTTCCATGTGTCATTGTATTATTACGTAACCAAGTAATAACCACTTCTAACTAAACATGATAACAATTGTTTGCTAAGTAAAAGTGAAGCACATGTAAGTCTAAAAGAAGTAATAACCACATCACCCCAAATAACGAAACATTTCACCTAAAACTCATGTGAATAAGTTATCGTATTAAACATGGCTTACACTTGAAAGTTGGGGTGTTTTCCAGGGTATTTCACGATGCATCTCATTACTATGCATGTATCATCCTTGCCAGTGTTTTCTGTAGTCCTTACCGGGACTACTTTGCTATCTTTCAGATGTCGGAATTTTCTACGAGACCCTTGAACCCGAAGACCTGGATTACTATTGTTATTTCAATATCAGGCAAGTTCATCACTTGCTCATATCGTTTGCATTACTTCATAACGAACTATTTGCAAAAAACCTATCGCATTGCCACCTGTTCTCAAAAGAATGCATGATCCTATTTTTATAATAATATGACTAATTGAATGACTACCCGAGTGGTAGTGTTCTGTTTGGTGGGCAGATAGGACCATGGTAAGATGAATAGGTCAAAGGAAGGTTCCATCTGCACGGGAAAGTATTACCTAGGATTAATCACAACTGCCATCAGAATTCTTGCGTCGTAAATACCGCGTTGACCATGCGTCTTCTATGGGGGAGTAAGTCAGCTGTGATCTTCTCTCGTTCGCATGTCAACGGGGTGCTAGAGACGTACGTTGTAGGTCTTGCGAGACTACATGCACATGGGTGGGATCCCTTAATTCCCGCGGACTCTGGGGTCTATGATGGTCTGCCAGGAGCGCCTAGATATCCATCGTGAGGGGTGGAATCAGGGGTTCAACTTTCTGGTGGAAATGGGTGGGCATGCGTTGTGCGGAGAAGTACGGTTTGGCTTGGACCAACAACCAGGCCCTACACCTGAGTGGGAGTGGACAAGATCGCGCGCCTGGTTGTCCAACATGGTCTTGGTCGTCCATGGGTAAAGTAACGCACCTCTGCAGAGTGTAAAAGGATGTGGCATGTTACCCCCTATTCCGGGAAGGAGCTGCGAACGCCGCAGGAAAGGCAACTCCATGAAGTTCTAGTCCTGTGAAGATCTGGCGGGCATAGTTTTCAGAATTAAAAGCAACCTCTTGGAGAAAGTTTTTACACAACCTTGCATTAGCTTATGACTCTCTCGAGTCTAAGGCTGTAGTTAGTGCATCAAACTACCCTCTATATATCATGAACTTGCTGAGTAACGCTCGTTACTCATTCGTTGCCGTTTGACCCTCTGCTTAGAGTTGAAGCCCTATGGAAGTCGTCATCGTGAAGCCATCGTTACCTCATGAAGCCAGGTGGAGTCTTATACTACTTAGCCACTACATCATCGTCATCAACAACGCTAGTGGAAGAGAATCTATCAAGGTGTAGGTGAAGACCATTCATAGTCTTAGCTGCTACAAGCCTTAGATTAGGGATGACATCAGCCGTAGTAGATTAGTTCTGAGCTTGAATTCTTCTCCAGCTTGGATCTTTGAATTGCTTCTTCTGATGTCTCATTTGTATGAGATCTTCTTTGATTATTCAAAGAGATTCTCGAGATTTTGTAATGAAGTTTGTATTCTATAGCTTTGCCTGGTCCTGCTATGTTTCTGTTGTACTACTCTGAGGGATGTAATATTCACGGATAAGTCCTTCTGTGAGAATTATGGCATCGACTTGCGTACTACACATGCAGCGGTGTGCTGGGTCACCACATAACACATGAGAAATTTACTTTGGAGTGGCAGTTAAATACCACATGTAGGTAGGTATGGTGTACACAATGGGAAAAACTTTGGTTTAAGGAGTTTGGATGCACAAGTAGAACTCATACTCAGTACAGGTCGAGGCTAGCAAAAGACTGGGAGCGACAAATGAGGAGAGTATAAGAGCCATAATCATGCATAGCGACATAAGCATCATTAATTAAAACATAATCAGTATCTCAAGTTCAAAAACTAAGTGGTCATGGAGGCTATTCGTGACTGGTTTGTAGTCATAAACATTGTGTGAGCATGCGCCAAGTCAACCAAATAAATCATTCGAAAGAGAATACCATATATTGATGCTTTACTATGACAAGAACAACTCGTGAATCTTTCAACACATATTAAACACTCTCAGCTATTTGAGGATACTCATGCTACTCAATAACCACAAGGCTTTAAAACTGAAATAACATTTAGCAAGGCATGATAAAGTCCTAGCCACAGTCTATACAAGCTTCTACTAATACTGTTATAAATTCTACTTCAAGCGGCAGTTTTCTTTTGTTTCTCCTAACAAGCACCATACAAAACATGCTTTAAAAAAATACTCTTTATTATACAGCAAGCAAACATGAAAGTACTCAAATAATACTACTAAAACTAACAGCTCTAATAAGATATGCATCCAAAACAGGAGCTGAATAAATGCAGCAGCCAAACAGAGACTAAGAATACAACGTATTCTCGTGAAAAAGCGGAGCGTGTCACTCTCCAATAAAAGAATGATGGGGTCCAACCAAGCTTATTATGAAAGTAAAACCAAACTGAAAGCAAAAGCAAAAACAAACTGGAAAAAAAAGATGCTCCAAGTAAAGCACATAGGATGTGACCGAATAAAAATATAGTTTCACTAGAAGTGACCTGATAATTTGTTGATGAAGAAGGGGATGCCTTGGGCATCCCCAAGCTTAGACGCTTGAGTCTTCTTGGAATTTTCTTGGATGTACCACCGGGGCATCCCTAAGCTTAGGCTTTTCACTCTTCTTGATCACTTCATATCATCCTGTTCTCTTGACACTTGAAAACTTCCTTCACATCAAAATTCTCACAATCTTCATTAGCAACGTTAGTGCAATTGAAATAATAAATCCACATGGTTCAGTTTCAATACAAGTCTAACACTCAAAAAACATTAGCTACTGTCACCAAAAGAAAGAGATTAAGATGCAAATGCGATAAATGGCAGAAATCTGTCAAAACAGAACAGCAGGTAAAGATCATTTTTTTCAAAAATCTTCTGTTGCTCAAATCAAAAAGTGGTCTTCTAAGAAACGTTGTGTACATAACTCAGTATTAAGCAAAAAAAAAAAAGCTCACGTAATTTTGAATTTTTTGTGATTTTAACGGAATTTACAGTGGACAGAAGAAATCTTTTCCTGCGCAGAAATCCGAAATATAGGCTCAACTTTCTACTAGTGGCTTTACTTGTCTCAACAAAAACTCAAAAAAAAGATACAGAGGGGTTGCTAAGGAAATAGAAAACACCCAGGTGCAAAGCGCACCAAAGAAAACAAAGGAAAACTGAAAGAAAACAGAGAAATAAAACGGGTTATCTCCCGGTAACGCTTTTCTTTAAAGCCTTTCAGCTAGGCATAGAAAATCAATTCAAGTATTTTCAAGTGAAGAAGCATCATCTATACCTTCCTCTAAACCATTATTTGCAGAAATAGGCACTTTAGATGTTTTTTAAGATTCAACATGAAGGTCATTCTTAGTCTCATTAATTGTTATAGCAATTTTCAGCACACATTGAGATTTGGGTTTAGCCATCTTAGGAGCGTACATAAATCTTTGCTCCTTTCCCACAAGGGCTTTCTCCTTTTTAAATTTAAGAAATGAAAAGGTTGAGCTTAAAGCTCCCATGGCATCCTCTAGTTTACCAATTCTAACACTTTGATTATCATGAGTGTTGCTAGCTTCTAGAGCAATGATTCTTTTATCAATAGTAACTAATAATTCATTAACTTTGCAAGCATTATCAAGGAAGACTGATAAGTTCATTTTCAAAGAGTTTAGTTTATCAATAACATCCTCAAAATTGATCTCAGTTTTAACAGTTGTAATGGGAGGTGCTCCTACTAAACTTTGATTCAAATTGCAGGCTTCCAAAGCAGGAGTTCCTAGAAAATTTCCACCCGTAAGAGTATCTAACACATGCCTATACCAGCCAGAAATACCAACATAAAACTTTCTCAGGAGTATCAAGGTAGAATATTTTTTTTGTGCACCTCTTATGAGCATTATTTATTCTATACCAAGCATCTTTTAAACTTTCTCCCCTTTGTTGCCTAAAAGAACGAACCTCTACTTCAGGAATACTCATTTTAGCAGAATAAAAGCAAGGAAATAAATAACAGCTATGAAGTAAACTATTTTTTTTGTTTTCTGATATAGAGAAATAAACTATTTTTTTTGTGTTTTTTGATATAGAGAAATAAAAACAAGAAAAAATAAAAACAAGACAATAAACAAAATAAAGAGATTGAGAGTGAGAGACTCCCCTTGCCAGAAGACTTCCTTCTCTCCGGCAACGGCGCCATAAAATATCCTTGATGCTCGTGATACACACGTTTGTTGGGAGACCCCAAGAGGAGGGTGTGATGAGCACATCGGTAGGTATTTCCCCTTAGTTAGGAACCAAGGTTATCAATCCAGTAGGAGAAAGAGGACCTTCGGAAGGTTGATGCCACTGACGGTGGTGTTGGCGCTTCACCGGTGTCAGCAACAACCTTGAACCTGCACACAACACAACCAAAATACTTTGCAGGAAATTGTTGTAGAAAGAAAAGAAGAAAATTGTTGTGGTTTGTTTAACAGTTTGGAAAAATGGACCGGGGTTCATAGTTTCACTAGTGGTGTCTCTCCATAAAAGATAGCATGCTGGGTGAACAAATTACACTGTGCAATTGACAAATAGAGGTTGCACCGTAGTGCCCAATATGACATGAAGATTACTATGCTATTTAGTGCGGGCATTACAACAAGATACATAGACCGACATCCATCTGCATCTATGACTAATAATCCACCCTCAGGTTATCATCCGAACCCCCTCAGGTATTAAGTTGCAAGCAACAGATAATTGCATTAAACAAAGTGTGTAATGTAAGCAATGATTATGCATGCGGGCACTCTCACCGCTGTTTTCTCCCTAATGGCAACAACACATCCTCCCCCTTCACGTTTCTGTCGCTCGAGCAAGGCAACAAGGAGGCATGAACCCACTATCAAGCATAAATACTCCCTCTTGGAGTCACTAGCAACTACTTGGCCAGAATAACCACTAGCAACGGAGAGCATGCAAGATCACAAATAAGATATGCAAATAAATACTATAATCCACTTGGCATAAGGTGAATATTCATCGGATCCCAGCAAACACAGCACAGAGAATTACATAAGATCAATCTCGATCATGATAGGCAGCTCACGAGATCTAAACATGGAGGCATATGAGGAGAACACAACCATCTAGCTAAATCTACGAACCCGTAGTCCAAGGATGAACTACTCACGCATCACTCCGGAGGCAGGCATGGTGATGTAGAAGCCTCCGGTGATGATCTCCTCTCCGGCAGGGTGCCGGAAACAGCTTCAGAACCCCCCTGATCTGGGGTTGACGGTGACGACGGCTGCAGAACGTTTTCGGGGATTTTGACCAGGTGTCTAGGGTTTTCCATCCGGGGGGCTTAAATAGGCGAAAGGGCAAAGGCGGTGGCGCTCCAGGGGGGGGCCGCGCCACCCTATGGTGTGGCCCCCCTGCTGCCCCTCTTCGGCTCCTCTTCGGTCTTTTGGATGCTTCCTGGGAAAATAGGACTTCTGGACTTCGAATTTTCCAATTCCGAGAATATTTCCAGAACAACTTTTCTGAAACTTAAAAAAAAGCAGAAAACAGGGAACTGGCTCTGTGGCATCTTGTTAATAGGATAATCTGGAAAATCGATAAAAATGACATAAAGAAGGGAGAAAACATGTAGCAATTGGCATAATATGATAATGGAGCATCAGAAATTTGGGATACGTTTATGACGTATCAAGCATCCCCAAGCTTAGTTCCTATTTGTCCTCGAGTAGGTAAACGATAAAACAATAATTTCTGAGCTGACATGCTACTAACACAAACTTGATCAATCTAATGTAAAAGCATATGCACGCTGAGATCATAAGACTTTAAACACAGGCATGATAATACAACTTTAATAATAAAGCATAGAAATTACTTTGCATCACGAAAAGTAACTCAAATAAAGGATCATGAATAATAATGCAAAAAAGGTAAATGTTTGTTTCAGGTATAGAGAAAGCATGGCAAAGTGATATTGTGATAGTCCTTAAAGAGTGGGGCAAAACATAAATGCCAGGACACCTTCAAAGTTCAAGAGGAAGACTACAACAAATAATTTAAGAACAAATGATATCACATCATGAAGTAATTATTGATGCTTATGGGACAAATGCACATAGAACTTCCGGGCTTCGAATTTTCCAATTCCGAGAATATTTCCAGAACAACTTTTCTGAAACTAAAAAAACAGCAGAAAACAGGGAACTGGCTCTGTTGCATCTTGTTAATAGGTTAGTCCGGAAAATCGATAAAAATGACATAAAGAAGGGAAAAACATGTAGCAATTGGCATAATATGATCATGGAGCATCAGAAATTAGGGATACGTTTATGACGTATCAAGCATCAACATCCCCAAGCTTAGTTTATACTCGTCCTCGAGTAGGTAAACGATAAAAACACATAGTTTCTGAGGTGACATGCTACCAACATAAACTTGATCAGCAATAATGTAAAAGCATATGTAAGCTGAGATCATAGTACTTTAACACAAGCATGATAAATAAAAATTTAACAATAATGCATAGCAATCACCTTGCATCATGAGAAATAACACAAATAAAAGATCATGCATAATAATGCACTGAAAGATATACGTTTGTTTCAAGCATAGAGATAACATGGCAAAGTGATATTTTGCTTTTGCTTAAGAGTGGGGCAAAACATAAATGCTAGAACACCTTCAAAGTTTATGAGGAAGACTAGAACAAATAATTAGAGAAAAAACAATAACACATCATGAATCAATTAATAATGTTTCTAGGACAAATGCACATTAAACTCAGAATGGCAACTATGCTCTCTCAACTATGCATAAAGTTAGAATATGGAGACTCAACATAAAAGTAAAAGAATGGCCCTTCACAGAGGGAAGCAGGGATCAACTCATGTGCTAGAGCTTTTTATTTTATTAAACAGAGGTATTGAAAACATTTTTTTGGAGAGGTGTATGCTTATGTCAACGAATGGTAAACAGATAGTACAGTACGTCACAAGCCAACTAGACTTCACAAGAGCGGCTCTAATAGAAGGACGCATCTGGGTAGAAGGTCATCCCTCTTTCTCTTTTGTTTACACAATTATGCTTTGACTGATAAATCAGGGGCTAAAATAGTGAAGAGAATTTGTTTGTATTAATTTGGGGCTGGGCACCCTGCTGCCAGCTCTTCTATCAATTGGATAAGCGGATGAAGCCATTAGTCCAGGGTGTGAAAGTCCAATCAGCAAGTGATACAAAGATTCTCCATTTGCATCCTCATGAGCTAAAACAAGAGCACAAAACAGGTGTAATTTTGAAAGTTTAAAAGGTAACACATGAGCAATTTACTTTGGAGTGGCGGTTAAATACCACATGTAGGTAGGTATGGTGGAAAATTTTGGCATACTTTGGTTTTTGGTAGTTGGATGCACGAGTAGAGCTCATACTCAGTGCAGGTGGAGGCTAGCAGAAGACTGAGAGCGACAAATCAAGAGAGCATAAGAGCCATAATCATGCATAGCGACATAAACATCATTAATAAAAGTATAAGTGGTACCATAAGTTCAAAAACTAAATGATCATAGAGGATATAAGTGACTGGTTCATAGTCATAAACATGGTGTGAGCATGCGCCAAGTCAACCTAATAAAACATTCAAAGGAGAACACCACAAATTTATGCTTCAAAATGACAAGAACAACTCATGATTCTTTCAATGGCACATTAAACACTCTCAGCTATTTGAGGCAAATCATGCTACAAAATAACCACTAGGGTTTAGAATTAAAATAACACCTAGCATGATATGAAAAATTCTAGCCACAGTCTATACAAGCTTCTATTTGCATCGCTATAAATTCTACTACATGCAACAATTTCTTTTCCCAACAAGAACCATACAACAAAAACTCTCTAAATGATACAACAAGAAAAAATGAGAGTACTCACATAACACTACTAAACCTAACATCTCTGAATAAGAGATTCAATGAAAACAAGAGCTAAACACGAATTTTGCAGCACCTAGAAGAATAATTAAGAATACGAGCATAACGAGTATTCAAATGAAAAAGCGGAGCATGTCTCCCTCCCAAACAAGAATGCTAGGTTTCAACTATATTATTGCAGCAAGGAAAACAAAATAAAAACAAACAGACGCTCCAAGTAAACTTCATATGATGTGACCGACTAAAAATATAGTTTTCCTAGAAGTGACCTGATAAATTGTTGATGAAGAAGGGGATGCCTTGGGCATCCCCAAGATTAGATGCTTGAGTCTTCTTAGAATTTTCTGGGATGAACCACGAGGGCATCTCCAAGCTTTGACCTTGCACTCTTCTTGATCATATATATCACCCACTTCTCTTGACCCTTGAAAACTTCCTTCACACCACACTCAAAGAGTAATTCGCATTAGAGAGTGATGCATGTAAAATGCATACATGAACTTTGCATGTTATTACTTGTTTTTCCTACATATTAGCAACTTATATTCATGTTTTATAATGATTTGGGGGATTTTCTAAACAATCCCCCTTCTTTTGGTTCTAACCCTGTTTTTCCAGAAAACGTACTTTTTAGTGTTTCAGACTTTCCGGGAGCTTCGGGGCTCCAAAAAGGGCAAGGACAAAGAGCACGGTTCAGAATTTTCGAGACGAAGACCATGGGCCAAAGTAGAGGGACAAAAGGACAACCAGGTGGAAAAGAGGACCCTCCACGCGGCCAGATTCCTTGGCCGCGTGTGGGCCCCCCGTTTTGCCCCCGTGGCTCCGATGCCGTCGATCTTTCTTCTCCCGAGTGTCTCGTGACCTAAAAACGACTATATAAAGGGTCCCCTGGACTTTTCGAGAGGGAGGCGGCGCCGAGAGACGAAACCACGAAACAGAGAGACAGAAGGCTGCCGCCGGAGAAGATCGGAGGGGGAAACGCCGCCGGGATCACCCCCGGAGGGCTCCACCCCCCTCCGGCGTGTTCATCATCAACATCTACAGCAAGATCAGCTCCATCTCTCCACTGTAATCTCTTGGCAAACACGATGTATGATGCAATACTATATTCCCTTGATGTATTGTGTCTCCCCGTCTATGTTTGAGTAGTGAATTGTTCTTGGCAATGGTGAAATAGTTCGTTGATTGGTTGCATACAAGTTTGTTATCTTCTATGATTGTATTTATGTACAACATATGAGTGCATGCATATGTTGGGGAATGCATGTAAGGTGATCACCGGTAGCATAATGGAGTGGTGGTGACTTGGGAGTGACAGTAACCTGAGACCGAGCCACAAAGTTAAGTTATTGGGGGATATATATAGGGGACCTTAGAACGTAAGGCTATGGTGGGACTTTATGTCTTAATCAATCTTGTGCAGTCATTTACTTGGCCACATGATCCATCATAAGGGGTTTTAGATCATTTACTTGACTATACCTATTCATGGCTCCTTCCTAGAAGAAACAACTAAGACTAAAACATGTGCTTCACTAATTGTGACAACCACACGAACGAAACACCTATTGCTAGAACACTTTCTCCCTTGAGATACTTGAGATATTTGCTGCTTGCTACTTGTGAAACTTGCTTAGAAACTTGCTTTAGAAACTTGCTTTAGGATTACTTGCATTTTAAACTTGCTTCACTAGTTACTAGACAAACCACACTCCACGTCAGTTGCTTTTAATTAGTTAGTTCCTTTTAGTCAAACTTATTGCTTTGCATAAACAGCCATATAAGAGGGTTATAGGAATTTAGAGAATAGATAGCTTACCTTCAGCTCCTCGTGGGTTCGACACTCAAATACTTATCGAAAGGTACTACAATTGATCTCCTGCACTTGGGAGTCATCAAGCACTTTTCTGGCGCCGTTGCCGGGGAGCGTTGTGCTAAGCTTTAATTCTTGTTTGCATTGCATACTAACATATAAACCTCAAACACAAAAAAAATTATAAAATGGAAAACAACCAAACAATTTTAGAACTGTATAATATCTACCTTGAATTAGGACATGAAGTGTTTGAGGAGAAATTGAAAAATTATTTACACAACAATCATATTTGTGGTAGTACTAATTCTTTGAACACCTTTATTGCTAAGGAAAACCTTGAGCTTGGGGAAGTTTGTCTTGATGAATATGATATTTTTAGTCCCCCTACTATTGAGGATAAAAATGATATACTTTCTGATTCTATGGAAAGTTTTAAGCTTGGGGAAGTTGGTTTTGATGAGCATGATATTTCTAGTTCCCCAAGCTTGGTGGAGAAAATTCACTTTGATGATACTATGCCTCCTATATATGATGATTGCAATGAAAATTATGAATGTTTAACTCCCACTATCACTAATGAGGATTTTACTTATGTAGAGAGTAGTGATTCTTTTATGCATGTAGCTCATGATAATAATGTTTTATGTGATATTCATATTGTTGAATCTATTCATGATGCTACTGAAAATTATTATGAGAGAGGGAAACATGGTTACACATATTTCAACAATATTAAGTTTCCCCTCTTTATGCTGAAAGTATTGAAGTTGCACTTGATCTACCTTTCTATGCTTGCTATTATGTGTTTCTTTTATTTGTTTCATTACAAAATGCCAATGCATAGGAAATGGGTTAGACTTAAAAATAATTTTTTTAATATTTTTTTGGTGTGTTCCTTATGCTTTAATTTCCTATTCGGTTTGAGCACACATTTATGTCTTTACAACATGTAAAATGCCTTTACCTACTGTTATGTATCATTTAGTTTAAGATTTTCATTTTATAAAAAATTTGGGAAAGTAAATGAGAAGGATGAGTAATGGAGAAGTTGGGGTCGACCTTGAACATGTGTTGTTCATGCCAATGAAACCATTGCAAAGTATCTATCATTAAAACTTTTTCCAAATATAAAAACAATAGGAATAGTTCACTACTGTAACATCACATTTCTGTCTTGTTTCTCATCATAAATGGCAAGAATAATCTTATATGAGAGATAGGATTAAACAATAGTAATTAGCTGTCCAGAAAACAGATTCCTGAACTTCACTGCGAAAAATGTTTAAAATCATAGAAGTGGAATTTTGACCTGGTAATTTATGACAGCAATATTTAGTTATCACTACATATTTCATTAGTTTTAAGTTTTCTGATTTGAGCAACTTAAGTGCCTCTAAAAATTCACTCTTTACGGGCTGTTCAGTTTTTGGCAGATTATGTCTTTATTTTGCATTGCTCTCATTACTTGTGTTTTGTGTGGTTCTTTTGATCAAGGAGCAATGCACAACTGTAGTAACAGTAGTTAATATTTAGAATCAACTCATGATGTGTCTTTTCTGTGCCTATGTGGATTTTATTTATGGAGGCACTAACCCCTCTAATCAAGTTTTATGTTGAGATTTGTGTAAGAAGAATTTTTCAGGAGGAAGAGTTGAGTGAGATGAACAAAGATCAAGAGGGACAACCAATCAAGCTTGGGGATTTACCCCTGGGATCACCCTACATGTATCAAATAAGTATAAGAAGCCAAGCTTGGGGATGCCGAGCCACCTCACTCCAACCATCATGATGTTAAGTAAGAAAAATCTAGCTATACGGCTATCAATAAAGCGCTTTACGGGAGGCAACCCGGTTGTTCTTAGTTGGTTTTTACTAGTGTCCTCTTGATGTAACAAGAGACTTAGTCTTTATTTTAGTTTCTGGAGTTTTCAATAAAGTGTCAAGTTTCACCCATTTGGATTTAAAAGTTGCTATCCTAGTGCTTGGAATTTCTGTTTCAGCACAATTCTGCTCACCGTACGATTTTTCATTTTTTTTCTGTAAGTCTGATTGAGCTAATTTTTCAGTATGTTATGCAACTTTTCGTCCTCTGTAAGCACAAAATTTGGCTTAATTGTTTGACGAGTCTATCTTAGGTAAAAACGTTATTTTTGCTGCTGCTGCTTTTCTGGACAGATTCTGCCTTCTTTTGTTTTATGCACTCTTTGGGCTTGGGAATCGAATTTCCATGATTCTTTCAAGCAATAGAGTAAACATACAACATAATGAACCTTATTGTCTATCTTCTGGAGCATTTTATTTGGAATTTTGCACAGCAAGCATGTGATTTGTTTATCCTTGCTAATCTCACCCCACAGAAAAAGAATGGGAGAAACATGTTTTGTGAAGTTTTTTCACAGGGAATAGAGGAGCTGCGCCTCAAGACATCCAAGAATGGTGAAAGCCATAAGATTGGGGATGTGATGAACACCCCGATGAAGCTACACTCTTTTGGTTAGCACACGTCTACTTTCTGTTTTTCTAAGCAAAGCATTTATCGTAGAGACTTGAAGCGTCTAGTTTTTATTTTTATTTTTGTTTTGATAAGACCACACCCATCATTTTATATGAGATTGAGCTACTGGAGTTTGGGGTTGGAATGTATTGGATGCTAGTATTATGACTTGGAATAGGGATGCCATGGTTGATTTGAAGAGCTACATATGTTTGGATGATTTATATGCTTTTTATGTGTAGAAATTTGCAATAATGTTGTCTTGAGCTATCTCTTATTCATGTACTTGATGTTAATTTCTGGTTTATTTAGTTTTTCATGAAATGAGTAGTTCTATGGACATATGCATGCATAGTAGCTTGTCAACTATCTCCCTCTTGCTAGCCAAAAATTTAAAAATTCCAACAAGTAAAAACTTGTTTCCAATACTCCTTAGCAAAATATTTCCAGTGAGTCCACCATATCTTCCCATTAGCTTCATTGCTATTCCGAGTATGTTCACCATGTTATTGTGTTATTTATGTTCTAAATTAAGATATTCACTTTATTAATTGTCATGGGTTGAACTTGGGATAGGACTCTCACGAACTTTTGAAGGCACACTTTACTTTTTATGCATCTAATAAACATGACCCAATAATGGGAGCCACAAGTTTTGCGTTTGACAAGTGTGTGGTTGGGAGCTAGCTATAAACGTATATCACCGGAAAGCTTTCAACATTGCACAAAAATTTACATTTGGTTGATATCATGTACTTTTTTTTTGGACTCCTGCCATGCCGAAATGAAATAGAGGAATAAGTAAGTTTTGATGAGTAAGTATCTATATGACTAGAGAAACGCATTGGTCCGCTAACCCAAGACATGCTTTATCATGGTGGAAATTTACTTACAGCTTGAGTGACTCTACAACACATCCTACAATAAAATAAGAAGCTATGCATAATAGTGAATGAAAATAAAAAGGATGATGAGTCAACTCCGTTTGTTTGTCTTGTCATTGTGACATGGGCTTGTTTCCATGTCATGGGGCAAGAGGCACCTCTTTGCGGTTCTCTATGATGTCATTAATACTTATTATGATTGTACAAAGCTTATTAGGAATCTTAAGTTGAGTAATCATGGAGTAGGTTTTCACACTCACGGGGCATGAGGCTTTCAACCACCTTGTCATTCACATTACTTCAACATTCACCATTTAAGATGCTAGTGATAAAGGGGCAATAAGAGTCCTAGATCAATGGATACCACATTTCAATTAGTAATTTAGTTTAATAATTTAGAGGCTAAATAAGACTTGATCATGTTTTAGCTCTACTAAATTTTCTCCAAAGTGTCCACCATATTTTCTATTTTCCATTATGCTATTCTTTGACCAATATAGGATTTTATTTATCATTTTGTGTATGCATTTGGTCCATAGTGCTTTTATTTTATTATACACTTTGTGAACTTTCATGGAGCATCTTTGCTTGCATATTTGATATTTCTTACAACATGAATTGTATATTGCTACTCATTTCTAGTATTAATCATTTGATTATATGTAGCATGAATAATCCTCCTTGATATCCCATGATTGTTTCAATATGCAAAGTCCATGTTAGTTTTATCACCTTCATACTCGAGGACGAGCATGGGTTAAGCTTGGGGATGTTGATGCATGTAAAATGCATACATGAACTTTGCATGTTATTACTTGTTTTTCCTAAATATTAGAAACTTATATTCATGTTTTATAATGATTTGGGGGATTTTCTAAACAATCCCCCTTCTTTTGGTTCTAACCCTGTTTTTCCAGAAAATGTACTTTTTAGTGTTTCAGACTTTTCGGGAGCTTCGGGACTCCAAAAAGGGCAAGGCCAAAGAGCACGATTCAGAATTTTCGAGACGAAGACCATGGGCCAAAGTAAAGGCCCAAAAGGCCAACCAGGTGGAAAACAGGAACCTCCACGCGGCCAGATTCCTTGGCCGCGTGTGGGGCCCCTTTTTGCCCCCGTAGCTTCGATGCCGTCGATCTTTCTTCTCCCGAGTGTCTCGTGACCTAAAAACGACTATATAAAGGGTCCCCTGGCCTTTTCGAGAGGGAGGTGGCGTCGAGAGACGAAACCACGAAACAGAGAGACAGAAGGCTGCCGCCGGAGAAGATCGGAGGGGGGAAACGCCGCCGGGATCACCCCCGGAGGGCTCCACCCCCCTCCGGCGTGTTCATCATCAACATATACAGCAAGATCAGCTCCATCTCTCCACTGTAATCTCTTGGCAAACACGATGTATGATGCAATACTATATTCCCTTGATGTATTGTGTCTCCCCGTCTATGTTTGAGTAGTGAATTGTTCTTGGCAATGGTGAAATAGTTCGTTGATTGGTTGCATACAAGTTTGTTATCTTCTATGATTGTCTTTATGTACAATATATGAGTGCACGCATATGTTGGGGAATGCATGTAAGATGATCACCGGTAGCATAATGGAGTGGTGGTGACTTGGGAGTGACAGTAACCTGAGACCGAGCCACAAAGTTAAGTTATTGGGGGATATATATAGGGGACCTTAGAACGTAAGGCTATGGTGGGACTTTATGTCTTAATCAATCTTGTGCAGTCATTTACTTGGCCACATGATCCATCATAAGGGGTTGTAGATCATTTACTTTACTATACCTATTCATGGCTCCTTCCTAGAAGAAACAACTAAGACTAAAACATGTGCTTCACTAATTGTGACAACCACACGAACGAAACACCTATTGCTAGAACATTTGCTCCCTTGAGATACTTGAGATATTTGTTGCTTGCTACTTGTGAAACTTGCTTAGAAACTTGCTTTAGAAACTTGCTTTAGGATTACTTGCATTTTAAACTTGCTTCACTAGTTACTAGAAAAACCACACTCCACGTCACTTGCTTTTAATTAGTTAGTTCCTTTTAGTCAAACTTATTGCTTTGCATAAACAGCCATATAAGAGGGTTATAGGGCTTTAGAAAATAGATAGCTTACCTTCAGCTCCTCGTGGGTTCGACACTCAAATACTTATCGAAATGTACTACAATTGATCTCCTGCACTTGGGAGTCATCAGAGAGTTAGTGCAACAATCACAAATCCATGGGTTCTATATGGGAACAAGTGCTTTTGATAATTTTAAACATTATCTACAACCACTGATGTTTCGTGAAGCAAAGAAATCCACTTGACATCGTAAAAGAGCAAATGCAAGAAAAAATGGCAGAATCTGCCAAAACCAGAACAGTCTGTAAAGACGAATTTTTTCGGGGCACTTACGTTGCTCAGATAGAAAACTTAACAAACGAAAAAGCTGCGGAATTAGCTGAGGAATATGGACAAAACAATTCAGGTCATTTTGATCTTTCTATGAATTATGCGTTTTTACAGTGGACAGACGAAATCTATTTCCTGCGCCGAAATCCAAAACCAACTCCAACTTTTGCTAGAAACTTTACTTGGCACAACTAATGCATGAAAATAAATATACACAGGAGTTGCTATAGAACTAAACAACACCTTTACTCAAATAAAACAGAAGAAAATATTCCAAAAAATAAATAAAACCATGGGTTATCTCCCAAGAAGTGCTTTTCTTTAAAGCCTTTTATTTAGGCATGATAATTTGAGAAGATGCTCACATGAGAAATATGAATTGAAGCAAAATAGACCATCAAGAAGCAAATGTAAAACAAATTTAAGTCTAACCCACTTCCTATGAAAAAGAATCTTGTATAAGAACAAGTCAATAATGTACAAAGTGGCTAGCATAGGAAGACAAAATAAGTGCAACTTCCAAAATTTCAACATAAAGAGGGGAAAATTGATATTGTTGAGATGCATAAAACTATGTTTCCCTCTCTCATAATAACTTCATTAGCATCATGAATAAAATTAACAATATAACTATCACATAAAACATTCTTATCATGAGCCACATTCATAAAAGAATTAATACTCTCCACATAAGCATAGTCATTCTTATTAATAGTAGTGGGAGCAAATTCAACAAAATAGCTATGATTATAATTCTCATCACCATAATAATCAAATATAGGAGGCATATTATAATCATAATTAACTTTCTCCTCAATAGTAGGTGGACTGAAAATATCATATTCATCATTGTAATCATCATAAAGAACTGAACATGATAGACAAGTTGTATATTAGGGAGATGGTTTTGGGTAATCCCTCCATAACTATGACAGGTTTCATAAGGATAATTGTAACCATAGCCTATGTTATAGCATCTTTTATAATAGTTATCAAAGACTGGAGGCATAGTATCATCATAAGCAATAGAATAGTTATCTTCAAAAGTGCATTCATTTGTAAAAATATCATTATTTTTACTAGATAGAGATGTATCAAGCATATAATCATCAGTAACAAAAGGATTTTCAAACACATCATCCACAAGCTTAGATCTTTCTATATCATCATTGGAAGGAATATGGATGGTACTAATAGTACATCAATTATTATCATTTTCATAATTGGTATCAAAGATAGTTTCAAGATTATAAGTAGTATTATCATTGTCCCACTCATGATCATAAAATTCAGTAGTAGGCATAAAATAATCATCTTAGATAGTTCCTACAGACTTAACATCACAATAATAACCAATATAACAATCATGTATATCATCTTCAATATTAATTTTCGAATCATACTCACTAGGAATAACCATGAGAGGAGCAACATGCTTAGGGGGAGATACTGTTACCTATATCCTTTTACTCCTCTTCTTCTTCATCATCATCTTCCTCTCTATAGGAGAGAGAGGCTTGAAAGGAAACTCCTCCACATACCCTGGTTTATTGTCAGAAATAATAGACAAAACCTTGGAGGAGTCCTCCTCTTCATTAATAAGATGAAAACAAATATTAGCCCTGTCATATTTTTGGTAAAGTATCCTCTTTTATAATATTTTGCATGTAAGTATTTGTGTGGAAATTATTAACACAATAAAGATAACAACCTCGCATGACACTATTCATATCAAGAGCACTCATATGTACCAAGGAAGTTTTTCTTGATAACTCTTCACACCCCAAAAATAATGTAAGTTCATCATGATGATTAGGAGTGATCATGTCATCACAATAAAAACTTGCAGTATTCGAATAGCTATTACATCTTGAGCATTGAAAATTGAAATGACCCACTTTACAGCAAAGTTCACAAATAAAAGGATAGAGGGCACACACTTTTTTACCAAGATCATCTAAAGCCCTGTCCCACTTTCTACTTTTTTTATTCCTATGATGGATGCAATATTCTTCTTAGATTTGATTCTTTTCACAAGGTCTAAGTGTTCCACAAAAATTAACATTCTTATAAGAAATAATACTTTCAGAAGTTTGAGCATGTTCATTCCAATCGTTAATAACAATTTCATTTTTCATGCAAGTGTCTTTAAAAGGTTCATGATATATGTCCCTATTTTCTTTAGGAACATTAATATAATAAGCAAAGGATCTATACCAACCAACAATCATTTGAGGATCAAGACCATATTTAGCACTAAGCTCTTGAAAATCAGCAGTTTCAGCGAAAGACTTAATGCAATCATACTCGTAGTTTATACCTGATTCTTTACCTTTGTCGTTATTCCAACCTTCATTATTGGTTTGAATTAATTCAAGAAGATCCCATTTAGCTTCAACCTTATTACTTGAGAAAGAACCCTCTGAACAGGCATCTAGATAATCCCTGTAATGTCCTGAAAGCCTTGCATAGAAATTAGTAACAATTATAAATGTAATTCCTGTTAGGAAATTTGAGTATTAAAGTTTTCAGTCTTACCCAAGCTTGAGCAATGCTTTCTCCATCACAAGGCCCAAAATTATAAATGTAATTCCTATCTAAATACAGTTCATGAGAAGAATAAAATTTAGAATAAAATATAGATTCAAGCTCCTTCCACTCCAAATGATGAGGATCATATAGTAGCTCATACACTCCCTTGCTTTGTCCTTAAGTGACAAAGAGAATAGCCTCCTCTTAACTTTGTCCATTGAAATACATGCACACTTGAACAACCCACATAATTCATGTATGAAGAGTAAATGATCACGAGGATGGACAGTTCCATCTCCAAAATAGCAGTTATTCGCGACACATTCAAAAAAAATCATAGGTTTTTTAAAAGGAACACTTTTAGCAGGAGGATTTAAAATATCACAAGCATCATTAGATTTATCGCATATGGGAGATAAAGTATCATGGGAGCAAATTTTCTCCTCTAAAACTGGGGAACTAAAAATATTATAAAAACTAGCTTCCCCAAGCTTAGACGTTTCCATAGCATTAGAAATAATGGCATCCAAAGAATTAATGCTAATAACATTTTTACAAGCATGCAAATAAAGCTCTCTCATATTTTTTTTGTTTTCCATTAAGACTAACTAGTAAAAATAAAAACAAGCAACAAGTAAAAATAAGCCTAACTAGTGAAAACAAGAAACAAAAAGATATAATTGCAGAATCTGAAGGAAATAGCTTCGAGCACTCACACCCGAGGATGTGAGTACCTTTTACCTTACCTCCTCGGCAACGGCGCCAGAAAAGAGTTTGATGTCTACGCACGCTTCTATTCTTGTAGACAGTGTTGGGCTTCCAAGTGCAGATGTTTGTAGAACAGCAGCAAGTTTCCCTTAAGTGGATTACCCAAGGTTTATCGAACTCAGGGAGGAAGAGGTCAAAAGTATCCCTCTCAAGCAACCATGCAATCACGATACAAGAAGTCTCTTGTGTCCCCAACACACCTAATAAAATTGGCAGTTGTATAGGTGCACTAGTATGACGAAGAGAGAGTGAAATACAAGTAATATGTATGATTATAAGTAGTAATTGCAATCTGAAATAAAAATGTCAGCAAGCGAACATGTAGCAGAACTGATTGTAAATGGTGTTTCAATGCTTAGAAACAAGGCCTAGGTATCCTACTTTCACTAGTGGACACTCTCAACAATGAAAACATAATTGAATGCATAAACATCATCTCTTCACTATACTACTCGAAACCACTCTCAGGTCGAATGACAAACACCAATTCATTGCGTAGGGCTGTAACAACACTTCTCAAAGTCGCGTTCCCATGCCTAGTTAACCCCAGGCTGTCACTATGAGCGCCCTAGAAGGTACTAGACAAACACCACAATTTAATATGGTCATCCAACACAAGATATAGATATCATGCTAAACCACACGGTGCACACACTGTCATCTTTACACCGTGATCAAAGTGTTTATGGAGATCTCATAACAAAACCACTTGAGTAGCATAACAAATGAAGAGTAACATCTACTTGATCAACTAGATTACAAAGCTCATGATCACATAAAGATCACACCATGGGAGAGAGAGATGAGACACATAGCTATCGGTAGAGCCCTCAGCTCCGGGGGAGAACTACTCCCTCCTCATCATAGGAGACAACAATGGCTAGCGGCTGGAGAGGCGTGTGCACGGCTGGAGCAGGTGGCGAGGGATATTTTTATCCCACATGGATGGCCGATTGATCTTTGGATAGCGGCTCCATAGCGACGACAGTCTACGTCCGATGGATTTGTTTAGATTTGTCGTTTTTATGAATTTCATCTCGGATTTCGGCTGTGTGCATTTTTATGATGCAGAGGCTGGGTGTAATGCTTAACGATTTAAGTAATAAAAGCCCTTTATCAAAAAAAAGGAGACAACAACGGCGATGACGATGGCGGTGGAGTTGATGGAGATCGCTCCGGGGGCACTTCTCCGTCCCGGCAGGGTGCCGGAACAGAGATTTCTGTCCCCCGAAAATTGTCGGCGGCGACAGCGGAGCTACGGAACTTTTCGTGGAAAAAGACTGATTGATTTAGGGTTTATGCATCAGGGGGCATATATACGCGAGAGGGAGATGGCGGTGGGCGCCCGAGGGGCCCACACCACCCTCAGGGGAGGCTAGGGGGCCACTCGCACGGAGGCATGGTGTGGGGCTCCAGGGCCTCCCTCCGGGTCTTCTTTGGACTTCCGGGACGTGTCGGGGATTCTAAGACTTCTGTCTTTTGAATCGCCCAATTCTGAGAATATTTCCACAACAACTTTTCTGAAACTAAAAACAGCAGAAAACAGGAACCGGCTCTGTGGCATCTTGTCAATAGGTTAGTCCCAGAAAATCCATAAAAATGACATAAAGTGTATAAGAAGCATGTAGGAAATAACATGAAAACAACATGGAACATCAGAAATTAAGGATACGTTTATGACGTATCAGTGTGGTAGCAAAACTTAAATGCCAGGACACCTTCAAAGTTTAAATGGTGACTAGATACGTATGATTTGAGAGCAAGCAATAGCATAACCATTAATCAATCACTAATAAATTTTGGGACTATGCACATTATATTCAGACTGAAAACTATGCTCTCTTAGCTAGTGCATAAAGTAAGACGATGAAGACTCATCATAAAATTAAAAGAAAGTCCCTTCGCAGAGGGAAGCAGGGATTACTCATGTGCTCGAGCTTTTTATTTGATAAAATAGAAATATTGAAAAAAACAATTTTGAGAGAGATGTATGTCTATGTCAACGAATTGTAATGAAAAACTTATCATAATCCATGTCAATCAAAGTGTTTATACTTTTGAGAGTGGTTTCCAATAGTTTGGCACTTCCCCCACCTTTCTTTTCACAAACCAGGGCTTGCCATGCTCACAGGTACCCACCAACTTTCATCGAACCATGGGGAAGTTTTTCAAAAACACATGATTCGTCAACCCTAAAAATATACCACTTCGTCCCAAGAAACACCCGAGGCCACCATCATTGTCATCCTGATATCGGGAGGGTTCTGGAGCTCTCCCCGGCACCCTGCCGGGAGGGGAATTCATCACCGGAGGGGTCTACACCACCATGCCCTCGTCCGAAGTGATGTGTCAGTTAGATGGTTGGTTTGCTGGGATGCCACCGGAGGGGAGTTCATCCCTGGACTACGGGTCCATAGAAGTAGCTAGATGGTTGTATTATCCACTTTGTACCTCATGTTTAGATCTCGTGGGCTTCCCTACATGATCGAGATCATCTTTATGTAATGCTACATGTTGTGTTTGCTGGGATCTGATGAATTTTGAATGCTATGTCTTCTGATTATCTATATATTATGTAATCTTCATGCATATGTTATTTATGATCTTGCATTCTCTCCGTTATTAGTAGATGCTCTGGCCAAGTAGATGCTAGTAACTCCGAGAGGGAGTATTTATGCTTGATAGTGGGTTCATGCCTCCTTTGCATCTGTGCTCGAGTGATAAAAACGTGATAGATGGAGGATGTGTTGTTGCCATTGGGGAGAAAAAAAGAGTGTTTACTTAGTTTACATTGTTTACATTACAGACTTTGCTTACTGCGATAATATGTTGCTTGCAACTTAATACCCAACGTTTGTTCGGATGATATTCGAATGGTGGATTATTAGTCATAGATGCAGTTGAATGACGGTCTATGTATCTTGTTGTAATGCCCGCATGAATCACATAGTAATCTTTATGTCTTGCATATGCACTACGATGCAGCCTTCATTTCTGTCAATTGCCCAGCTGTAATTTCTTTACCACACATGTTATTTATCTTTCACGAAGAGACACCACTAGTTAACTGTGGACTCAGTCCATTTTCTCATACTGATAATACACACACTGCTTCCACTGCTTTGATACTGCTTTTATATTGTTTCCACTGCTTTCATATTGTTCTTCTACTGTTTTCCACACCATACATTTAACCTCTTTGTGATCAGCAAAACTGGTGAGATTGACAACCTCACTACTTCGTTGGGGCAAAGTGAATTGTTTGTGTTGTGTAGGTTCCACGTTGCTGCTGAACCGGTAGTGCGCCCTGCCATCTCAGCTGCATCAACCTTCTGAAGTTACTCCTTCCTCCTACTGGTCGATTCAACCTTGGTTTCTTTCTGAGGGAAACTTACTGATGTGCTCATCATACCTTCCTCTTGGGGTCTCCCAACGAACGCGTGTCCACACGCCATCATCCCATCCCGAACTAGGGTTGACGATGACGGCGGCTACAGATGTTTTTGGTGGAAAAGGCTCGGGTGCTTAGGGTTAACCTCCCGAGAGGTATAAATAGGCGAGAGGGCAATGTCGGTGGTCGGCCAGGGGGCCCACACCACCCCCGGGAGCAGCCAGAGGGGAGGGGTGCGCCGCCCTATGGTGTGGGGCCCCTGTGCCCCCCTCCGGGTCCCCTCCGGACTCCGTGTGTGCGACAGATTTCTAAGACTTACGGGCTTTGAATCGTCCAATTCCGAGAATATTTCCAGAACAACTTTTCTAAAACTGAAAACAACAGAAAACAGGAACTGACTTTGTGGCATCTTGTCAATAGGCAGTCCCAGAAAATCGATAAAAATGGCATAAAGTGTAAAGGAAACATGTAGCATATAGTATGAAAATAACATGGAAGATCAAAAATTATGGATACGTTTATGACGTACCAGGGCCCACTGGCCACGGACTAGGGGAGGCCACGCCTGGTGGCGCCCTGGCCCCCCCTCTGGACTTTGTCTTCGTTCCGGGTAAAAATTGATCTCCGTGAATTTTCACCCCTTTACAAGAATATTTCCTTAAGAACTTTTCTGAAATAGAAAAACAGCAGAAAACAACAACTAGATTGGGGCATCTTGTTAATATGGTAGTTTGTGAAAACATCCGGAAAATGAAATAAAATTATGGAAAACAAAAGGTATTAGGTAGAAAACAAGCATGTAGCATAAAAATTATAGAAACGTTTGCAACGTATCACCCCCTCCCTCCCACTATATAAAGGACCCCAAGGATCAAAGCAAAACACACAATTGGCTCCGAGGTCTCTCTCTCTAAATTAGGGGGTCTAATTAGAGCCCCTATAATTGAATTAGACCTTCTTCTAATTGGGTTTTTGAGGTTTCCTCTCCCAATTAGATCTAACTTATAATTACTTTCTCTCTCTCATGTGTTGATAACTCCACCTTCATATACACATATGGTGTCTAGTCCTGAACGGTGAAGCGCTCCAGAATTGGCCCCGACGTATGTGTGCATAATCTCAAAGGGGTAACCTAACTCTGATGGATCAAGGTGCTGGATACGGGGAGTCGGCAACATCCTCACCCAAAGGCTTGTGCATGAGGATCTTCTATAGGCTTCATCGACATTTTCAACGACATATCTTCCACTACTACGGTGTCTAGTACACGATCTCGGGAACTAGATGTTAGAATTATTATTCACATGTATCTTCATAACTAGATCTTGGTTGTTGCGTAGCATGCATGGTGAATTTTTTTTAATTCCCGTTGCGCAACCTAGCAAGAAGTACGCCATAGGGGGGGCCATAGGGGGTGCATTTGGCCCTTGGGCATGCCCCGAGGTGGGTCCGCGCCTACCAGCCGCCCCCTCTACTAGTGGCTTTACACTAGGAGATTTTTTTGGCTCCCTAACTTATTTCCTTAAGAATTGACTTTCTGATTTTTTCGCGATTTTTGGGACTCCAGAAGTGTGAAAAAATGATGGGTGTTTTTTCCTGCTAATTTCTGAATATGATAAATAATTCTTGGAAAATACAAACATGCAAAATAAGGTAAACTAACATTATTAATGCATCCTAATATGAAGTATATCAATGAATAACACATTATGATATCAAATAGTGATGCAAAATTCACGTATCACCTCCCACAAGTTTATCTCTCCTCGTCCCCAAGCAAAACTAAGCTCGCTAAACGTGACCAAAGGTTTATAGAGTGAGGTGTCGATAATAATGAATACAAACATGAAGTATCACTATTTACTTAACAAACACAAATGCATTCCAAACAACAACCTTCTCTCGTACAACTTCTCGAAAACAAGTGATGAATCAATAACATGTTAAGATATAACAAAATAAAAATCTTATTGAGTAATGGCAAACTATGTTCTTGGTCAGAGAACAATTGACTCGTCAATCTTGTATTTCCATAAGAATATAAAGCAGCGACAAACTAATCCGCCCTACGTTATATTCCTAACATTCAAACTTAAGTTGTACTAAAGTCACCATGTGGTAACTTGTTAAAAATATGTTGGTGGTGCATGTCTTATTTCCTTCTTAACAAAAGAGCTAGAAATATATAGTCAAAATGTACTCATGTGGGATCATGACTTGAATCTAACAATGAAAACATAATGACACGAAGAATGTAGGGTCTCTATTCTCGTATGATCACGTGGAATGTTGATATGCCATACGTAATGACATGTACGACATGGTTGGGGCTTGTTTAAATTTTTTGCGGGGTCTTGTTTGTGTTGTTCATATGTTATTGCTTCGGTGGAGGGGGAAGATCTAGGACCCTTCACGGTCATGATGCTCTTGGCGCCAACTTGGATGACAGGTGCTTGCACTCAAAGAAATTCTCATTCTTTCTTCTTTTCTAAAGTGTTGTAGGTCATGGAACTCCGATATATTATGGGTCCTAGAATTGTGGATGTGACAATGCTTCTTGGGATCCACCATTGGTTTGTGCACTTGGGCTCGGGTGACATGATAGAACATTTCCCTGCTTTTCTCCTATAGGAGATCTCCAATTGTTCCCTAATAGTTCCTTTATGGATTTTATTTTCACTTGGTTGTGTGCGCTTGGGTTTGTCTTGGACGCCGATGAAATTGATGCCACAACAGGCATCCATCTCGGTGTCCCGTGTGATCACAATGGTGATATTCTACCTTTGGGTGAGGTATTCTTACACTCTTGTGTTTAATGGGGGAAAATATTTTATAAAAATACTCTTAATAGCTCCCTCGTCTGTTAGAAGACGACTTGTAGGTTGATTTATATTTATGATTGTCTAAACCTTTGAAGTAGTATGCGAAAATGATCTCACGTGGTCCCACAACCGGACCAAATTGGGTTGCAGCCTCACGTTCCATGTTCGCATGATCTTGACCAATGCAAGGATGATGTGGGCATTATGTTGTTATTGCCTCCCAACGCCATGACCATGGATGCATATATTCTCGTAAAGTCATGTAGGCCAACATCTCCTGCGTACTTGGGTAGGTCACTAGCTCATAACTTCTTCCGATCTGGTCACCATGATTCTTCTTGCGAGCAAAGATTTGTTTAGTGACGTCCATGACCTCCAGGGAACATGTCAGTTGTTGTTTATTTATTTCTTGGGAACACGTGGTTTCATAAGGTTGATTATCTATGAATAACTTAGTGCGTCCCTCTCCTGATTCCAACAGACTTTTGTTTGGACTTGCTCAGATTTCTCGTAGATGTATTTAGGTTCACTATGGAGGTTCTCGCATCTGACCTCCCCGAGGTTCCAAATGAGCTTCTTGTAGTAATTAATCATGTCATATGCAGCCTTGATTGTCCTGCGAGCCTCTTTCTGATAATCGAAGAGCTGTAGATCAAGGTATTCATTCTAACGACACATGTTGTGAGTCTTGCACGCGAGTTGAACTTAATTTTCGACGCATGGGTCGCGACCCATGTTCATGGTGGTTTGGTTTCTTATTTCATTGTCTTGATGCTTGGAAATTCTTCATATTTGCACACAGTTGGTCATTGCAAATCTTCTATTTGTGTGGTGGATCATGATTGGTGCTACATTGTGCCATGGCAGGATTGAGTTGGTTGATGTGTTTTAATTATACTTGACCTTGAATGAGTAATGCCGGTTGATTTTAGTTGATTTCATGATGCCCTATTATGCCTTTTTTTTTGCTAATATATGTTTATGAATAAAATTATTTAAAAGTACGCAAAGTTTGTAAAATTTTGCTGAATTGTGTGTTAATTTATGCACAATATAAAGGTGTTTAATATGGATGGGGTATGAATTTATCATTGTATTTGTGATGAATAGAAATGTTACCTAAATATTATGCAGAAATTTAATTGCATGTTAGCATTTTGTTTGAATGTTAACTGAATTTAAGAATTTCTCCATGAAAACTAAATCTATTGTTAGTTAAAAGTGAGTTTTAACAAACTATTATGCATTTTTACCTAACATTAAGAATATTATTTTATAAGTGTTCACTGAATTTAGCAATGTATATTTGTGTGACTTAGGGGATGATCGTCACTTATTTGCATTGCAGTAGAGCACAATGGATTATTTTGTGGGAACATGTTATAGAGCACAATGGGTTATTTTGTGAGAACATGTTATATATAACTTATACACGGATTATGTTGACAAAAGCAGTATGGACACATTTTCCTTTCTCTAGATTGAATATTTTATCCAACTACCAGGTCAAGAGATATATGAAAATATGATTGCATATTGGTTATTTGTAGAGAAGGATACAACAAATGGTTTAAAGTGCATTTAGAAGGATGAATACATTTTTGGCAACGACAATAATAGTAAAAGGATTACTTTGTGTATTGGTGGATCATAATTTTTTTGTGAAGACTATTATAGATCATTTCATAATTAACATGGAAGGTTTTGATCTCGATTATCAACCCCAGGAAAGTTCCAAATAGGTCTAAAGTCAAGCATCCATGCCTATCTCATCAGGTACAAATGCTAGGTTAGGGATGATGAAATATTTGATGCTCATATTGAAAAAGAATTTAACGACACCAACGAACATATGGAAATCATTAAGGAAGAGGATGATGTTGGACTAGCTGATGAAGAGTTAAATCAATCCAAAGATATATTGCAACATGCACTATAAGTTAACATTTTCAATGTTGTAGTTGATTTGGACATGCAACATTCAGAGTATGAATGGTCTTTTCATGTGTCAAAGAGTTAAGAGATGCATTAACTACATACAACATAAGGAACATTGTTAAAGTGAGTAAAATAGGGAATAAGATACAAGGATGCACTAAAGAATTTTGGAAAACCGAAAAATGGATACAAATAATTTTGTTCCTAAAGTCCATAGGAGATTCGACATGTGTAGAAATAGATGAAAGCTGGGAAGATAATAATAGGAGGCATTGATGACAATTCATGGTTTTGAGGTTGAATAATTCAACTTGTATTGGGAGTATGGGCGGGAGTTGAGGACAACAAATCTTTCCTCTAACTTCTTAATTTTCACGTATCAAATAAAAAAGAAAGAAAATGAGCATCCAAAAGAACATCTACAAACCTCAGAATGTTCATATGATGCCTGCAAGAGACGATTCCTGAAAATATGCACACTAGTAATTTGCATATATGGTTGTCACATAAAACTAGATACAAGGGCAAGTTATTCACCACGGTTGGTATTGATCCAAATGGTTGTAATAACAATGGGGCTGGTTGAGGTGGTACACACAAACTGTTGACCACTTTGAGAAATGAGCTGAATATCACTAATAATTCTCCCTTCACACTCATGAGTGACAAACAATTGGTATAATAATTCTCCTATTTTATAGTTTTTTATTTTCTAGTGGTTGTAAGGAAAAAAAATATCTCGATGTTTTAGTGATTTTAGGTGAATTTTCAGTGAGTGAAATTCATTAAAAAAAATTAATGAATGTTCAATTCTTTTTAATCGAATCCAATAAAAATTACTCAGCATTCACTGAAATTTCTCAATGTTTTTTACGAGAATTTTCACTCACCAAATATTTATTTAAAAGCCACCAAAGATTCACTATTTTTTTTTACTATATTTATGTAATTTTATTTAATTTATTTAGTAGGATATTAATTGAATGACGGAAAACATATTAACTTAATTTCTTTTAATTTTTCATCAACTCCATAAATGAAGTGCAAAAAGTTTTCCCTCATGCATGTTAGACTTTTGTGTCAAAACATTCATAAATTGCACAAAGGGGAGAGATTGAAAAATCGTTTGTGGTCCATTTCTAGATAAACACACATTCCAACCTCACATGAAAACATGGATAAGTATAAAGTGGATACTGAATCTGATTTTTTACTAGGTTGAAGAACAACAACCAAACTCCTAGATTAAGTCATTTTTCAAAGACTTCCTGAAATATCATTAATCACTCCGAAGTGTTCAACAACTAATTTTCCTTTTTATATCCCTTTACGTACCTCCTCTCAACATTTCACTTATTACACATTCGATTTAAATTATGTAAATATATTCTTTAGGATATGGAGATGCAAATATTATCTGTGCTAGCGACTATATTCTCCAAAATATTAGTAATATTTTCACAAAGAAGAAGTAATGTTATAAATGGACTAGAAGAGTTTGTCCAAGGATTAATGAAAAGATTGATAAATTCATATATTTTTTAGTAAACTGTGGTACGTTATGTGCCGGTGGAGGTTTATTTTGTCTCATCCGGTGAGATGGAAAGGACATATAATGTTGATTTATTAAGAAGAACCTGATATTGTAGAAAGTATAAGTTGACAGAAATACCTTTCCATCATGCAATGTTATGTTGTAGGTGGAAGTGAATTGACCCATAACTCATGGTGCATAAGTGCTACACAATAGAGACATACAAAGAGGCCTATGCATACAATATGATGCCACTCAGAGTTCATTAGGAGAAGATGAATGATGTGCTTGTTCACCTACCTTTGTACACTATGGTAATGGGTAGGCCTAATAAAAGAAGGAGGAAAAATCCCGAAGAAAAGGATACATAATTGTGTTCAAGTATACTTAATGGACATATATGATAATGAAATATTCAATACGTGTTAATGAAAACCATAATAAAAAAGGGCATGACATGTACATGCAAAGTGAATAAAACAATACTACTATGGAAGCTCAAGATCGATATGAACCTATAATTTTAGAAGTACAGTTTCTATTTAGCCATTCTTGTAGATTGCCTTGACTTGCGGCTCCAATATACTAATGTTTCCCATTACATATTCTTGATAGAATATACTTCCCCAAAATCCTAGCCCTACGATGGAACCAAGAAATCATGTTTATATGATAGTGTATATGATGGTCCAGGAGGTTCGATTCCCATTTTTTCTCATATTTGTACATTTTCTAGATAAAAATAATATTCTGTTAATTTTAACTAAATTTGTTGTGAGTAAAAATTTAGTATATCACTGAACTTTTAATGATTTGTAATAATCTTTTACTCACTAAAAGGTCAGTTAAAAATTAGTGAGCATTCACTAAAATTTACTAACGGGTCACGACTTACTGAATTGTTACATCACATATACATAGGAAAGAGCACATGTTCCCTTTCCCAGATCACATGGCCCCTTGCACGAGGAAATTTCCTTTAAAGCGGCTGCAAGGAAACAATTTCCACCTTGAGTCACCATTGAAATGTCCAGAGGAGGCTTAAGCGGAAGAGACATGGGTAGCTCAAATGTAGTCACGAACAATATTGCTAAGATGTTTGCAAGCATTGTCGGGGATTTCATCGAAAAATCAAATAAAATTCACACGTTAAATAGATACCATATCAAATGAGAGGTTTACATTTGCATGTTACTCTAGTCTCTTAATACGTGGTGGCATAGTAAAACAAATGTTCCCATTTGAATGTTTCAAGACACGACACCAACTTCAATGATGAACTTAGACTTGGATTAAAACAATAAAATAAGTTGATGATTAACTAAGCCAAGCATCTTACATCTAAATGAGATCACTCATGTCTATTTTAAGTGATTTGAATCTCTTCTGTTGTCTGTTTAAGAACCACCTTTCATTTAGATCAGTCAATGCAGATTTCCTCGATCCTTTTGTTTTTGAACAAGGATTGGGTCCCGAAGGACCTAGAGGCTAATCATTATCAGCGGTGGCGTTACAAATTACAAAAAGGTCCACTTGGAAATATAAATTGCTCATAGAACCTTCAATTTTGCAAAAAAAAAATATACTAGAAATAAATTGGGAAAATCAGTTGGGTCCTCCAGACCCTTCTCTATCATAGCACAACGACAACTCGACGGGTAGAGAAGCGATACCGGCGCCGAGATGAACCACTTGGGCATGCACCTTTCAGAAACTCCATCCGATGTTGAAGATCATCCACAAAGGAGGAAGAATGGCCTATAGAATGTGGCCAAGAAGAATCGCCCTTTGAACATGTTGAGAAGCAACAAGATGGCCATCGCCATCGCATGTCCGCAGTTGAGAAACTCTAGAAGGTTTGAGTACATAGCATAACGGCCAGATCGAAGCAGAGCCTCGCCCTTCTACTCTTCGTATCCCTCTCCTTGGAGACTGGAGCCGAGCAAACAAGAAGAAACATCTGAATCAATACCACCAGCCGAAATCTCCAAATTTGGAGTGTTCTTCTCGATCTTATTTAGAACGGAGTCAGCAGATCCCTCTCCCTCCATCTCTAGATCCAACCAGTAGAGACAAATAGGGTAGAGCCTTTCACCAACCTCTAGACGCAGCTCAGGTGCATCTACAACCAAATCCCCAACGTCACGCGGTCTCCCCCATTCCCACTAGCCACTATGTATTGGACGGGCCCGACCGCCCCTCCCCTATTCCCACTAGCCGGCGAGATCGCCAGAGAGAAGAGGGAGAGGAACTGGGGCGGCATGGGAGACTCCAAAAAAGAAGAGAGGGAGAGAGAGAGAGAGAGAGAGAGAGAGAGAGACTCCCTCATTAGTCCTTCTTTCTTACCACCAGACAACAAGTGGTGAGTCAATCTAGGTCATGTGTTATATTTGTTCATTCCTTCTCTCCCTCTTGCATAATCTTCTATGCCTCTTGCATAATGTGATGTTGTAGATGTTCTTGGTCCACCTTAATTAACTTAATTGTTCTTTATTTCCCCTCTTCCTTTGCCCCTAACCCTTTCAACTTCTACAATTCTCTTTTCTAACCCTATATATCAACTTTACGTTCTACATATTTGATCTCTCTCCCTCTCTCTCTTTCTCAAATCGGACCCTTCAAGTCTTCTAATTTATGTTTCAATTTGAAATTCTCTTATGCAGGTTCTCTAACGATCCTCCTACTCTTGCATTGATTATTCTCAACAAAATCACATGACAACAACATCACTTTCTTCTTATAATCTTCCGCGCATTGCTTCTGATTCAGAAAATGTAGAAAAATGAATAAAATATTAGTTATCTTCTGTACTACATCTTCGATGCATCAAGTTCACTACATGTTCAAAGGGATTCAATGAATACTTTGAATTTTGTAAATTTTATCGTCTTTCACTTCCGATTGAAGGTTCTAGTATGCAATGTCGGTCACCTTTGCCCACTCGTCGTTGTCAACCATGTTGTCGCTGTCATACCCACCACGAGACACTCCAACTTGCTGTCTCTTCCATCGTTGTCGCCCTCAACGTCGACCCCATAACGCTGTTAACTATCGCACTCGCGCTAAACGATTGGTTGCCGCTCGCTGGGGCGCAAAGGTTAGGGATTTCGTTAGAGAGCTTTGGCAATTGGGCATGTAACACTAACATAGACCTTGCCAGTGAATTCTAAGATACCTAAGGGTTTTCTGCAAATTCTGTGGATGATGGCAGGTGCCACTTGACAGCGTGGCAGGACAGGTGTCGGCTCCGGGGACGTACTATATGGGACAACATTTTCAAATAGTTGTGTGAATTCGCACATGATGGACAAGTATTTGTTCCGGGGTTGTTATTACTTTTTTTCTATGGAAGTTTAGGAATCTATCCCTGTTGGCGGTCATGGCAGTTTAAAATTTTCGCCCAACAGTAGGATGAGCAATCAGAATGGCAGAAATGGAGTCATCCGAGGTGAAGCTAGTCTTTACGGGAGCAAAGGTTGAAGGATCGTTACACCGAATTTTGAGTTACCTAGACGTGCTACTACATATCCAATTGCATTGCATAAAAAACACCAGAGGGCTCTGTTTTAATCGGAAATTCCCACTAGCTGACAGCCCTTGAATTCCATCCGGTTCTCCTTAATTATATCAAGTGTTGAAGGGGTCTATAAGCCAGCAGCAAGCAACCGCGATCAAATGAAATGGCACCCTCTATTTGTACTGACGGCCTAAAATAGGATGGCAGCACAAGTTCATCCACAGATTGTACCGAAAACTTAACACGCCAGAAGCAATGTAGCAGCACTAGTATTAACTGCATCCCACGGAGCATAGAAGAGGAAGATGCATTCATGGCAGAACAATGCTAAGATGTTACTCCACAAATTAAAAGGAACGAACACAGATCGAGCATACGAAAAAGCATCATCGCATCATCAGAAATTAAGCAAAATTGCATCCAATCACTGATTCAGATTCAGATCAACATCCATCACATAGCAGTGGTTCATCTTACTAGAGCAATCATGAGACCCAAATTGTTCACCTCTAACAGCTACCAGCCTACCACTAGGAGCGATGCAGAAATCTCGGTACCGGATCAAAATCCACTGGCTTGTTCGGACTCCAGACAGAAGCAAATGGCGAGAAACATGAAACAGGACAAAACGAGAACTGCAACTGGATCAATGGTCTCGGGGAGGGGGCGGACGGCTCAGTGCTTGCGGAGGCTGAAGATGATGACGGCGATGATGAAGATGAACACGGCGATGTGGGGCCCCTGGGACGACGACGCGGCGGAGTGTGGTGGCTGGGGCGCGGCCGGGGAGACGGCAGCAGCGGGCGCGAGCGGGGATGTAGCCTCGTAGGCGGGGATGGACTTGGAGTGGGCGGCGCCGGCGTGCTGCTGAGGCGGCGGGGACGGCTTCTCGCTGGTCGACGGCGGTGGCGGGGGTGCCTCATCTGCAAAATCAAAAGCACGCCGCGCGTGCCACGGAACATGGGTTAATCAAGATACATCGCACCAATCGGACCACAAAATCTGATCGGCCCAGGCTGTTAATGGAGAAGAGCGGGTCAAGCAGTTCACGTACGTGCTGGCTGTTTGCGGCGTGGTGCAGGCGAGGGGGGCGGGGAGCTGACGTCGGCTGGTGGGGGAAGAGCGGGTCCTGCACAGCAAAAGACTGATTTCAAATTTCGAAATATTAACTCGTCTTTTCTCGTAACAACAAAGCGACCAGCGAACGGCACCCTCCCGATGACGTGTGCGCCAAGAAAACTTTGGCGGGCAACATGAAAAACCCCGGTCTACTGGTCAAAAAGCTGCGCGCGACAGCCTGCCATCTGTCCAGCAGGCTGCTCCGCCAGAGAGCAGTTTGCCAGTAACGCGAAACAAACCAATCGATCCGTGAGCCAGAACGCAAAGGCAGAAACACAAGTTTGGGCGAACTGTGAAGAAAAGGAGAACGGCAAGGGGAAACAATTTTTTCACGACAAAGGAAGGCTACATGGGGACGCGTGAAGCAGCAACCTGCCACCCAGCAAAAATAGAACGAGCTTGCACCTGCGTAACAAAAAGCACGGGAAGGCTTTGCTCCGGCACGGCAGAGCGTACAGGAAAGCGTTGTTGACCGCCAAAGACTGCACAAGACCAGACCACAAGAGTCCAAGAGCCCCGATACGAAACAGAAGATATCGCAAAAAGCAAAGCTGCTTTCCTAGCACAGAATCGATCGGGTGATTCAAACAGGGTAAAACACATGGATGATTTTGGCCCGCTCCGGGATCTAGACGACGATGGCGTCAAGTTAAATCCTCAAGAACATCGGCCATGGCTATGAAAAGTACTAACCGAAAATCGAAAAAATAAGGAACAACTCTCTCGAAGCGAGAGGTACATATACATCTGATAGCAAGCGAATAAACTCGCAGATGAAATTTAGAACTCGATCAAACCGAAACCACATCGACATAATCACCATAGGACAGAACGAAACAGCCTGCGAGGGCAGACATGGCCTCTGCATGGCTCTGGATCTCTCACGATTAAGCATAAACCCTACATTATAAAAGAGCAAAAGGCCGGAGGTGCCGAATAACTAAGAGCAAAAAAGGCCACGGGTAGAAGGAACTACCAAACCACATAATAAACGAACAAAACAGCCGAAATCGACGCAACGTTAGGCACTGCTTGATCTCAACCAAGTGCGTCGAACCTAAAACCGTATATCTCTGGAGAAAAAACCGAGGCAGTAAGGAACTAAGCCGTACGCGCGCGCGACCGGGTTGTTCGCCACGGCAAAGACGAAAACCCGGCACCGCCGTACCAGATCCATAACAAGGCGAGAAAACCAAGCCAAATCGGAGCAGCGAGTTTACGCCAAACCATCAAATGCTCGAGGAAACCGCAAAACGAAAACGGAATCGTCGCAGGGAGACGGAGAGATGGAGGAGGCGTGCGTGTGCGTACCTTCGCAGGCGGCGGCGAGGTGGGCGCCTCCGGGACGAAGTCCGCCGCAGGAGGTGTAGAGCGTGAGGAGGTGCGTGGCGTTGAGGCCGGCCATGACGAGCTGGGGCTCGGCGGCGACGCGGCAGAGGCAGGGGACGCCGCCTCCGAGGTCGACGGCGGCGACCACCGGCTCGCAGCACTGCGCGGTGGGCATGTCGGGCGCGCAGAAGAGGGCGACCTGGGTGGCGAGGAGGGTGGGCTCGCACGGGGTCCCCGGCTGCGGGCCGAAGGTGGCGGCGGCCGCCGGGAGCAGCGCGGCCAGGAGGCCGACCACCACGAGGAGGCGGAAGGGCCCCTCCATGGCTGGGATCTCTCTCGCTCGCTAGGGTTTGGCTGGCTGGCTACGGCGGTAGGTGGAGGTGGAAGGCTCTGGTGGAATGGAGGGGATGCGGCCGGGTGAAGCGGGTGGCGGCATTATATAGCCGGAGGAGCGTGAAGGCTACGCTAGGAAGCACAGGGCGCGCCTCCGTCGCTGGCGCAGTCGATCCCGTGCGTCCGTTTAGGTGAGCCAGAGCCAGCTGTGCGAGTGGACGGTCCAGATGATGTTCCGCAGGATCCGCTGGCTGTGTGATCCCGTCACGTGAGAGTGGCTGCGTGGGTGGGTGGGGTGGGCTCCTGTACGTAACAGCTTCTCGGGATTGGAGAATGGGACACGCGGCCGTAAAACGCTCGGATGTTTCGAAATCATTGATTCTAGCAGTGGGTGGGCGTCATGCCGTGGGCAATGCTCCAATGGACGCCGTGAGCGAAATTTTGCCGCGCTTGATTAATTATCGCGCAAGCTAACATTGGATTCCGATTATTATTGAACCGAAACGGCATCTTCACCTTTTGGAGTGAAACTTATCCCTGTTTTGGAGTGAAAATTATTGCCGTTGCAATTATTACGTGTCACTCCACTCGCAAAAAAAGGAAAATAATCAATATTGCCCTCGGCTCTATAGCCCATGTACAGGATGTACTACTACCAATTTGTTTCTTATAGGAATGCCCATGCAAGTTTATTAATATCATGCTCAATTTGAACCTGAGTTCTCAAAAGGGTCATCAAATTATTAAGAGACCATTGCGTTTTTTATGTGTTTTGTTCTTCACCGTGCTCGATTAGTATGAATTTTTCTTATGCTCGTAGATTTTTTTTTTACACCTGAGGCTTGCCGATTGAAAGGAAAGAAAAGGCAAGAAACGTCTCCCATGACCCAAGGCGTCGAAAGCATCCACACCACCGTTTTCTACTAAACACAATGTACCTTCATACTTTGTTTCTTTGAAGTTTTAATGGACAAGTAAATAATGTGGTCGTCCCTTGCCACTAAGTTTTTCAAAGGCAAACACTCGCGGGCTCCACCCTATGGGTGTGTCTAGGCACACATGGCACTTAGCATTTTTTTCAACCAATTTTTTTTAGTACCGCGCACAATTTTTGGGTTATCTCTCTGATCCTGATTGATTGTGCCTAAACCTTACGCAACACGGGATTCAGCTCGGGTTGTTCATATGCTAAGAGCTACCAATTTCTACACATGGCATATATAAACGAAATGAACTACCAATATGTACACATAAATACGTAATAAAGCATTCCATCCAACACCCGAATTAGAAATCATAGGAACACCAATCAATAATATTTTGAACTAAAAGTCAAACTTCAAGCATAGAACCGAGGGCATAGTGTAGAAACAACATAAAAGTTCATCGTCGGTGCATGAACAACACCGCAAATCGAAAGTGCATATATGTTGATTGGTCACAGTAAATCTCTAGATAAGCTCGAGGCTTCTCATCGAGACCACTTGGATCCATGAACATGATACTTTACTCATTATCCGTGATCTTGCCCATACCCTTGACGCCCACCTTCCTCCCCTCGATCTCGGCCAACTTATCCTCGGCTGTCGTCCTCCCCTCCTCGCCCACCACCCTTCTCTCTTCGGCAGCCAACTTCCTCTCCCCGGCCTACCTCCTCTCCTTCATTTCCTTGTTCTTCATTTCTCTCATTTGCATACAATTGTTTTTCCTCGCCTCCATCATGTTTCCCAATGATTGCTTGTAGCCTCCCTCATCCCCATTGGCCTTCTTGGATTTCTATTTTTTTCTTTCCCCGGGCCTTCCTCTATTGACCGATGAGATAGGATTTGTGCTACTTGATCCATCGTCATCGAATTTATTACAAAAGTCATTCCAACTGAGCTAGAAGGATTATTTTTCTTGTTTGGAATTTCATTGGAGGGGCGGACTTTTCAGTTCCCACCATTATCGAGAATTTTCTAACAATGAAACAAAGTGAAGAGCCCCCTCCCCCCCCCACACACACACAACACTAGTTTCGACCTTTTCTTCTTATGCTTTTCCATGAATAAATTTTGAGCAGGATACAAATAAGCATCAAGTCTCATCAAGCAACATCAAGGAAAATGTTCAATGAATTTTTTGCATAAGTCATTACCTTATTGAAAGTACAAGGATGTCGTCTACATGGGGTGAATAAGTGCTTTAAAATAATTACGGTTTAGCCTTGAATAAATGCGGGATAAAACTAGTGTTTAATTTATCAAGCACAAAACTTAAACTAGCTAGGTTTACCTATGTGAACCAACAACTTATGTTAAGCAAGATATATAACTATGTGATAACAAAATAGATAACTTCAAGCACGAAGGCTATAATAAAGGTAAATACATAAGTAATGTGCTAGTATATATAAATAACCGAAGCACAAGGAGACACCAATGTGATTCCCGAAGTTCCTTCTCAAGAGAAGTACGTCTTCATTGGATGGGTGTGGAGCCACCAAGGCACTCCAACGCACGATTATGCTCACCCTATTCTCGTTGAGCTTCTCCGGTGAGGGAGATGTTTGTTTACACTGTGAGGTCGTCTTTAAGGCGGTGACCAAACCTTGCAGAAGGTTGAGGCTATCTCCCCAACTTAATTGGGGGCTCTCAACGAAACTTCTTGTAACAAGGTGGAAGCTCCAAGCACTAACCGTCTAGGGTACACAATGCCACCTACAGTAATAAGCTATCTAGTGATCAACACCCAAGAGTAGCAAGCTCTGAGGTGCCAAGCACCCAAGAGTAACAAGCTTCTCAAACTTCACTTCCACGTATCACCGTGGAGTACTTAAACCGACGCACATAATGCAACGGACATAACACACATATTTTTCAAGTATTTCTCTCACAAATCCCACCAAAGCAAGTAATGCTATAGAGAGAGATGGAAGGAAGAACAAGGAAAAAAAATGAATCCCAAGATCTAGACCTGATAGGTTCCCCTCACAAAGAGGAGTAATTGATTTGTGGAGTTATAGATATAGATCTCCTCTATATTTTCCCTTAAGTGGAAGCAAGAATCAATGGAGGGATTGAGAAATAGCAAGCTTGTGGAGGTCAACAATGGAGTGCAAAAATTGCTAGAAAGGTTGTGGATCATTGGGGAAGAACGACCCTAGATAGGTTCCCCCAAAATCAAACCGTTATGCCCAGATTCGCACCAGGACGGTACTACCGGACTAAGGGCCGATACTACCTGGTCCAAAACACAAAGCCTCCGAGCCGACCCTGTAAAACTGGAGAAACATTGTTACGAAAACTTCCATATCTTTTGTATCCGGACTCTGTTTTAGATGATATTTATCTCGTTGGGTTTGCAACGACGAACTCTACAAGATCATCTAGAGAAACATAATTGTAGAAAAATGTAAGGTAAATCTAAATGGGGAAAATTTGGGCCTCTCTATAAGAGAGAAACCGGCAAAACCTTCGTCATCAAAAGCCCAACAAGTTTCTCATGCGAAATTCATTTTTGATGAACTTAGGCTTGTCATGAAGAACACAACAAGCACCAAAACCTCACATGATAAAACACAAATAAGAACCAATAAATATGGTACCAATGATGCAAAGGTTTGAGCTGTCTATGAACGATACGATCAAGCAACTCATTCGAGAGCCCCTCTTGAGAGAACAATGATCTATCCTATAACCCGGTCTCTCAACTAACATCATGAGACCGATAAAATAAAAACCCTATAAAGCTAATACCTTTGCCTTGGTCATTCCACTTGATCTAGATGATGACGATCGTAATCACCTCAAGTAGAACCATCTTTATTGATTGCGCTTCGCTTGGTGAAGACTTGTAGATTTCTACCCCATAAACTAATAGGGGAAATCCTCTCCTATCCACATCTTTACTAGACCATTATCTTGATGACTATCACCACTTGACGTCATCCTCCATGGGAAATATGAAAAATTCCTTTTGATGCATGCCCACGGCCGGGAGATATCTAACCCCACATAGAAACTGTATACACACATATAGCATGGGTTAGTTCACAAAGCTATATGAACAAGTGCTTACCGTACCACGAAATAATATGAACCCTCATGTTCGGTAGTACCGGCCCAAGAAGTGGTACTACCGGTCCATAGGGTTGGACATGCCAACAGCTCTATTCTTCGAATCCCGCATGGTCGGTACTACCGACGAATCTAGGTCGGTACTACCGCAGCCGCGGTACTACATAGCTACCGCCCAGGTACCGGTAAACACAGAGAGCGGGCAAACAGGGATCGAGCAGCCCTAGTAGTACGATGTAGTACTACCAGGCTGAGTCACCCGGTACTTCCGCACCCATCCCCGGTACTACCAGGGGAGCGGTACTTCTGCCTAGGTACCGGCCAGCTAGCACATAAATCTTCACTATTTTTTCATCATGATGATGTCTTTAAGGTTAACATGACTGTTCACACAAATTCCTTCTTCAAGACATACTTGCAATAAGCTCAATACTATCATGACCATTCTTCTTCTTGATCATATCAAATATATTTATTATGAGAAATGATCTTGATGGTATCCAACCTTGAATCCAACACATGGAGTTCAAGGGATGCCTATGGACAAACCTGCCCGAAACGGGGACTGCCGTCTCCATCCCGGGGACTGGCACCTGCAACCCGGGGACTGTCCCTTCTTACTCGGGGACTGTCGCATTTATTGAAGGGGTCCTTGCCGAGTGCTCGGGGACTCGGGGACTCGTCTCCAACTCAGAAGAGGAAGTGTTGGCTGATCCAATGGAACTGGACGAACCAGTGTTTCCCATCCGGGAGACACCGAGTTGGGCTCTGCCCATATTATCCTTTCTAAAGGACGACACCTTGCCAAGTGATGAGGTTACTGCGAGGCAAATTCAGAGAAGATCCAAAGGGTAAATCAATGCAAACATCAGTCCATAATTAACTATCAAAACCACACACGGGGAACCATGCTCTTTCAATCCCCCCATTTTGTTAATTGATGATAATCCCTTTTACGATGGTTTATACAATAAATTAAGCAACCATGCAAAGCAATAGGAACGGATGCATGAGCATGAAAGACAAAAGCTTACGAATAACACCAAAGTATAAGACCAGATTCACTTAAACCCTTTAAACTTCTCCCCCATTTTAATCCATTGCTGAAATGGGTGAACAAATTTAGAAGGCACATATAGTAGGAGATCCCCAATAGTTTAGGCATTTCTCATAATATGAGTGAAATCAAATGCATATTCAATGACCAATAGATGGGGAAAGGTCAAACTATATTGAAGATCCAAAAGGATGATATTTGTTTAACACTTCTCCCAAGAGGAGGAATGCAATAAAAAAGGTCCGTAAAATTGAGCGAAATTTTTTATGATTTTATCAAAAATAATGTTCTAGATAAAATGGAGGACCTCCCCAATGTTCATGCACTATTTAGAGTTTTTGAATTTGAATACAAAGTGGACAAAGATGGAATCATCACTCCCCCGATATCCTCTAAAACACAAAACAAGTGCAATAGATCATGGATAAGAAGTGAAGCAAGGCACTTAGAATAAAAATATGGTTGGGCACCAAGAGAAGATACGAAATGGAAAAAGCAACATAAGAAATTGCTCAACCAATCAAACAGGAATCAACATGCTCACCAAGGAAAGCATGAGAAGAAATAGAATACCAAATATAAATGTAACTACTCTTATGTGTATAAGTTTCCAATTAAAAAACAATCATGATGATATACATCCACAAAGAAATATATACACACAAAATAGTTACAAGAGAAAAGAACATGATATCCAAGAGGAAGTCATAAATACCCCGATAAGATCTTTTGCTTGAAATCATAACATATAGCTCAATTGTATCTTAGAAGGATATAAATAAACTTACAACACAAACACATCACAACTACAATAAGGGAAAAAGAGATAGCTGGGATGTTTTGACAAAAGAAACAAGTATCACAAAGAAAGAATGGTTTTGCAAATAAACTATTTTCATGCTAAGATGCAACCAATACAAGCAGGGCCGACCCATAGGCCAGGGAAACGAGGCAACCGCCCTAGGCCCCTAAGAGGTAGGGGCCCGTCTCAGGTGGTAGTAAAGTATACGTATTGGGATGTTTTTTACTTCCGTTCCAGGAAAATAAGATGGCCCAAGCCCACAACCACTCACGGACGGACCGAAAGAATCCATCCCTAGTTCGGTAGTTGCAGCACTCCATGTCTCCATCCATCTCCTCGCCTCCTCCTTCGGTTTCGTCTTAGTCTCCTCACCTCCTGCCCCAAATTCTTCAATCCCAGCAAACAGCGCCGACGCTCTCGTGCGCTTCCAAATTCTAGGTGTCGCTCCCGTGCAGCCATTAATAGAGACCAACGATGGTATTCCCTTCCGCAACCATATCCATTTTCATTCTCAACGTTCTCCATTAGTATACGATTGAGGCATCGCCACATTAGAGATGGTGTGTCTACTTCCGTCCCCTAATCAAGTACTCTTTTGATTCGATGTTTAATTGCTTGGCTCCCCGTCTCTGATTGCTCCATCAGACATCTACAATTCATCTCTTCCTAGTTCCTACTCTTTTTTTGGCCTCTTATTCAAAGATTCATTAGACTAGGGACATAGATTTATAGCCTTGCAGATCTGAGAAGCTACATCAACAATTCAACATCAAGCCATATGCGCATATTCAGATGCTTTGTGTTCCACATATCGACTTTTTTTCCTGCATGTACTGACTGTTTTTCTGTAATTGTTTTGTGAAATGTCTTGTAAAAAAATATTTATCTAGTAGTGAGAAAAAACATAAAGATGAACTAATAGAATCCGAGAAAGGTTGCATTGCCAATTTTTTTAGAAGCCATAGTTTTTCTAGGAATTCCCTACAATTGGCCATATTAAATATTGAAGAGCGATCTCATGGTAACACAAACACTTCAAGTTGATATTAGTTTTGACAATTTTTTTTGATTTGCAGATGAAATGATGGTCTCTTTGTGCCACTTAGAATAGGGATATTTTGTAAACTATGTTATTTTCAAACTATTATGATGTAGTCCTTTGGACCACGCTACAAATAAATAATTTGTGCCCTATGTTTTTTAGTTCAAAGACTATTAATCTATGCTATGTAATGAATTGTTTTTGAAATACAATATATTCTAAATTTATTTGTCCAGAAAGGCCCATTTTGTTGTCTCGCCCTGGGGCTCCGAATATGTATGGACCGGCCCTGAATACAAGGTTGAATACAAGATAAGTATGCATGAGGTATATACTTGTTACCGAGATTGCATTGGTGTTGTAGTAGATAATAATTAATCCATCATCCTAGCTTGACTGCAATAAGCACATGGTGGCAACACCTTCCTTGAGAATGTGGCAAGCATCCAATGCATCTCCATTGTACCTAAACAAATTTCAAGTAGAAAAAGGTTCCCCAAGCTTATTGGTTCTAAACTAGTTAGACAAATTACAATACATAGGATAACATATAAATAAATATGTGCATATTGATATGAAACTGAATATCATGCACACCTTAGACGATTTAGGTTTCAGTGGAGTTTAACCTATATATTGGCATGCCATAACATATACATTAGTAAATATGCATGAAAACACATTCAAGAACCTAACGAGATAGAATCTGTACCAAACAGCAGGTAAAATAAAGAAGACACACACAAGTGTGATACGACAAAAGATGGTCCAAATTATATCAAAGATCCAAATCAAGATATGGATTGAGACACTAATTTGAAAAGGTATCTAGTGAACATACTTGAAGGATACAAATAAAATATATATGAAGGAATAGACATGAACTCCCAAAATAGATATAGAAGGAAAGATATATGGATGAAAGATCTCCAAAACCCAAAATATACCAATTTAAAATAAAACTATGAGTAAGATAACCAACTCCCAGAAAGAGAAAGGTTCCAACAAATAAATCAAAACATCTACACTTATCATGATGGCACAAAGTACCAAGAAAAAAATGTTTGTATTCCATAAAGACACGTCATCGAAATTAAATACCAATTTAGAAAGAACTAAAAATAATTGAACAAAACTAGTGTTCTAAAGAATATAGGAAATCTCTCCCATAATCTATTCATTATTTGGAATTTTGCATGTGAAAACAATATGCACACAAATGGGATCCTTGATTTTCCTTTACCAATTAGAACACTATACGAATTTGAGTAAAACAAAAGGATACTCAAGAAGCAAGAAATACAACGGGAGTGAACACAAAGAAATTTCTTGGCAAGAAATATGACAAATAAAAGAAAGAGTCAATGTGAATATGATCGATAAATTATATAAAAAATATGATTATCACTTGTAAAGTACAAGGAGTAAGGAGTTATTTCTTGTTGGTATGTTGCATAGATATTCACGATCATATTCACAAAACAAAATTATATGGAAAAGAGTAGGAATTAAAACACCATGCATATTATAGAGATTCTTGATGGCTTCAATAGTCCAGTGATCATGAAAAGCAATAAATACTATATCATGAAGCAATCGTTTCCCCAAATAATACATAGTAGCGCACATCTGAGGAAAACCGCACCAAGAAACTCTCACAAAAAAGATCAAAATATGAGCAAATAAAATCCATTAAGAAAATTGAAACTTGTTTGAGCAACATGCCGCATAGGAACTAGATAATTTACAATATCGAATCTAGGTAGCAATACCTCAGACATTCACATTATTTAGGCTTGTAGTATGCACAATGCTTATTACTCCCCCATAACGTGATAACCCTTTTCTTCTCAACAAGAGGCAAACAAAGACCAACTAGAGATAATTAATGGACATAATAGAATTTGAAATTCTAGTGAGAATGACATACCATATAAAGACTATATAATCTTTAAATATCAACACTAAGTGGTATTTCTCATGTACACACATTTATGATTGTGAAGTGACAAATTCATATCACTACCCAAAATGGGATAGTCCATTAATCATTCAAAAGAGCCAAATAAGATGCAATAGGATCAATACACACTCAAATGTACATGGTGTGCTAACCAACAAACACATACTAGATTACTCAAGATATATAGATAGTGAGCACCACAAACTCAAACACATACGAGTTACAAAACCAACAAATGCAAGGGTCAAGCAACTTTCAATGTATACATAATTTTAAAACAAGTCACCGCAAGGAGTAGCAATGGATATGAGATAGAGATATGATAATCCAAATGACTTGGCTTGAATAAATATAAGTGACGGAGATCCCTTAATTGTTCATGATGTAGCCAAGCCTCGAATTCCCTTTAACAACACATATTTATGAAGTTACAGATTGTTGGTCCCCAACTAAGTTCGGTCCTAAGAGGTTAGTCATAATAGGCTAGGAAACCCAAATGATTCTGACACCACTTTGAGTACCAACATACTTGGAAAACACAGTGTCCACCTTATTATTACAAATGGAGTAAACATAATCAATTATGATAGGGTTGTATAAGGTACCATTAGTGCATGGAAAAGAAAGATGGCCCTTTTCACGGCATAAAATAGAAACATAGAATCCTTCCACTCTTCTTAGTTGGTTTCTCAACTTTAGGAGCATTAGCTTGAGTCTTATTGGGAAGAGGCCTTTCTTCAACTTTAAGTTGAGCTTGAGTTGAACTTGTGGCCGCTTACCTTGTTGCTTCTCACTAAGATGATTCTTCTTCAAAGGGCATGATCTAACATGATGCCCTTTAACCTTGCACTTGAAGCAAACAATATTGGACAAATTCTTGACTTTTTCATGGCCCTACTTCTTGTCGATTTTGGACTTGTTAGTGTGATTGGAAATGAATCCAAGTCCTCTCTTGTAATTGGGAATTTTTGAACACTCAACATATTGTCAAGTGTGGAATTACCTTTATGACACTTCTCCAAGTATTTCTTCAAAGAAGTGACTTGGGCATTGAGATCTTTGATTCCAACTATATGGTTAGTATCAACACAAGAGTTAGAGGAAGTAGATTCATCATTATTAGAGCCACAATTCATGGAAAGCAATTCATCACAAGATGTGCAAACATTATGAGTGGATGAATTACTAGTACTGGCAGCAGATAATATAGCATTTAGAGAATATGTTGTGCTTTTGTCCACATGAGGCTCACGAGATGTCATCTTAGTGGAAATAGCCTCATGAGATAACTTTAGCCCATCATGAGAGCTTGAGAGTTCTTCATGAGTTTCTTTCAGTTTCCCATAATTTATAGTTAGCAACTCAAGTTGAGCATGTAGCTCAACATTCTCCTTTACTATTGATGCTTCACAAGAGATATAGTTAGTACTGAAAGCATCATCATTTTTAGCTTTGAGATCATTAGCAAGAGCAAGATAATTTTGAAATTTATAAATATTTAGTCTATAAGATTCCAAAAAACTCGAATTAGTTCTTAAACTATAAGATTCCAAAAAACTCGAAAGATCCACAATATCATTAGCATAATAAACCACATGATCTTCCATTTTATCAATGATGACCTCGTGCTCATCAATAACTTTTGTGCTCTCAATAGCAATAGTTATTATTTCTACGAAGTTTGAACAAGCATTTTTATTCCTATGAAAAACATGATAGGAAATTTCAAATTTCTTATGAATGGAAGCAACACTACCATACTCTTCATTATTATCATCATCAGTACTATCATCATGAGATATATTGTTGTCCAAAGTAGGAGATACCTTTTTAATCCATAGACATAAACCAAAAGATGATATAAGATGAAGAAGCATTACTTGAGGCACCACTCAAGTACACATCATGTTCCATAGATAGTTGAATTTCCTTTACATTGTTAACCATACAAAGACTAGAAGAAACACAATCATCTTTATCATGCGAACAAGATAAAGCAAGCATATAATCATGAGATTTGTACAAGCAATGAAGACATGATATGCAAATACTAGCAACACAAGCATGAAATTCATTTTTGGTGCTAGTTGTGTGTAAGTCCATAGATAAGGTATTGCGGTAAGATAGAGATGAAGTATCATCAATAACATGCTCACTATCATCACTGCAAAACCTATCACCACTCACCATCTCATTAGGTTGTGGGTTACCACATGTTGGTGAAGTAGAAAAAGTTGAGAACTCATCACGAACAGAGGTGGAGGGATAATAACCATCCTCAACAATATTGGACATGCCATATTTATCTTGAAGCTTTGTTCATAAATCATGAGCATTCCAAAGAGGCATGCTTGACTTAATAATTACATAGCTCACAAATTTGAAAAACACATTAGTAGCAAAAGCATTGAGAGGTAAGTTTTTCTCTTCATCTAAATATGGATTTTGGGGATCCTTTGGAAGAGAAAACCCATCTCTACAACTCGCTCCATATGTGGGTCCATGACCCGAAAAATATTAAGCATGCAAATTTTCCAGACATCATAATTTGTGCCATCTAATATAAAAGTGGGATCGTGCAATAATTACTAAGCGTCTTTACTCTCAAGGCGGTGAATCCTAACAATGTGATACCTTGCTTTGATACCAATAAGAAGTACAAGGATGCCGCCTAGAGGGGTTAATAGGTGCTTGAAAATAATTATGGTTTAGCCTTGAATAAATGCGGAATAAAATGAGCGTTTAATTTATCAAGCACAAAACCTAAAAAAACTAGGTTTACCTATGTACACCAACAACTAACGCTAAGCAAGATATACAGCTATGTGATAGCAAGATATATAACATCAAGAAAGAAGGCTATCACAAAGGTAAATGCATAAGTAATGAGTTAGGGTATAAAAATAACTGAAGCAAAAGGAGACAGCAATGTGATTCTCGAAGCTCCTTCCCAAGGGAATTATGTTTTTGTTGGAGGGGTGTGGTTCTGCCAAGTCAATCCAGCGCACGGTTGTGCTCATCCTATTCTCTTTGAGCTTCTCCAGTGAGGGAGATGCTCATTTCCACTATGAGGTCGTCTTTAAGGTGGTGACCAAATCTTACACAAGGTTGAGGCTATCTCCACAACTTAATTGGAGGCCCTCAACAAAGCTTTTTGCAGCAATGTGGAAGCTCAAAGCACTTATTGTCTAGGGTACACAATGCCTTCTAAAGTAACAATATCTTGGGTGCCAAACACCCAAGAGTAACAAGCTTCTCAAACTTCACTTCCACGTATCACCATGGAGAAATCAAACCGATGAATCTAATGCAATGGAAATAACACACAAAATGGTCAAGTTTTTCTCTGACAAATGCCACCAAAACAACTAATGATATGGAGAGATATGGGAGGAAAAAAAGGGAAGCAATAAATGAATCTTATGATCTAGATCTAATAGATTATCCTCACAAAGAGGGATTGATTGCTGGAGTTGTAAATCTAGATAACATCTCTCTTTTCCCTTAAGTGGAAGCTAGAATCATTGAAGATATGTAGAGATAGCAAACTTGTTGAGGTCAACAATGGATTGCAAAACTTACTAGAAAGGTTGGGGAACCATTAAGGAAGAAGGCCCCTTAAATAGTTTCCCACAAAATCAAGACATTATGCCCAGATTCGCGTCGGGCTTGTACTACTGGACTTTGATCTGGTACTATCGGGTCTGAAACACAAAGTCTCTATGTCTTGGCAACAAAAACGGAATTGACCCCTTGATGCACTTAGTTGGGAACCCCAAGAGGAGGGTATTATGAGCACAGCGGTAGGAGTTTTCCCCTTAGTTAAGAACGAGGGTTATCAATCCGGTAGGAGAAACAGGACCTTCGGAAGGTTGATGCCACTGACGATGGTGTTGGAGCTTCACCGGTGTCAGCAACAACGTGGAACCTGCACACAACACAACCAAAATACTTTGCCCCAACGGTACAGTGAGGTTGTCAATCTCACCGGTCTTGCTGAAAACAAAGATTAGACGTATAGTGTGGAAAACAGTGTATGCTTGCAGTAAGTAAAGAAAGCAGGAAATTTTTGTGGTTTGTTTAACAGTGTGGAAAATGGACCGGGGTTCATAGTTTCACTAGTGGTGTATCTCCATAAAAGATAGCATGCTGGGTGAACAAATTACAGCTGGGCAATTGACAAATAGAGGTTGCACCGTAGTGCACAATATGACATGAAGATTACTATGATATTTAGTGTGGGCATTACAACAAGATACATAGACCGACATCCATTTGCACCTATGACTAATAATCCACCCTCAGGTTATCATCCGAACCCCCTTAGGTATTAAGTTGCAAGCAATAGATAATTGCGTTAAACAAAGTGTGTAATGTAAGCAATGATTATGCATGCGGGCACTCTCACCGCTGTTTTCTCCCTAATGGCAACAACACATCCTCCCCCTTCACGTTTCTGTTACTCGAGCAAGGCGAGAAGGAGGCATGAACCCACTATCGAGCATAAATACTCCCTCTTTGAGTCACTAGCAACTACATGGACAGAGTAACCACTAGCAACGGAAAGCATGCAAGATTACAAATAGCATATGCAAATAAAGACTATAATCAACTTGGCATAAGTTCAATATTCATCGGATCCCAGCAAACACATCATATAGAATTACATAAGATCAATCTCGATCATGATAGGCAGCTCACGAGATCTAAACATGGAGGCATATGAGGATAAGACAACCATCTAGCTACAGCTACGAACCCGTAGTCCAAGGATGAACTACTCACTCATCACTCTGGAGGCAGGCATGGTGATTTAGAAGCCTCCGGTGATGATCTCCTCTCCGGCAGGGTGCCGGAATCAGCTTCAGAACCACCTGATCTAGGGTTGACGGTGACGGCGGCTGCGGAACTTTTCCGGGATTTTTGATCCGGTGTTTAGGGTTTTCCATCTGGGGGGATTAAATAGGCGAAAGGGAAAATGCGGTGGAGCTTCAGGGCCCCCACACCCATAGGTGGCGCGGCTCGGGGGCCCACGCCACCCTATGGTGTGGCCCCCCTGTTGCCCGTCTTCGACTCCTCTTCGGTGTTTTGGGGAAAATAAGAACGTCGGGCTTTGTGGGGTCCAATTCCGAGAATGTTTGCAGAACAACTTTTTTGAAACCAAAAACAGCAGAAAACAGGGAACTGGCACTTGGCATCTTGTTAATAGGTTAGTCCCGGAAAACGTATAAAATGTTATAAATAAGGGAGAAAACAAGTAGCAATTGGCAAAATATGATCATGGAGCATCAGAAATTATAGATACGTTGGAGACGTATCAAGCATCCCCAATCTTAGTTCCTACTCGTCCTCGAGTAGGTAAACGATAAAACAATAGCTTCTGAGGTGACATGCTACTAACATAAACTTGATCAATCTAATGTAAAAGCATATGCACGTTGAGATCATAAAACTTTAAACACAGGAATGATAAATAAAACTTTAATAATAAAACATAGCAATTACTTTGCATCACGAAGAGTAACTCAAATAAAGGATCATGAATAATAATGCCAAGAAAGGTAGACATTTGTTTCAGGTATAGAGAAAGCATGGCAAAGTGATATTTCGATAGTCCTTAAGAGTGGGGCAAAACATAAATGCCAGGACACCTTCAAAGTTCATGAGGAAGACTAGAACAATAATTTAAGAACAAGTGATATCACATCATGAAGTAATTATTGATTCTTATGGGACAAATGCACATAGAACTCAGAATGGCAAAAATGCTCTCTCAACTATGCATAATGTTAGAAGATGGAGACTCAACATAAAAGTAAAACAAAGGCCCTTCACAGAGGGAAGCAGGGATCACTCATGTGTTAGAAATTTTATTTGATTAAACAGCGGTATTAAAAGTTTGACACTGAGTGTCTATATTTTGGGAGATGTATGCTAATTTCAACGAATGGTAAACAGAAAATACAGTATGTCACAAGCCAACTGGATTCACAAGAGAGGCTCCCATGGTGAAGGACGCAACTGGTGTAGAAGGTCATCCCTGTTTCTCTTTTGTTTACACAATTATGCTCTGACTGATAAATCAGGGGCAAAAATAGTGAAGAGAATTTGTTTGCATTAATTTGGGGCTAGGCTCCCCGCTGCTAGATCTTATATCATTTGGATAAGAGGATGAAGCCACTGGTCCAGGGTGTGAAATCCAATCAATAAGTGAGATAAAGATTCTCTATTTTGGTCCCCATGAGCAAAAACAGGAACATAAAGCAGGAGTAATTTTGAAGGTTTTAAAGGTAACACATGAACAATTTACTTTGGAATGGCTGTTAAATACCACATGTAGGTAGGTATGGTGGACACAATGGGAAAAACTTTGGTTTAAGGGAGTTTGGATGCACGAGTAGAGCTTATACCCAGTACAGGTGGAGGCTAGCAAAAGACTGGGAGCGACAAATCAAGAGAGCATAAGAGCCATAATCATGCATAGCGACATAAGCATCATTAATTAAAACATAAGCAGTATCACAAGTTCAAGAACTAAGTGGTGATGGGGGCTATTCGTGATAGGTTTTTAGTCATAAACATGGTGTGAGCATGCGCCAAGTCAACCAAATAAATCATTCGAAAGAGAATACCATATATTGATGCTTTACTATGACAAGAACAACTCATGAATCTTTCAATACATATTAAACACTCTCAGATATTTGAGGCTAATCATGCTACTCAATAACCACAAGGCTTTAAAACTAAAATAACATTTAGCATGGCATGAAAAAGTCCTAGCCACAGTCTATACAAGCTTCTACTAGTACTTTTATAAATTCTACTTCAAGCAGCAATTTTCTTTCTCCCAACAAGCACCATACAAAACATGATTTAACAAAAATACTCTTTATGATACATCAAGAGAACATGAGAGTCCTCACATAACACTACTAAAACTAACAGCTCTAATAAGAGATGCATGCAAAATAGGAGCTAAATAACTGCAGCAGCTAGACAGAGATTAAGAATACAACGTATTCTCAAGAAAAAGGGGAGTGTGTCACTCTCCAATAAAAGAATGCTGGGGTCCAACAAAGCTTATTGAAAAAGTAAAAACAAACTTAAAGCAAAAGCAAAAGAAAACTGAAAACAAAAATAAAAGACGCTCCAAGTAAAGCACATAAGATGCGACCGAATAAAAATATAGTTTCACTAGAAGTGACATGATAATTTGTTGATGAAGAAGGGGATGCCTTGGGCATCCCCATCCCCAAGCTTAGAAGCTTGAGTCTTCTTGGAATTTTCTTGGATGTACCACCGGGGCACCCCCAAGCTTAGTTTTTTCACTCTTCTTGATCACATCATATCATCCTCTTCTCTTGACCCTTGAAAACTTCGTTCACATCGAAATTCTCACAATCTTCATTAGCAACGTTAGTGAAATTGAAATAATAAATTCACATGGTTCAGTTTCAACACAAGTGTAACACTCAAAAAAAACATTATCTACTTTCACAACTTCTTTCAAAACTCTTTTTCTCAAAAGAACACCAAAAGAAAGAGATTAGGATGCAAATGCGATAAATGGCTGAAATCTGTCAAAATAGAACAACAGGTAAAGATCGATTTTTTCAAACATCTTCTGTTGCTCAAATCAAAACGTGGTATTCTAAGAAAAGTTGCGTATATAACTCAGGATTAAGCACAAAAAAGCTCAGGTCATTTTGAATTTTCTATATTTTTTAACGTAATTAACAGTGGACATCAGAAATATGTTTTCTGCGCAGAAATCCGAAATATAGGCTCAACTTTCCACTAGAGGCTTTACTTAGCTCAACAAAAACTAAAAAGAAAAGATACAGAGGGGTTTCTAAGGAAATAGAAAACACCCAGGTGCAAAGCACACCAAAGAAAACGAAATAAAACGGGTTGAAAACAACGAAATAAAACGGGTTGTCTCCCGGTAACGCTTTTCTTTAACGCCTTTCAGCTAGGCATAAAAGGGAAACTCAAGTATTTTTCAAATGAAGAAGAATTCAAATCAAGATTTGGCAATTCTTTAATGATGCATTGTATTTTATGTAAGCGAGTTTCAGAGGCTCCTCTCTTAGTACTTTTAGGCTTACTATCTTCATCAAATAAATTCTCAGGAACAATCCAATCAGAATTCTTTTCGTGGGCTTCGTGCAGAGCTACTAATTAAAAGGGGATTGGTATTTGATCCTCTTTTTCATTATTAGATTCGGTTTTTTCTAGAGCGCCAACAACGTCTACACATGAGCCAAGCATATTAAAACGATCAAAGACTTTTCTAGCTTCTATTGCAACATCTCCAAATTCGTTAAGCACAGTTTCTAAGATGAAGTTTCTTTTCACAACGTCTTCAATGTTATTAAAGTTGAGGAACATATGTTGCATTATAGGATGGAGGTTAACAAACCTAGCTTCTAGCATGTGAACTAAAGAAGTTGCAACAGTCTCTTAATTGGGAGCAAGTTTTACTATGGATTTTTCCCCAAAGTTATCATGCTTACTAACATGATCAAAGAATTTTATAATAGTGTCCTTTCCAAGTATAGAACCACTTCCTACCGTCAAATCTTTCAAGGTAAACTTAGGGATCAACATGATAAGAAATAACAACGTAGAGACAAAAATAACAACTATGAAATAAACTAATTTTTTTGTGTTCTCAATAAAGAGAAGAAAAAATGGACAAAAATAAAAACAAGACCATAAAAAAATAAAGAGGTTGAGAGTGAGAGACTCCTCTTGCCAGATGTTGGGAATATGCCCTAGAGGCAATCATGTATGATGTAATTCCCACTATATTCATAAAGTTATTAAGTTGTCCTTGTGTTGAACATCTGATATATATCATTGAATATGTGATTCGATTGTGGAACTATGTATTCATGTTGTTCATACTAAATTATCCTTGGTCATTAAGGTTGTGCTGGACACACACCCTAGACTAATGTGAGAGTTGGCTGATGACTCGGTTCCACTTGTCATGGGCATGGTGATGCCATTCCAACGCTCACAGACTTGGCTAAAGAGTTTAGCAAGTTGGACTGACCCACATTGAGATGCAACGAGCAAGTCGTCATTTGCATGTCTCAATCAATGTAATCCTTAGACCTGAGGTTGTCGCACAATCCGAGTTGTGGATCACCGACTTAGGTTCTGTCAAACGTTGTTCTGTGACAAGGCAACTATAACGGCAGAGTTCGGGTTGAATGAGAAGCAAACTGCGTGATGTGGATAATCAAGATGGGATTTTGCCCCTCCGAATGGAGAGATATTCTCTGGGCCCTCTCGAGTGATATGATTCAGGAAGCATGGCCATGCGCGACCCAGTTAAGTGTTAACTGTATCTGTTGACTAAGAGTTAGTCAGATGAATCACATATCACGGACTGAGAAGAGAGTCGAACTATTTAAGGGATGACGATAAATCGCCTATAGTTCGACAAGGTATATCGTGAGGCAAAAGGGACTAAGATGAATATCACATTGAAAGGTATGTCGTCATGACTCAATGGGACTTGGGAGTCAGCACGTTCTGCTAGGAGCCGCTACCGATTGATCGATTGGGAGTTGGACTCCAATCGTGTCCAAGTCGCCATGAGCCTGCAGGGTCGCACACTTAAGAGCGGGAGCAAATGTATTGGTCGGGTTGGACCCGAACCGGAAATGGACTGAGTTTGTGAGTCGGACTCACAGAGGGAATGGGCCACAAGTGTTGTGAAGCCCATTACCATTCGCTATATAAAGAGGGGCGCAGGTTGCCCAGCGGGCACGTTAGTCCACTCTCCCATGCGTTGGGAACCCTAGCCCCACTCAGTCCAGCCGTCGCACGAGACCTAGCAGTTTGTCGTCGGAGCTCCTCCTCATACGCAGAGGTGCTGTACGTTCAGCACTTCGACGTTCGAGGGATCGGATCATGGACTGCACTTCCCCGACGCGCTTCATCGATAATCCGCAACCGCGCGTCTAGTGGTAATCATCGTGGCCTTCTACCTCGGCTAGATCTTGGAAGTACCGCGTAGGAAAAAGTTTTTGTTTACGCATTCCAACAGTGGTATCAGAGCGATAGCTTCTGGCATTAGGCCCGAGATCCTTACATATGTGATATGTAGTTAGCGTTAGATGTGGTCTAATTGCTATTTTGGTGGTCGGTCTATGAGATAGATCGGTTTTGTACAAGGTTGATTGGATCAATCGTACTCGGGGTTAATGGATGATCAGGTTTCCGTGATCATACTGCTAAGGTCGTGAAACAACTTACCCCTACCGGTCGGTTTCCGCCATCGGGGTATACCGTGACACATAAATCCAGTTGCGGTGATCGAAGATCAAAGAGTTTGATCGAATCGGAATACAGATCAGATTTGGGTAAAATCGTTTTATCCGATGAAGAAATCCATGATCGAGACCGCCGGCTTCGCTCTGTCGTAGCGCCTTAGATGTTGTTGCGAGTTTCACAACGCCGGTAGATATCGTATCTATGCATAACTTGTTTTTACATGAAGTTGTGAATGGTATGGCTTATGTGCATGTGATGCGTGCAATCCATACATGATCTGCGTATCATGTTTATGTCAGCCGGCTGGAGCCTAGCTGCTGTCATTTTATTGTATACCGGCCTGCGTGTCGGATTCTCTATGTAAATTTTCATTTACTAGCTAGTGTAGCTTGTTGGAGAACCCGGAAGGCATGCAAGTCGATGTACAAGTCGGCTACATGGAGTAAGATGGCACATGACAAGAGTTGGCACGAGTCGACTTACAAGCTTTGTGGAGATGGAGATCACCATGAAGAGAGCCATACCATTTCACATTATAATTGCTTTATTTGTGTTATTGTTATGTCTCTATTTACCTCTATTTAGTTAGTTGGTAGATTATTTAATCCCTCAAAGAAGGTCTAGTCGGTCGCCCCGCCAGTGCTGCACCATCACAAGTCGGACATTCTTGGTAGTGGGCTCATAAAATTGAGGTGCTACCAATTTTTTCCGGTTAGGTGGGTTTGAGTCGGACTCTTACAAGCAGAAGCACTTGGTAATCTAGACGAGTCCATCACAACGGTTGTGGGGCTCGGGGCTCGGTAGATTGGGAGCCGGGGCATGTGATGTCACCCAACTAACAGGAGTCGTATTGGATACGATTGGCAAGGTGTTGCCTACCTAGATCACTTGACGGCTAGCGGTGATGCTAAATCTCACTAGTCGGCTTGCTTATTTAGGATCTTGAATCACTTAGCAACCATCGGAGGGGTGTTGGTTCTAGTGGGGGCATAAGTATTAAAGCGTTTAATATGCCTGCTCTTTTATGAATACATGTCTTAAGTGTTTTTGCATATTTTCTGTTGTAGATCAATGGCACCTAGCAACCTTCCTCGGTTGTCCACTTTTGCGTTGAGGTCAATCCTAGAGAAAGATAAGCTTAATGGAACTAATTTCACCAACTGGTACCGTAATCTGAGGATAGTCCTCAAGCATGACAAGAAAGAACATGTTCTAGAAACTCCACTTCCAGAAGAGCCAGATGATGATGCGACTGTCGCAGTCATGAATGCCTACCGTAAGACTAGAGATGAGTCTACGGAAATTAGCTGTCTTATGCTTGCACACATGGAACCGGACTTGCAGCAGCAGTTCGAAAATGTTGAGGCCTACGATATGATCGAAAGCCTCAAAAGTATGTTCCAGGCTCAGGCAAAGACCGAGAGGTATCAATTCTCTCAAGCTTTGCTGGGTTGTAAGCTGAAAGACGGCGATCCACTGAGTCCGCATGTAATCAAGATGATTGGTTACATTCAGTCTCTAGATCGGTTGGGCGTCCCAATTAACAAAGAGTTCGCTACTGATATAATTCTGAACTCTCTTCCTAGTGCGTATGGTTCGTTCATCTCGAACTACCATATGCATGGTATGGATAAGAGTATCACTGAATTACATGGGATGCTCAAAACGGCAGAGGCTGATATCAAGAAAGGCGCCAGTCAAGTGTTGATGGTGCAGAATAAGGCTAAGTTCAAGAAGAGTTTTTGGACTAAGAAGAAGAAGGATAAGTCAGGAGGTAGCACCCATGGCCCTGTCCAGAGTGCTCCCTCAAAGACTAAACCTTCTCCTACAGCCGGAGCCAACTGCTTCTATTGCAAGCAAGATGGCCACTGGAAGAGGAACTGCACCAAGTATTTGGCTGACAGAGCCAAGAGTGGAGGTGTGACTTCCAACTCAGGTACGCTTGTGTGCAATGTTATAGACATTTATCTTGCTGATGCGCCTAATAGTTCTTGGGTATATGATACCGGATCAGTTATTCACATATGCAACTCGTTGCAGGGACTGGTAAGAACTAGGAGCGTGGCAAGAGGAGAGGTTGATATTCGAGTCGGCAACAAGGCGAGAGTCGCTGCGTTGGAAGTCGGCACGATGCAACTTCATTTACCATCAGGATTTTTAATGGAGCTAAATAATTGTTATTATGTTCCAGTGCTTAGTCGAAACATTATTTTGGCCTCATGTTTGATGATACAAGGTTATGAGTCGAATATTAAGAATAATGGTTGTTCTTTATATTTGAAAGATATGTTTCATGGCTTTGCACCCGTTCAGAACGGGTTATTTATTTTGAATCTTGATAGTGAATCGGTCTATAACATAAATGTTAAAAGGTTGAAACCAAATGATCTGAATATGACTTACTTTTGGCACTGTCGGTTTGGTCATATAAGTTGGAAGCGCATGAAGAAGCTCCATGATGATGGACTTCTAACTTCGTTCGACTAAGAGTCATTCGAGACATGCGAATCATGCCTACTAGGCAAAATGACCAAGACACCTTTTGCAAGGAGTTGTGAAAGGGCGTCCGACTTGTTGGAACTAATACATAGTAATGTATGTGGTCCAATGAGCACGACAACCAGAGGTGGTTATGAGTACTTCATTACCTTCACTGATGATTTGAGTAGGTATGGATATATCTATTTAATGAAACATAAGTCGGAAGCCTTTGAAAAGTTCAAGGAATTCCAGAGTGAGGTACACAATCAACTCGGCAAGAAAATAAAGTTTCTACGGTCGGACCGTGGGGGCGAGTACATGAGCCATGAGTTTGATGACCATCTAAAGAGTTGTGGAATAGTTCCTCAACTCACTCCGCCGGGTACACCGCAGAGAAACGGTGTATCAGAACGGAGAAATCGGACCTTGTTGGACATGGTACGATCAATGATGAGTCGGACAGATCTACCTTTATCATTTTGGGGTTATTGTCTAGAAACTGCAGCTTTCACACTAAACAGAGTACCATCAAAGTCAGTAGAGAAGACACCACATGAGATGTGGACGGGCAAAAAGCCAAGTTTGTCTTTTCTTAAGATTTGGGGTTGTGAGGTATTTGTCAAGCGACTTCAGTCGGACAAGCTCACGCCCAAGTCGGATAAGTGTATTTTCGTGGGGTATCCGAGGGAAACCTTGGGGTACTACTTCTACAACCAGGAAGAGGGCAAAGTGTTTGTCGCTCGGAATGGTGTCTTCCTTGAGAAAGAGTTTCTCAGTCGGGAAGTCAGTGGGAGCACGGTGCAACTCGAAGAAATTCGAGAGGAACCAGCTAGGGGCGAGTCGGCAATGGCCTTGGAGGTTGAGCCGGTCGTGGTACCTACACCGGTTACAGCACCTGAACCTCGGAGATCTGCCAGATTACAGAGTGCTCGAGATGTTTTACTGTTAGACATTAATGAGCCGGCAACTTATTCGGAAGCGATGGTGGGATCTGATTCCGAGTCATGGCTTGGAGCCATGAGATCCGAGTTAAAGTCCATGGATGAAAACCAAGTTTGGAATTTGGTTGATCTGCCTGACGGTGCAAGACCCGTCGAGTGCAAATGGGTCTTTAAGAAGAAAATTGATATGGATGGAAATATTTCCGTCTATAAAGCACGACTTGTCGCGAAGGGGTTCCGACAAGTTCAAGGAGTTGACTACGACGAGACCTTCTCGCCCGTAGCGATGCTTAAATCAATTCGGATCATGTTAGCCATAGCAGCCTATTTCGACTATGAGATATGGCAGATGGATGTCAAGACGGCTTTCCTTAATGGAAATTTAACTGAGGACGTGTATATGATACAGCCCGAAGGTTTTGTCGATCCAGCTAATGCTGACAAGGTATGCAAACTTCAGAAATCCATTTATGGGTTGAAGCAAGCATCTCGGAGTTGGAACATTCGCTTTGATGAGGTAGTCAAATCGTTTGGCTTCATCAAGAGCGATCATGATTCTTGTTTATACAAGAAGTTTAGTGGGAGCAAAGTAAATTTTCTAATCTTATATGTGGATGACATATTGCTGATTGGAAATGATGTCATGATGTTGCAAGAAACCAAAGAGTCATTGGAAAGGAGTTTCTCAATGAAGGATTTGGGTGAGGCGACTTACATATTAGGAATCAGGATCTATAGAGATAGATCCAGGCGGCTCATTGGATTGAGTCAGAGTACATATCTGGACAAGGTTTTGAAGAAATTCAAAATGGAAGAGTCCAAGAAGGGATTCTTACCGATGTCCCATGGCATAAAACTTAGCAAGACTCAGTGTCCTTCGACGACTGATGTGCGAAGTCGGATGAGTGTGATCCCGTATGCTTCGGCAATCGGATCCATCATGTATGCCATGATTTGTACTAGGCCAGATGTTTCCTATGCTCTAAGTGTTACGAGAAGATACCAGGCTGACCCTGGCGAAGCCCACAGGGCAGCGGTTAAAAACATCCTTAAGTACTTGAGAAATACTAAGGAAATGTTCCTAGTTTATGGAGGTGATGAGGAATTCAGTGTAAAGGGTTACACGGATGCGAGTTATCTCACCAACTTAGATGATTCTCGTTCGCAATCTGGATACGTGTTCGTAATGAACGGAGGGGCTGTGAGCTGGAAGAGTTCCAAGAAAGATACGGTGTCTGCATCTACAACAGAGGCTGAGTATATTGCTGCCTCAGAGGCATCAAAGGAAGCTGTTTGGATCAGGAGCCTCCTGATGGATCTTGGTGTGGTTCAGGGCGCGTCCAATCCTTTGGACGTATATTGTGACAACAATGGTGCTATCGCACAAGCCAAGGAACCTAGACAACACCAGAAGAACAAACATATACTCATGCGGTACCACCTCATTCGCCAGTTTGTCGAACAAGGTGATATCAAGTTATGCAAAGTACACACAGATGCAAACATTGCAGATCCGTTGACAAAGGCGCTACCACAGCCTAAGCATGAGGCGCACACGAGAGGTATGGGCATTAGATGCCTAGGCATATGATGCTAGGTTGATTGACTCTGGTGCAAGTGGGAGACTGTTGGGAATATGCCCTAGAGGCAATCATGTATGATGTAATTCCCACTGTATTCATAAAGTTATTAAGTTGTCCTTGTGTTGAACATCTGATATATATCATTGAATATGTGATTCGATTCTGGAACTATGTATTCATGTTGTTCATACTAAATTATCCTTGGTCATTAAGGTTGTGCTGGACACACACCCTAGACTAATGTGAGAGTTGGCCGATGACTCGGTTCCACTTGTCATGGGCATGGTGATGCCATTCCAATGCTCACGGACTTGGCTAAAGAGTTTAGCAAGTCGGACTGACCCACATTGAGATGCAACGAGCAAGTCGTCATTTGCATGTCTCAATCAATGTAATCCTTAGACCTGAGGTTGTCGCACAATCCGAGTTGTGGATCACCGACTTAGGTTCTGTCAAACGTTGTTCTGTGACAAGGCGACTATAAAGGCAGAGTTCGGGTCGAATGAGAAGCAAGCTGCGTGATGTGGATAATCAAGATGGGATTTTGCCCCTCCGAATGGAGAGATATTCTCTGGGCCCTCTCGAGTGATATGATCCAGGAAGCATGGCCATGCGCGACCCAGTTAAGTGTTAACTGTATCTGTTGACTAAGAGTTAGTCAGATGAATCACATATCACGGATTGAGAAGAGAGTCGAACTATTTAAGGGATGACGATAAATCGCCTATAGTTCGACAATGTATATCGTGAGGCAAAAGGGACTAAGATGAATATCACATTGAAAGGTATGTCGTCATGACTCAATGGGACTTGGGAGTCGGCACATTCTGCTAGGAGCCGCTACCGATTGATCGATTGGGAGTTGGACTCCAATCGTGTCCAAGTCGCCATGAGACTGCAGGGTCGCACAATTAAGAGCGGGAGCAAATGTATTGGTCGGGTTGGACCCGAATCGGAAATGGACTGAGTTTGTGAGTCGGACTCACAGAGGGAATGGGCCACAAGTGTTGTGAAGCCCATTACCATTCGCTATATAAAGAGGGGCGCAGGTTGCCCAGCGGGCATGTTAGTCCACTCTCCCATGCGTTGGGAACCCTAGCCCCACTCAGTCCAGCCGTCGCACCAGACCTAGCAGTCTGCCGTCGGAGCTCCTCCTCGTACGTATGGATACCGGCAGAGGTGCTGTACGTTCAGCACTTCGACGTTCGAGGGATCGGATCGGCTGGATCGGATCGTGGACTGCACTGCCCCGACGCGCTTCATCGATAATCCGCAACCGCGCGTCTAGTGGTAATCATCGTGGCCTTATACCTCGGCTAGATCTTGGAAGTACCGCGTAGGAAAAAGTTTTTGTTTATCTCTACGCGTTCCAACACCAGAAGACTTCCTTCTCCCCAGCAACAGCGCCAGAATTTTTTTTCTTGATGCACTTTGTTGGGAACCCCAAGAGGAGGGTATGATGAGCACAGCAGTAGGAGTTTTCCCCTTAGTTAAGAACTAGGGTTATCAATCCAGTAGGAGAAAGAGGACCTTCGAAAGGTTGATGCCACTAACGGTGGTGCTGGCGCTTCACCGGTGTCAGCAACAACGTGGAACCTGCACACAACACAACCAAAATACATTGCAACAACGGTACAGTGAGGTTGTCAATCTCACCGGTCTTGCTGAAAACAAAGATTAGATGTATAGTGTGGAAAACAGTGTATGCTTGAAGTAAGTAAAGAAAGTAGGAAATTGTTGTGGTTTGTTTAACAGTGTGGAAAATGGACCGAGGTTCATAGTTTCACTAGTGGTGTCTCTCCATAAAAGATAGCATGTTGGGTGAACAAATTACAGCTGGGAAATTGACAAATTGAGGTTGCACCGTAGTGCACAATATGACATGAAGATTACTATGATATTTAGTGCGGGCATTACAACAAGATACATACACCGACATCCATCTGCATCTATGACTAATAATTCACCCTCAGGTTATCATCCGAACCCCCTTAGGTATTAAGTTGCAAGCAACAGATAATTGCATTAAACAAAGTGTGTAATGTAAGCAATGATTATGCATGCGGGCACACCGCTGTTTTCTCCCTAATGGCAACAACACATCCTCCCCCTTCACGTTTCTGTCACTCGAGTAAGGCGAAAAGGAGGCATGAACCCACTATCGAGCATAAATAGTCCCTCTTGGAGTCACTAGCAACTACTTGGCCAGAGTAACCACTAGCAACGGAAAGCATGCAAGATCACAAATAGCATATGCAAATAAAGACTATAATCAACTTGGCATAGGTTCCATATTCATCGGATCCCAGCAAACACATCATATAGAATTACATAAGATCAATCTCGATCATGATAGGCAGCTCACGAGATCTAAACATGGAGGCATATGAGGAGAAGACAACCATCTAGCTACAGCTACAAACCCGTAGTCCAAGGATGAACTACTCACGCATCACTCCGGAGGCAGGCATGGTGGGTAGAAGCCTCCGGTGATGATCTCCTCTCCGGCAGGGTGCCGGAAACAGCTTCAGAACCCCCCTGATCTAGGGTTGACGGTGACAACGGCTGCGGAACTTTTCGGGGATTTTTGATCAGGTGTTTAGGGTTTTCCATCCGGGGGGCTTAAATAGGCGAAAGGGAAAAGGCGGTGGAGCTCCAGGGGCCCACACCCATAGGTGACGTGGCCAGGGGGCCCACGCCACCCTATGGTGTGGGCCCCCTGTTTCCCGTCTTTGACTCCTCTTCGGTGTTCTGGATGCTTCCGGGGAAATAGGAATTTCGGGCTTTGTGGGGTCCAATTCCGAGAATGTTTGCAGAACAACTTTTCTGAAACCAAAAACAACAGAAAACAGGGAACTGGCACTTGGCATCTTGTTAATAGGTTAGTCCCGGAAAACATATAAAAATGCTATAAATAAGGGAGAAAACAAGTAGCAATTGGCAAAATATGATCATGGAGCACCAGAAATTATAGATACATTGGAGACGTATTACCCCTATAAAACTGCAAAACCGTCGTTAGGAAAATAACATATGTTTTGCATCCGGACTCCATTTTCGATGATCTTTACCTCGTTGGATTCACAACAACAAGATTTGCAAGATAATGAAGAGAAACACCATTTTACAACAAGGAGATTAAACCAAATGTGGATTTTTTTACCTCGCTATAATAGAGAAACTAGCAAAACCTTCAACATCAGAATCCCAACAAGTTTCTCATACGAAATCCATTTTTGATGAACTTGGGCTTGTCATGAAGAACACGACAAGCACCAAAAACTCACATAGATAAATGACAAACAAGAACCAATAGAGATGATAATAAATATGCAAAGGTTTGAGCTCTCTATGAACGATACGATCAAGCAAATCATTCAAGAGCTCCTCTTGAGAGAACGATTATCTACCCTATAACCCGGTCTCTAAACTAACATCATGACACTAGTAAAATAGAAATAGTATCAAGGTAATACCTTTGCCTTGGTCATTCCACTTGAGCTAGATGATGACGATCTTAATCACCTCAAGTAGAACCATCTTTATTGATTGCGCTTCACTTGGTGAAGATTTGTAGAATTCTACCCCATAAACCAATACGGGAAAGCCTCTCTTAGCCACATATTCACTTGACCATTATCTTGATGACGATCACCACTTAACGTGGGAAATATGAAATATTTATTTTGATGCATGCACACGGCTAGGAAGATACCTAACCCCATGTAGAAACTCTAGACACACATATATCATGGGTTAGTTCAGAAACCTATATGGACAAGTGCTTACCGTACCACGAGATCATATGAACCTTAGGTTTGATAGTACCGTCCCAAGAGGAGGTACTATCGGTCCATAGGGTTGTCCATGCCAACGGATCTATTCTTCGAATCATGCACGGTAGGTACTACCATCGTCCTGGTAATATCGGAAAGCTACCGCCCAGATACTAGGAAACAAAGAGAGCGGGCACACGGGGATCGAGCAGCCCGGTAGTACATTCTATTACTACCAGGCTGAGCCAAACTCGTACTTCTGCACCCATCCCAGTACTACCGCGAGGGCGTTACTTCCGCTCAGATACCGACCAGCTAGCCCATGAATCTCCACTCTTTCTTCATCATAATAATGTCTTCAAGGTTAACATAAATATTCACACAAACTCCTTCTTCAATACATACTTACAATAAACTCAATACTCTCATGACCATTCTTCTTCTTTTATCATATCAAATATATTCATTATGAGCAATGATCTTGATGGAATCCAACCTTGAATAAAACACATGGAGTTCAAGTGATGCCTATGGAAAAACCTACATGAATATATCAATGCAAACATTAGTCCATAAGGATTGTCATTAACTACCAAAACCACATATGGGGGATCCATGTTGTTTCACTTATCTTCGGCATTAGTACCACTTGGATTGAGACGATCAAATCGAGCTAAGCAACATGACTACTTGAAAAAAATCGGCATTAATGGTATGGGAATTACCTTGAAGAGAGACAACATGCCTAGCCATATCACCTTTCAGGATAAGTTTGTATAGATCATGGATATGGTCCCAATATGTGCAGTTTTTTTATTAGTTCTCAACAATCGAATCTAATCAAATCCTTATCAATGCATTGCATAATGTTACATCTTCCTTCAGAGTGAAATTAGTTCATCTCCCCCTTTTTTAGTAGGGTCAACAGCACCCTCACCATCACTCTCTTCTTGTGTATGGTCTTCCGATGGTATCTCCATTGTATTTCCACAAGTGTGTTTCATGAATGTTTCATAGTCCATGCTACAATTAGCACACAAATTACAACATTTTTTAGCCGAACAAGCTGCAGAAAAAATTCCTATGATGTACCATCACACAAGTGTATTACCACAATATAAGTGTAAATTTCAGCCCACATTTTGTACTTCATCAAGTTGCACCCATATTTATAATCATGCTATTACACATAATTTTCCTACTTGATCCATTTGCAAACAATGGAGACGAAACAAAAAAAATCACCTTGTGGGCAATTCATCGAGCTCGCCTTAGGCACCATCAAGGCGTTTGGTGCCGGGGGAGGATCCACAGAAGAGGAAGACGGACGCGTAGATCCCGGACGAGCTCTCTTTTTCGCCACATATCACTTCCTCGGCCTCGATGCGGAGGTTTCATGCTGCGGTACCCTCTGCTTAACATTGGGGGCAGCGTCGGCGTGAGGGACGATGGTGGCGGGGACTGATGTCTACGCACGCTTCTATTCTTGTAGACCGTGTTGGGCCTCCAAGTGCAGAGGTTTGTAGAGCAGCAGCAAGTTTCCCTTAAGTGGATCACCCAAGGTTTATCGAACTCGGGGAGGTAGAGGTCAAAGATATACCTCTCAAGCAACTCTGCAATTAAGATACAAGAAGTCTCCTGTGTCCCCAACACACCCAATATACTTGTCAGGTATATAGGTGCACTAGTTCGGCGAAGAGATAGTGAAATGCGAGTAATATGGATGGTTATAAGTAATAATAGCAATCTGAAATAAATATGGCAGCAAGCAAACATGTAGATGAACAGGCGGAAAATGGTGTTTCAATGCTTGAAAACAAGGCCTAGGGATCCTACTTTCACTAGTGGACTGATTGCTATGGATGGCGTGTTGGAAACCACAAGAGGAAGGTGTGATGAGGAAGTGGCAAGAATTTCCCACAGTTAAGAACCAAGGTTATCAATCCAGTAGGAGGAAGAGGATCTCAAGAAGGTTGATGCCACTGACGGTGGTGCTGGCGCTTAACCGGTGTCAGCAACAACATGGAACATGCACACAACACAACCAAAATACTTTGTCCCAACGGTACAGTGAGGTTGTCAATCTCACCGGTCTTGCTGAAAACAAAGATTAGACGTATAGTGTGGAAAATCATGTATGCTTGCAGTAAGTAAAGAAAGCAGTAAATAGTTGTGGGTTTGCTTAACAATGTGGAAAATGGACCGGGGTTCATAGGTTCACTAGTGGTGTCTCTCCATAAAAGATAGCATGTTGGGTGAACAAATTACAGCTGGGCAATTGACAAATAGAGGTTGCACCATAGTGCACAATATAACATGATGATTACTACGATATTTAGTGCGGGCATTACAACAATGTACATAGACCGACATCCATCTGCATCTATGACTAATAATCCACCCTCAGGTTATCATCCGAACCCCCTTAGGTATTAAGTTGCAAGCAACAGATAACTGCATTAAACAAAGTGTGTAATGTAAGAAGTGATTATGCACGCAGGCACTCTCACCACTGTTTTCTCCCTAATGGCAACAGCACATCCCCCCTTCATGTTTCTGTCACTCGAGCAAGGTGGTGAGGAGGCATGAACCCACTATCGAGCATAAATACTCCCTCTTGCAGTCACTAGCAACTACTTGGCCAGAGCAACCACTAGCAACGGAAAGCATGCTCGATCACAAATAGCATAAGAAAATAAAGACTATAATACTCTTGGCATAAGGTCAATATTCATCGGATCCCAGCAAACACATCATATAGAATTACATAAGATCAATCCCGATCATGATAGGCAGCTCACGAGATCTAAACATGGAGTCATATGAGGAGAAGACAACCATCTAGCTACAGCTACAAACCCGTAGTCCAAGGATGAACTACTCACGCATCACTCCGGAGGCAGGCATGGTAATGTGGAAGCCTCCGGTGATGATCTCCTCTCCGGCAGGGTGCCGGAAACAGCTTCAGAACCACCCTGATGTAGGGTTGACGGTGACGGCGGTTGCAGAACTTTTCGGGGATTTTTTATCAGGTGTTTAGGGTTTTCCATCCGGGGGGATTAAATGGGCGAAAGGGCAAAGGCGGTGGAGCTCCAGGGCCCCACACCTACAGGTGGAGCGGCCAGGGGGACCCGCGCCACCCTATGGTGTGGCGCCCTTGTTGCCCGTCTTCGACTCCTCTTCGGTGTTCTGGATGCTTCTGGGGAAAATAGGAACTTCGGGCTTTGTGGGGTCCAATTCCGAGAATGTTTCTAGACAACTTTTCTGAAGCCAAAAACTGCAGAAAACAGGGAACTAGCACTTGGCATCATGTTAATAGGTTAGTCCCGGAAAACGTATAAAAAAGCTATAAATAAGGGGGAAAACAAGTAGCAATTGACATAATATGGTCATGGAGCATCAGAAATTATAGATACGTTGGAGACGTATCAAGAATCCCCAAGCTTAGTTCCTACTCGTCCTCGAGTAGGTAAACTATAAAACAATAATTTTTGAGGTGACCATCTACTAACATAAACTTGATTAATCTAATGTAAAAGCATATGCACGCTGAGATCATAAAACTTTAAACGCAAACATGATAAATAAAACTTTAATAATAAAGCATAGCAATTAATTTGCATCACGAAGAATAACTCAAATAAAGATCATGAATAATAATGCAAAGAAAGCTACATGTTTGTTTCAGGTATAGAGAAAGCATGGCAAAGTGATATTTCGCTAGTCCTTAAGAGTGGGGCAAAATATAAATGCCAGGACACCTTCAAAGTTCATGAGGAAGACTAGAACAAATAATTTAAGAACAAATAATATCACATCATGAAGTAATTATTGATGCTTATGGGACAAATGCACATAGAACTAAGAATAAAAAAAAATGCTCTCTCAACTGTGCATAAAGTTAGAAGATGGAGACTCAACATAAAAGTAAAAGAAAGGCCCTTCGCGGAGGTAATCAGGGATCACTCATGTGCTAGAGCTTTTATTTTATTAAAGAGAGGTATTAAAAGTTTGACACTCCTCCCAGCCATCTTTCACAAACCATGGCTAACCAAATCCTCGGGTGCCTGCCAACAATCACATACCATGGAGGAGTGTCTATATTTTGGGAGATGTATGCTATTGTCAACGAATGGTAAACAGAAAATACAGTACGTCACAAGCCAACTGGATTCACAAGAGCGGCTCCCATGGTGAAGGACGCAACTGGTGTAGAAGATCATCCCTCTTTCTCTTTTGTTTACACAATTATGCGTTGACTGATAAATCAGGGGCGAAAATAGTGAAGAGAATTTGTTTGCATTAATTTAGGGCTGGGCACCCCGCTCCCAACTCTTCTATCATTTGGATAAGCGGATGACGCCACTAGTCCAGGGTGTGAAATCCAATCAACAAGTGAGCTAAAGACTCTCTATTGATGTCCTCATGAGAAAAAACAGGAACATAAAGGAGGAGTAATTTTGAAGGTTTTAAAGGTAACACATGAACAATTTACTTGGAGTGACAATTAAATACCACATGTAGGTAGTTATGGTGGACATAATGGGAAAACTTTGGTTTAAGGGATTTTGGATGCACGAGTAGAGCTCATACTCAGTACAGGTGGATGCTAGCAAAAGACTGGGAGCGACAAATCAAGAGAGCATAAGAGCCATAATCATGCATAGCGACATAAGCATCATTAATTAAAACATAAGCAGTATCACAAGTTCAAAAACTAAGTGGTCATGGAGGCTATTCGTGACTGGTTTTTAGTCATAAACATGGTGTGAGCATGCACCAAGTCAACCAAATAAAACATTCGAAAGAGAATACCATATATTGATGATTTACTATGACAAGAACAACTCATGAATCTTTCAAGACATATTAAACACTCTCAGCTATTTGAGGCTAATCATGCTACTCAATAACCGCAAGGATTTAAAACTAAAATAACATTTAGCATGGCATGAAAAAGTTCTAGCCACAGTCTATAGACGCTTCTACTAGCACTGTTAAAAATTCTACTTCAAGCAGCAGTTTTCTTTCTCCCAACAAGCACCATAGCAAACATGCTTTAACAAAAATAATCTTTATTATATATCAAGAAAACATGAGAGTAATCACATAACACTACTAAAACTAACAACTCTAATAAGAGATGCATGCAAAACATGAGCTAAATAAATGCAGCAGCTAGACAGAGATTAAGAATACAAAGTATTCTCCTGAAAAAGCGGAGCGTGTCACTCTCCAATAAAAGAATGCTGGGGTCCAACCAAGCTTATTGAAAAATTAAAAACAAACTAAAAGCAAAAAAACAAAATAAAACTGAAAACAAAAATAAAAGACGCTCCAAGCAAAGCACATAAGATGCGACCGAATAAAAATATTGTTTCACTAGAATTGACCTGATAATTTGTTGATGAGGAAGGGGATGCCTTGGGCATCCCCAAACTTAGACGCTGGAGTCTTCTTGGAATTTTCTATTATGTACCACCGGGGCATCCCCAAGCTTAGGCTTTTCACTCTTCTTGATCACATCATATCATCCTCTTCTCTTGACCCTTGAAAACTTCCTTCACACCAAAATTCTCACAATCTTCATTAGCAACGTTAGTGCAATTGAGATAATAAATTCACATGGTTCAGTTTCAACACAAGTCTAACACTCAAAACACATTAGCTACTGGCAAAACTTCTTTTAAAACTCTTTTTCTCAAAAGAACACCAAAAGAAAGAGATTAAGATGCAAATGCAGTAAACTGCAAAAATCTGTCAAAACAGAACATCAGGTAAAGATTGATTTTTTCAAAAATATTATGTTGCTCAACTAAAAACGTGGTAAACTAAGAAAAGTTGCGTATATAACTCAGGATTAAGCACAAAAAAATTCAGGTCATTTTGAATTTTTTGTGATATTTTATGAAATTAACAGTGGACAGCAGAAATCTGTTTCCTGCGCAGAAATCCGAAATATAACCTCAACTTTCCACTAGAGGCTTTACTTGGCTCAACAAAAACACAAAAACAAAGATACAGCAGGGTTTCTAAGGAAATAGAAATCACCCAAGTGCAAAGCACACCAAAGAAAACGAAGGAAAACGGGTTGAAAACAGAGAAATAAAACGGGTTGTCTCCCGGTAGTGCTTTTCTTCAACGCCTTTCAGCTAGGCATAAAAAAGGGCAACTCAAGTATTTTCAAGTGAAGAAGCATCAACATCATATATTTCTCTAATAATAGAGTCAAAAGGTAGCTTCATATTCTTTCTAGGAAAGTGTTCCAAACCTTCCTTGAGGTGGAATTGATATTTAATACTCCCCTCTTTCATATCAATAATAGCACCAACACTTCTAAGAAAAGGTCTTCCCAAAACAATAGGACAAGAAGCATTGCATTCAATGTTCATAACAACAAAATCAACAGGGACAAGGTTATTGTTAACCATAATAAGAACATCATCAATTCTACTAAGAGGTTTCTTCTTAGCATTATCAGCAAGATGAACATCCAAATAACAGTGTTCCAACGGTGGTAAATCAAGCATATTATAAAGCTTTTGAGGCATAATAGAGATACTAGAACCAAGATCACACAAAGCATTGCAATCAAAATAATTTAATTTTATCTTAATGATAGGATCGCAACCATCATCTAATTTCCTAGGGATAGATGTTTCAAGTTTCAACTTTTCTTCCCTAACTTTCATGAGAGCATTGGTAATATGTTGAGTAAAGGCCATATTCATGGCACTAGCATTGGGACTTCTAGCAAGATTTTGTAGAAACATAATAACTTCAGAGATATTGAAATCATCAAAATCAATATTATTGTCATCAAAAGTAATGGGACCATTATCTCCCACATCTCTAAAAATTCCAACACTTTTATCAGAAGCAATTTCAGCAGTTTGAGGCAATTTAGCACGTTTCACCAAAGGAGTAGGGACATTATTAACACCAACTACTTTACCATTGATAGTAGGTGGTTTACTAGCACTTGGAGCTTCAGTTTTACTAGTGGTTGTGATAGTGCAAACTCTAGCAATATTATTCTTTCTTGCTAATTCATCTTCTCTTTCCCACCTAGCACGTAATTCAGCCATCAACCTAACATTGTGATCAACTCGAACTTGAATGGAATTCAAAGTTTTACTTTGTTTAACATCTTGTGGCAAAACCTTTAGTTTTAGAAAATCAACATCAATAGCAAGGCTATCTACTTTAGAGGCAAGAACATCTATTTTACCAAGCTTTTCCTCAACAAATTTATTAAAAGCAGTTTGTGTGCTAATAAATTCTCTAAGCATGTTTTCAAGATCAGAGGTAGAGCTTTTATTGCTATTGTAGGAGTTTCCATAGGAATTACCATAACCATTATTAGGAGGATAAGGTGAAAGAGCATTTTCGATATCTCTGTGTTTTGTTTGTTTGTTAACAACATAAAGAAGTTTTAACCATGTGTGCCATTTTGCTTAAAAGGTTATAGTCATAATCAGCACATATATGGTGTCAAAGAAATTGTGAAGAAGATTAAAGTTCAACGGATGTTTTTCTAGCCACAAGAAGAGTTCTAAAATGGCACCCGGAATTATTCCGGATCAATCCGGAGCAGCCCGGAATCATTCCGGGTGGATTCCGACTTCAACGCAAATATCTCTGTTGGCATTCGGAATATTCCGGGTGGATTCCGGGCTCCGGAATTATTCCGGAGAGATTCCAACTTAACGCAAATATCTCTGTTGGCATTCGTAAAATTCCGGGTGGATTCCGGGCTCCGGAATTATTCCGGAGAAATTCCGACATGAATGCAAATATCTATGTTAGCATTCGGATTGCTCCGGAATTATTCCGGGATCCGGAATTATTCCGGGTGATTCCGGAATGGTCGCAATCTAGGCAGAAAACGGCTAGTTTGAGCGGGGGATATAAATAGAGGCTCTCTTCCTTCCCCAAGGGTTAGCTCCTCCAGCATTGAAGACTCCATTGATTGAGCTCACCCACCAAGCTAGATCTCCCACCTCCTCCACCCAAACTTGTTGAAACTTTGAGGAGTGAAGGAGAAGCCCCGGATCTACATCTTCACCAACCAGTTTTCCATTTCCCCCTCATTAGCTTGAGGGGTCTTGGCCTAGGGTTTCCTCTTGTGGAGAACCTAGGCTTCTTGCTACTCTTGGTGATTTGTGATTGTTGGGAGCCCCCAATTTAGTTGTGGGTGTGTGCCCCAAGCTTGTTTGTAAAGGATTCGATCCCCGCCTCAAAGGGGTTCAATAGTGGAAGGTGAACTAGGCCTTTGTGGCGGAGTTCATCGGAGAATAGGGTGAGGTCTTTGTGGCGTTGAGTAGGCCTTCGTGGCGAGCTCACACCCCTCCAACGAGACATACTCCCTTAACAAGGAGGAACTCGGGAATACATCGTATCTCTGCGTGCTTCCATCGGTTACCTCGTTCCCTTACCTTTTACTTACTTGTACTTGTAGCATTTATTGTAGTACTTGTTGTATTAAGTGTTGTCCTAGTTGCATTAATTGCTTGTCTTGCCATATAGGTAAATTCACCTTAGTTGCACTATCTAGAGAATTTACCTTACTAGCTATGGATGGAGTGTTGGAAACCCCAATAGGAAGGTGTGATGAGCAAGTGGCAAGAATTTCCCTCAGTTAAGAACCAAGGTTATCAATCCAGTAGGAGGAAGAGGATCCCAGGAAGGTTGATGCCACTGACGGTGGTGCTGGCGCTTCACTGGTGTCAGCAACAACGTGGAACCTGCACACAACACAACCAAAATACTTTGTCCCAACGGTACAGTGAGGTTGTCAATCTCACCGGTCTTGCTGAAAACAAAGATTAGACGTATAGTGTGGAAAATGATGTATGCTTGCAGTAAGTAAAGATAGCAGTAAATAGTTGTGGTTTCTTTAACAGTGTGGAAAACGGACCGGGGTTCGCAGGTTCACTAGTGGTGTCTCTCCATAAAAGATAGCATGCTGGGTGAACAAATTACAGCTGGGCAATTGACAAATAGAGGTTGCACCATAGTGCACAATATAACATGATGATTACTATGATATTTAGTGCGGGCATTACAACAATATACATAGACCGACATCCATCTGCATCTATGACTAATAATCCACCCTCAGGTTACCATCCGAACCCCCTTAGGTATTAAGTTGCAAGCAACAGATAACTGCATTAAACAAAGTGTGTAATGTAAGCAGTCATTATGCACGTAGGCACTCTCACCACTGTTTTCTCCCTAATGGCAATATCACATCCCCCCTTCACGTTTCTGTCACTCGAGCAAGGTGGTGAGAAGGCATGAACTATCGAGCATAAATACTCCCTCTTGGAGTCACTAGCAACTACTTGGCCAGAGCAACCACTAGCAACCGAAAGCATGCAAGATCGCAAATAGCATAAGCAAATAAAGACTATAATACTCTTGGCATAAGGTCAATATTCATCGGATCCCAGCAGACACAACATATAGAATTACATAAGATCAATCTCGATCATGATAGGCATCTCACGAGATCTAAACATGGATGCATATGAGGAGAAGACAACCATCTAGCTACAGCTATGAACCCGTAGTCCAAGGATGAACTACTCACGCATCACTCCGGAGGTAGGCATGGTGATGTAGAAGCCTCCGGTGATGATCTCCTCTCCGTCAGGGTGCCGGAAACAGCTTCAGAACCCCCCTGATCTAGGGTTGACGGTGATAGCGGCTGCAGAAATTTTCAAGGATTTTTGATCAGGTGTTTAGGGTTTTCCATCCGGGGGGATTAAATAGGCGAAAGCGCAAAGGCGGTGGAGCTCCAGGGGCCCCACACCTATAGGTGGCACGACCAGGGGGACCCGCGCCACCCTATGGTGTGGCCGCCCTGTTGCCCGTCTTTGACTCCTCTTCGGTGTTCTGGATGCTTCCGGGGAAAATAGGAACTTCGGGCTTTGTGGGGTCCAATTCCGAGAATGTTTCTAGAAGAACTTTTCTGAAACCAAAGACAGCAGAAAACAGGGAACTGGCACTTGGCATCTTGTTAATAGGTTAGTGCCAGAAAACGTATAAAAATGCTATAAATAATGGAGAAAACAACTAGCAATTGACATAATATGATCATGGAGCATCAGAAATTATAGATACGTTGCAGACGTATCATGGACACTCTCAACAATGATCACATAATTGAATAACTAAATATCTTATCTTCAGTATGCTACTCTTAACCCTCTTCGGTTGGATAACGAACACTAATCATTGCGTAGGGCTGCAAAAAGCATTCCTTAAAGTAAGCATTCTCATGTCTAGTTAACCCCACGCTGTCACTATGAGCGCCCTAGAAGGTACTAGACAAACACCACAATTCGTAGAGGAGACACACACGATGTGCACACTGTCACCTTCACACCACGGGACAAGGTGACTCCAAAGTTCATATTAATAAAACACTTGAGTAGCACAAGATGAAGAGTAACATCTACTTATTCAACTAGATTACAAAGCTCACAATCACATATAGATCACACCATGAGAGAGCGAGATGAACCACATAGCTACCGGTAGATCCCTCAGCCTCGGGGGAGAACTACTCCCTCCTCATCATAGGAGACAACAACGACGATGGAGATGGCAGTGGAGTCGATGGAGATGGCTTCCGGGGGCTCTTCCCCGTCTCGGCAGGGTGCCAGAACAGAGATTTGTCCCCCGAAACTTGTCGGCGGCGGCGGCGGAGCTACGGATGTATTTTGTGGAAAAGGTCGATTCTTCTAGGGTTTTCCCTCGGGGGAGTAGATATAGGCGAAAGGGCGATGCCAGGGGTGGCCAGGTGGCCCACACCACCAGTTGGCACCACCAGGGGCTGGCCGGGCCACCCTATGGTGTGGCCACCCTGTGCCCCCCCTTCGGGGCTCTTCGGGACTTCTGGATGCTTCCGGGGATTCTAAGACTTCCAGGCTTCTAATTTTCCAATTCCTAGAATATTTCCAGAACAACTTTTCTGAAACTAAAAACAACAGAAAACAGGGAACTGGCTCTGTGGTATCTTTTCAATAGGTTAGTCCGGAAAATCGATAAAAATGACATAAAGAAGGGAGAAAACATGTAGCAATTGGCATACTATCAACATGGAACATCAGAAATTATAGATACGTTGGAGACGTATCAAGCATCCCCAAGCTTAGTTCCTACTCGTCCTTGAGTAGGTAAACGATAAAAGAAAATAATTTCTGAGGTGACATGCTACCACACAATCTTGATCATAATATGTAAAGTAGAGCATGTAAACTAGGATCAAATGAACTAAAGTTGTGATCTATATTTGATATCAACAAGTAATGCATAAACAAATAAAAAGAAAGAAGCAAAACTTTTAATGAATCAATACTAAAATACTATCAACCGTGCAAAGATTATTAGAGATGATTTAAGCTTTCAAGAACAACAATATCATGCACGTCAAACGATCTTCACAACCCCTGTTAGGATCATGTCAAGCTTTCCACATGATGCAATGCTTGAATCTTAAACTATTTGCGCACTAAAAACGAGCAAGTGTTATGTGTTAGTCCCTGGCACCGGGATGTTATGGCTAAGAGAACATTATGGGGGGTTTGGAAGGTCAATGGAAGAAAGGCTCACAAAGCTGAAAGTGGTCATTAGACAAGAGAACGTCCAACCGAAGCTATGCAAGGAGTGGGGATTGCCACACAATGGATGCGCATAGAGCTATAAGTGTATGAAAGCTCTCCAATGTGTAGGAGAACAAAGTCCTCCCACGGGATTTGGATGCACTCGCGAAGTTTGCACCAACTCTCAATGTGAGAAAGGGAAATGCACGGTACCAAAGAGGCTAGCAAATATGGATGGTGGAAGTGCCAGGAACCGCAACATAGACTCACAAGTTAAAAGATTGCAGCAAGAAAATCATCTTACAAGGCACAATGCAAATCACTCCAAGAGGGTCTATGGCAGTGACAAGTCACTGTTAGCTACCCCGACCATAGCGCGTAACAAAAGGCCGATCAAAACTGTATCACTCGTAGCAATCATATACCATTGTTTCTATCAGCTGGTAATTTAAGTGTGGCACAGTTTCAAGTTTCTTAGACCAACCATTAAAAGTGTATACTTACTAGTCCTTCCCGTTTATCCATTAAGAAAATTAATATCTCAAAACAAGAGCAGTGATTCAAGTGAAGCAGTTTAGTGATCTACAAGACCATGCGGATTTTTCCACTATAGCAACTATCACAATAGCATTTCTATTCCCAACCAAGCACATATATGTGACAACAAAAACTCTCTCTAAGCATGTAGCAATTAAAACTAGAAAGTACTAACAGCTCTGAATAAGAGATGAATGAAAAACAAGAGCTAAATAAATGCAGCTGCGAGACAAAGATTAAGAATACAAAGTATTCCCATGAAAAAGCGGAGCGTGTCTCTCTCCAATAAAAGAATGCTGGGTTCCAACCAATATTATTTCAAAAATAAAAACAAACTGAAAGCAAAAATAAAATATGCTCCAAGTAAAGCACATAAGATGTCACCGAATAAAAATATAGTTTCACTAGAAGTGACCTGATAATTTGTCGATGAAGAAGGGGATGCCTTGGGCATCCCCAAGCTTAGATGCTTGAGTCTTCTTGGAATTTTCTGGGATGTACCACCGGGGCATCCCCAATATTAGGCTCTTCACTCTTCTTGATCACATCATATCATCCTCTTCTCTTGACCCTTGAAAACTTCCTTCACACCAAACTTCTCACAATCTTCATTAGCAACGTTAGTGCAAATTGAAATAACAAATTCACATGGTTCAGTTTCAACACAATCCTAACACTCATAAACACATTAGATACTGTCACAACTTCTTTTAAAACTCTTTTTCTCAAAAGAACACCAAAAGAAGGAGATTAAGATGCAAGTGCAATTATTGGCAGAAATCTGTCAAAACAGGACAACAGGTAAAGATTGATTTTTTCGAAAATCTTATATTGCTCAAATCAAAAGTGGTCAACTAAGAAAAGTTGCGTATATAACCCAGGATTATGCACAAAAACACTCAGGTCATTTTTAATTTTCTGTGATTTTATACAATTTTAACAGTGGATAGCAGAAATCTATTTCTTGCGCAGATATCCGAAATATAGTCTCAACTTTCCACTAGAGGCTTTACTTGGCTCAACAAAAACACAAAAAAAATATACATCAGGGTTTCTAAGGAAATAGACAACACCCAGGTGCAAAGAAAACAAAAGAAATCGACAGAAAACGGGTTGAAAACGGAGAAATAAAACGGGTTGTCTCCCGGAAGCGCTTTTCTTTTAATTCCTTTCAGCTAGGCACAATGATTTTTAACATATGCTCACATAAGAATAAGAGTTGAAGCACAATATGAGAGCATCAAGAAGCAAATGTATCACAAATTTAAGTCTAACCCACTTCCTATGAAAACGAATCTTGTAGAAAAACAAGTCAATAAAGCACAAAGTGACTAGCATAGGTAGACAAAATAAGTGCAACTTCAAAAATTTCAACATAAAGAGGGGAAACTTAATATTTTTGAGATGCATAAAACCATGTTTACCTCTCTCATAATAACTTTCAGTAGCATCATGAATAAAATTAACAATATAACTATCACATAAAACATTCTTATCATGAGCCACATGCATAAAAGAATTAATACTCTCCATATAAGCATAGTCATTCTTATTAATAGTAGTGGGAGAAAATTCAACAAAATAGCTATCATAATTATTCTCATCACCATAATCATCAAATATAGGAGGCATAGTATCATCAAAATAAATTTTCTCCTCAATAGTAGGTGGACTGAAAATATCATATTCATCATTGTAATCATCATATATAGGAAGAATAATATCATCATAAGCAATAGAATAGTTATCCTCCAAAATGTGTTCATTTGTAAACATATCATCATTTTTAATAGGAGGAGATGTATCAAGCATATAATCATCAGTAGCAAAAGTATTTTCAAACACATCATCCACAAGTTTAGAGCTTTCTATATCATCATTTTCAATATCAAAAGTAGTGTGCTTTTCCCAATCATGATCACTACTATATGTAACAGGCATAGACTCATCATCAAAGCAAATTTTCCCCTCCATGCTTGGGGAACTAAAAAGATCATTTTCATATAAACTAGCTTCCCCAAGCTTAGACTTTTCCATAGCATTAGCAATAAGGGTGTTCAAAGAATTCATACTAATAACATTGCTATTAGCATGCAAATAAAGCTCCATAAGTTTTTTAATTTTATCTTCAAACACTCCATGTCCTAACTCAATATAAATATTATAAAGCTCTCTCATTTTGTTGTTGTTTTCCATTAAGACTACTAGCAAAAAAACAAGAAGCGAGTAAAAATAAGCCTAACTAGTGAAAACAAGAAACAAAAAAGATAAATATGCAGAATCTAAAGGAAATAACTCCGAGCACTAACACCCGAGGATGTGAGTACCTTTTACCTGACCTCCCCGGTAACGGATCCAGAAAAGATCTTGATGTCTACGCATGCTTCTATTCTTGTAGACAGTGTTGGGCCTCCAAGTGCAGAGGTTTGTAGAACAGCAGCAAGTTTCCCTTAAGTGGATCACCCAAGGTTTATCGAACTCAGGGAGGTATAGGTCAAAGATATCCCTCTCAAGCAACTCTGCAATTAAGATAGAAGAAGTCTCTTGTGTCCCCAACACACCCAATATACTTTTCAGGTATATAGGTGCACTAGTTCGGCGAAGATATAGTGAAATGTGAGTAATATGGATGGTTATAAGTAATAATAGCAATCTGAAATAAATATGGCAACAAGCAAACATGTAGCAGAACAGGCGGAAAACGGTGTTTCAATGCTTGGAAACAAGGCATAGGGATCCTACTTTCACTAGTGGACACTCTCAACAATGATCACATAATTGAATAACTAAATATCTTCTCTTCACTATGCTACTCTTAACCCTCTCCGATTGGATAACGAACACTAATCATTGCGTATGGCTGCAAAAAGCATTCCTTAAAGTAAGCATTCCCATGTCTAGTTAACCCCATGCTGTCACTATGAGCGCCCTAGAAGGTACTAGACAAACACCACAATTCATAGAGGAGACACACACGATGTGCACACTGTCACCTTCACACCGCGGGACAAGGTGACTCCAAAGTTCATATTAATAAAACACTTGAGTAGCACAAGATGAAGAGTAACATCTACTTATTCAACTAGATTACAAAGCTCACGGTCACATATAGATCACACCATGGGAGAGAGAGATGAACCACATAGCTACCGGTAGAGCCCTCAGCCTCGGGGGAGAACTACTCCCTCCTCATCATAGGAGACAACAACGATGATGGAGATGGTAGTGGAGTCGATGGAGATGGCTTCCGGGGGCACTTCCCCGTTCCGGAAGGGTGCCAGAACAGAGATCTGTCCCCCAAAACTTATCGGCGGCGGCAGCGGAGCTACGGATGTATTTTGTAGAAAAGGTCAATTCTTCTAGGGTTTTCCCTCGGGGGAGTATATATAGGCGAAAGGGAGATGCCGGGGGGTGGCCAGGGGGCCCACACCACCAGGTGGCGCCACCAGGGGCTGGCCGTGCCACCCTATGGTGTGGCCAGCCTGTGGCCCCCTCCGAGGCTCTTCGGGACTTCTGGATGCTTCCGGGGATTCTAAGACTTCCGGGCTTCAAATTTTCCGATTCCGAGAATATTTCCAGAACAAATTTTCTGAAACTAAAAACATCAGAAAACAGGGAACTGGCTCTGTGGCATCTTGTCAGTAGGTTAGTCCGGAAAATCGATAAAAATGACATAAAGAAGGGAGAAAACATGTAGCAATTGGCATAATATCAACATGGAACATCAGAAATTATAGATACGTTGGAGACGTATCAGGGACACAGGTAGACGTGGAGGTTGCGGAGCCGTTGGAGGCGCCAGATATGACGATAGTCATGGCGGCTACGGGCCTTGGCGATGGCGCCAGCCCTAGGCATCTTGGCCTTGGGCTTGTCTATGACCACGCCGAAAAGTGGAGGAGGAGGGTCGGAGACGGTTCCATGTGTGCGGTGGAGCTCGGGGTGGCCTCGAGGGCCGCTGCGTCGGCCAGAGACAGCGGCGGCGAGGTTGCGAGTGTGGGCACAAATGTCATGCGCGGGCTCGTCGGTCTCTCCCGAGCACGTAGTTTCGGGAATATAGCAAGTGGATCTCCACTTTGCAAATATACCAAGTGTAGGGGCAAATATACCAAGCTTGGGAACAAAATTGTGTGTGTGGGGGAGGGGGAGAGGGTGGAGAACTTATTCAAATTCTGTTGGAGCAACGTTTTAAGAAAAAAATTTGTTATATTTTAATTTTTTAGCAATTCTATCCAAGTATACAAAAGCTGTGGGAGATGCTCCAAGGGGAAGTTGACTAATTTTGGCAAGGATATGTGCATTCAAATAGATGCACACAAACAAATCTTTTTGCAAGAGAAGACTTAATAACTTAGAAAATGTTATTTACAAGCACAAGTTTTGCTCGGCATCCCCGAGTGCTTGTTCAAAGTCAAAAAAAATGGTACGTCGCAATCTCTCACCGTAGATTAGTGCACCGCCTCCTCTGTTAGCCCTTGGATCTCTTCCTTCAAAGCCTCTCCACTAAATCATGTGCTCATTTTCTCCATGAGTTGCACCGTCAGAATCCTAACTTCACGCGTGTCTGGACACCCCGAGTAGGCCCCAAAAGTATGTGTGTTGGGGGAGGGGGTTCCTGACAAAAAAGGTCCACTTACAGACCGATGGGGAGGTTCATTAAAGGCTGATTTTATGTCTTGGCTCTGATCGGACCAATGGGGGAGGGGGGAGGGGCTGGGCCTCCCTAGGACACAGCCTTACATCCTAGGAGTCCATAGTAGCGATGCCCAATAAATAGTTGGTTTGCGGATGGGAATAGTAGCATTCATCAAGACTCTCTACCACATCATTAATATTAGCCCAAGCACATGTCTTGATGGTTGAAAATGTGATGCTTGCTAAAATTACAAATGAGCATTGGGTATTCTCTAAGTGAAAAAAATGATAGAACATTGCAAAATTCACTTTACTGTTTCGTTAGTAGTTGGTTCCTCAATGAATATTATTACTGAATATTCAAATTTTTAACTTGCCCACTCAGATTGTTACCTATGGAAAAAGAATGGATCAGCGGAGAATATTTCACTAAATATGATATATTTTAAATATGATATATTTTGACCTGTTTGCTGATGTGAGTGGTGCCTAGTGGGTAATGACTTCTAGGTGGTGCATTAGCAGTTGCAGTTAGAGCATCTCTAGCAGACCCCTTATAATTGGTCAAACCTGTAAAAATCCGACGTTTACAGTTTTGGTCATACAAAAACGTTCCAAATAGAGCTTGTAAAAGTGGTCAAACATGTAAACGTTTTCTAGGGCCCTGATAATCCACACCCTCTACCTTTGCATCTACAGGTTTTGAGGCAAACTTTGCAGGGCCCTGAAGCCGGTCAATGCTCTCGTCGGGGTCGACGCCGGTGTCTCCCGAGCTTCGATTACACGACGAGGAGACTCGATTATGGCGCCAATCTTCGATTCCCAACGAGAACGTTTGATTCTGACCGATTTTTTGCGAAATCATGACCTGTGCACGCAGCCCCATGGAAGCACCTCCATGGCCAAGCTCCCATGGGAGCACCTCCACTAGAGGAGGCGGTCCGAGGCGGCGGAGACTAGAGCTAGAGGGGCCAGGCAAGGGCTCGAGCTGAGCGGGATTCGCTATGCTTGCAGCCCCATGGAAGCACCTCCATGGGAACACCTCCACTAGAGGAGGCGGTCCGAGGCGGGGGAGACCAAAGCTAGAGGGGCTAGGCAAGGGCTCGAGCTGAGCGGGATTCGCTGTGCTTGCAGCCCCATGGAAGCACCTCCATGGGAACACCTCCACGGACGAACTCCCCAATCGGAGCACCTGCGCAGGAGGAAGTGGTTCGAGGCGGGAGAGGCCTACCCTAGGAGGGCTAGGCGAGGGTCCGGGCGGGTAGGGGCGGCGATGGGAGATGGAGCGCTTTCCCTTGGTGACGCTCAGTTTGTGTACGTAATGTACAGACTCGTTGGGGAAGATGAAGAAAAGAAGAACATAATGTTTTACTGTTCGTTTTTACGGTTTCTGTTTCGCGCGGCCGATTACAACCCGTAAAACACGTTTTTCGCGAACTGAAAACCGAGTTTACAGGTCCGCGGGATAAGAGGTGTGCTAGAGATGCTCTTAGGGGTTGATGTATCACGCACAGCAACCATCGACGAGATGCTGGTACGGAAGTGATTGTAAGTGACGTGAGTCGTATTTCCTTTCATCGTTTTCTCTGGGTGAAAATCTATTTTCTACTCTCTCCGTTCACGAATAAGTGTACATCTACTTTTATGCTTAGTCAAACTTTTTAAAATTTGACCAACTTTATAGGAAATTATACCAACACATATGACATCACAATGATATATTTTGAAATTTTGTTGATACCAGTAATTTGGTGTCATAAATATTAGCACATTTTCTAATTATTATTTTAGTCAATATTTAATAAATTTGACTGACATAAAAGAAAAATATACACTTATTCGTGTGGACAGAGGGAGTGCCTTGTAGGTTAATCAAGTAGCATCAACGTTAACTTTTTTTAAGGCGTCGGTTCGAATATCTACATGAGTGAATGACCCTGGTCCAACAGTGGTTGGACTAGTCATCATCGGCCGCGTAGGTACGACGATTCTTTCTTAGAAACATTGTTTTAGAGCGTTTCACATGCTGCCGGTTTGCAGCTCACATATCGCGCGACTACTCTATTGCGGAAATACTACATCTACGGATTAAAACTTAGGGAAGAGACTTACGGTCGTACGTGTTCAAGGGTGATTAGCCCCCAGGCTCCCACGTCCCCCTGAATTTCGCCCCATGGACCCACCTCCTGAATTTCTTACCTCATTCCGTAATTTTGATCCGTAAAATCAATCCGTAAGGGCCCGCTTGGATTGTCGTTTTCTAGTGAATACGGGCGTGAAATTTGCGGGTCGTAACTGCTCCCGGAAGCCGCGCTTGGATGGCAGTTTTCTGGTCCCTCCGTAATCTACGTAGCTGCTTTTCTTGCCTGGTTCTCGCGCGGAAATGTTACGGACCTACTGGGTTCCGATTAGAAATCCGGCTGGTTTTGTGGGCACAACAAAACTGGCCCGTTAACTTTCCGGGCCCTGTAAATAAAACAGCAATCCAAGCGTGGCCTAAGTGTAGCATTACTCACCGTATTGGTGTCCAATCCATGTGGAGTAGTAGTACGTGCGTAAACCGGTGTAGCGATCGGGGCTTATCCCTTTTTGAGAAAGAAATTTCCTCAATATTAACACCATCTAGAGCTAACGTGGTGCACCACATAAAAAGAGGGGTCAGAATTATTTTGCGATAATGTAGAGTAAGGGTGTGTTTGGGACAGCTCCGCTCCACCAATTTACAGCTGGAGTGGGTGGAGCTGCCCCAAACGCACAAACTCCACCCTGCAGGCGGAGTGGAGCCGAGACGTCCGCATGTACAAATTATCGGAGCGAGGGAATAGGTGCTCCGGCTGCTCCACTCCAGGTCCTGCCACCCGTGAAACTGATCTGCCCCTGGAGTTTTGGTGATATTACCCACCATTGCCATCCGATTAGTTGCCCAGAACAAATCGTTTTCTGTTTCCTCCCTTAATAATCTCTTGATTGGCTTCCCTGATTGCAGAACGCTGGGGCGCGCCGCCGCCGCCGCCAGCAGCTCCGTGAAGACCCTCATCACTTGAACCGCTCCGGCGATCACCGAGGGGATATTTCTGTGTCGCCTGCTGTTTGCATCTTCCCCAGCTTGCCAGCCTTTCCCCGCCGCCCCTTGCTTCTCGCCGATCGTCCAGCCGCCGTCGAGACTGAAGACTCGCCGTTATGGCCGTTTTTGCTGCAGATGCGTCCCGTTGAAGACCGTCTCCAGTCTCCACGCTAATATGCACCAGGATTCGTCGCCTATCTGAAGCCAGATTCCTTCTACAGGAGGTCACGTCCAATCAAAGAATGGCAGCCTCTCCATAACCACCCGTCACGTTCATCCATGGTGAAAAAAAAGCTAACTGCCTTTCTCCTCACATGAAACGAATCATGATATTGTATCCAGTACTAGATTGTAGGAGAAAAAAGTAAATTAAAAAACAAGATACGAGGGCAGTCCGGGAATTTCCTGTTCAAATCCGAATCTGGAGGCAATTAGTGAACCAAACACTTATTTTCTGCTCTGGAGTCTTTGGGTGGAGTGGAGTTTAGAGGAGGAGTGGAGTAGATTGGAGTAGAGCTCTCCCAAACACACCCTAAGTAATCCCTTTGTCCCAGCTAACAGTACGCTTGGACATTCGAGTTATCTCACCAACATTACGGAAAGGCAATGCATCCTAGCTAAAAGGTGCAAGGTTAGACGGCCATCTAGTCCAGGTTAGATAGAGCAGTGTATCTGCCCACTGCTACCGAGCCACCTTTCATTTGTATCTGTCCAGTGCACGTATAAATGAACGAGCCCTGCCTCTCTGCACATTCATCGACCGCAAGTACGCAACACCGCCACAGCCCAAATCCCAGTTCACTCCGATCAATCGAATCCTCGACCAAAATGGCTCAGCGCCGGAGCGGCCTCTCGTCCACGGTATGCCTGGCTCTCACCGTGATCGCCGCGATGTGCGCGGCGTCCGCAGCGCAGCAGCAGCCCGCAATGCCCCCGGCCGTGCCGATGCCGAGCGTGCCTACAATGCCGCCGGCCGTGCCGATGCCGAGCGTGCCTGCAATGCCGCCGGCCGTGCCGATGCCGAGCGTGCCTGCAGTGACGCCGGCCGTGCCGGTGCCAAGCGCGCCGAGCTGCCCGCCGGTGCAGGCCTCCCTGTCGCCGTGCGTCAGCTACTTCATCGGCAACTCCTCGTCGCCGTCGGACGCGTGCTGCAGCCAGATGAAGGCCATGTTCCAGTCGCAGGCGCCCTGTCTCTGCGCCACCATGGCCGCGGTGCCCTCCATGCTTGGGTCCGCTCTCGGCCAGGTGCTTCCCAACGCGTGCAACCTGCCTCCCAACGCATGCTCCGGTAAGTGCTGTCAACAACATACGAAATATGGAGACTCTGTACTGGCTGCGTACTGGCAATAACACTCGGCACTTCTGCGCAAGATTCAGACTGAAAATGGATTTGGCCATTGATTGGGTTTTTGTTGGTGTTTGCAGCTGTGACAGGGACGGCGAGCTCTGCTCCGGCTGGTGGCTCAACGGCGCCGTCGTCAGGGACGCCTACTGATGCTGCTGCTGCTGCAGCGCCGGCGGCCGATCCGGCTGGCGCGAACCCTGCAACGCCTTCCGGTGCTGGGGTGAAGTCGGTTGATTCGGCTGCTACCGTGGCAGCTGACTGCAAGGGGATCTCTGCTGCTCTTGTCCTGGCCATGGGTGCCTCCTTCGTGGCTGCTTATGTTTTCTGATCTCATCGACTCATCTCATCATGTAATAATTCTGGGTCGGGACGTACTACGTGTCATCAGTTTGTGAGTCGACTACATACGTGTGCCGCTTGTTATCACTGAGTTTGTTGTTAATATGATGATCCATGCCGCATCAGAGTCGTTACATGGTTGTCCTCACAGAGTTGTTAGTTCTGGGGAGTTGATCTCCTTCCGTTGCGGTTTAATTATGAAACTACCTGAGAACATGTATTGTAATTATTGTTCGTGTTAGTTCATGTTGATCAGCAAATCAGGGCGACAAGCCACAGAACCGACAAAAGTTCGAGCAAGTGTTAAACCAGATTCAGATAGAAAGACATCGTTGGTAAAGGTGGGGCCAATGTAGACATTGAAAGACATGTATTTTGGAATCGGAGGAAGTACCATCCATTAGAGCATCTCCACCCGGGGCCACCAATTGGCGTCTGGAGCGCCGCACGATCAACTTATTTGGGGCTTTTCGGACGGGAAGCGGCCGTTTGGGGCATCGCTCCCCAATCGCAGACCCTAACAGAAAAAAAACATAGATTTAAACTTAAATTTCAATAAAAACATTAGGATATTTTACATGATTTGAACGAAATTTAAACTAAAAACATAAATTTAAACTAAATTTGACGTGTTCACTGGTAGAACATGTCGAAATCTTCCTCCTTGACGTCGTCGTTGCCGTCCTCGCCTGGAGAGGGCGGCCGGTTGCTCGGCCCCGTCTCATCGTAGTTGGCCGCCGGGAGAAGCCGTCAACACCGTCCAGGTCGATGATGGGCGCACCGGTTATTTCTGTGTGGTCGGCAAAGGACCACGCGGCACGCACCGGCAACGCCACCGCGTGTTGTAAGACTCGTTGAAGGCCGCCGCGAGGCCCTCTGGGTCGTCCGGCGTCGCCAGAAAATGTTGTATGGCCAACATTTCAGCGTGCAAGGAGCTGGGCGCCTCTGTCTTCATCTCCTGCTTGGGCTTCTTCGGCGGCGGCATGGAGCGGAGTGGGCGACGTCGCCGATGTAGAGGCCGCCGGACCGGCGCGTCGAGGAGCGTGGCTCCAGCTGCGAGGAGCCGCCCGCGGACGAGTGGGAGAGGGAGAAACAGGAGCGGGAGGAGGAGGGCGTCGCCACCGTGCGCCTCGGCTCTGAGAGGCTGGGCACCAGCGTCAATGTGCGCTAGCACATACACCAAGGTGCGCCCCGGCTTCGACCAGAACGTCATGCGCCCACGGCGGTTTTACTCGCTGGCGGGAGGCGCCGGGCCGGGGCCGTCCCAGGGGTTCATCCGTTGTCTGTGGAGGCGGGGCTCGCCAGATCCCACTCCGGATCCTCGCACTGCTTCGACATGGGGACGTCGTAGCAGTGGGCTAGCACCTCCACGCCCCAAGACGCGTCGCTGACCCGCGACGCGTCAGGGATTGGCACGCCGGCGTGCCCGAGGGTGAAGCCCTTCCCGACGCGCATGTCGAGGGGCACGGGTACCAGGCGTTGAACAACGCCCGGGCCTGGTGCTTGAGGAGGGAGCGGCGAGGGAAGCCGTTGGCGGCGAGGGGATCATGGCGGCGACGCCTGAGTGGTAGAAGGAGGCGAGACCGAAGAGGGAGGCGGCGTTGGAGTTGTAGAGGGAGCGTGGCTATGGCAATATGGCGGGAGGGCGGCGCTGGAAGGCGGCGCGTATTTACGCCGGTGTGCACGTGGGAAAACACCGCGTCCGTCGCGCGGGCAACGCGACTGGGCGACGGGAGTCTCCCTGCGCCGCTACGTCGCCTCGGGAGAAGACGAAGACCGCTCCGCTTTGACTCGCCCGCGTCTCACACAGGCTAGGTCCACGGCCACGTGGCGCCGCGTTCTTCATGTCCGGAGCCCCACGGGAACCCTGGGAGGTTGGGTCGATCGGGCTAGGCTTCCCGGACGGGGACTAGGGTCTGTCCGGACCGGAAGGCCCATTGGGATGCGAGTAGGCGTGTTGGGGCCAGTCGGACGGGAATGGGCTTGGGGGCTTTAGGGGGCGCTGAGTGGAGATGCTCTTACTAGTGTGTGAGGGTGAAGTACATTTTTCTTAAGGAAAGAGGATCAATATTTCTGATGTGTTTAGTCTACACATGATGATCAATCGAATGCATGCATCTTCCACACGCCACCAACCTTTCCTAGAAATGTTAAAGTCGAGGAGCCCTTACAGTTGCAGAAACCCAACAATTTCAGAAAAAGACCTCACTGTATTAAAACTACTTCATATTTTATCAATAGCTATAGTATTAGCCAGAGCAACAGGTTTTAGAGCATCTCCAGTCGGGCGTCCCATTCGCCGTCTGGATGGAGCAATGGGGAGCAACGGGGCGCGTCCAGACGGGAATGCGCTGTAGGGGGCGCCCTTTCCCAGTCGCGCACCCAATGGAGGCGCCCCAAAGCAAATTATTTTCACTTTGTAAATATTTTTAAACTTCATACATATCTAGAAATAGATAAGTAGGTTTTTAACAATACAAATACAGTTTCGTACATTGCTAAAAAAATCAATTAAATTATACATACAATTAAGAACACAACTATGTCGCTGCCAATTCTTTGCGCACCCGCAAATGTTCTACTAGAACATTTTGGAGTTGATCATGTATAGGTTCATCTCGGATCTCCATGTGCATGTCGATGAAAGCAGCTCAATCAGCTCGCACGTCGTGATCAACAGCGGTGAGAGGACCCTGCCAGTCAAACGGAAGGGAGTCATGCACCGGATCTCCATGTTCATTCTCAAGGATCATATTGTGCATAATTACACATATATTCAGCACCTCATATATCTGTCCGGTCGACAAAATGAGAGCAGGGTACCGAACAATGGCAAACCTCTGCTGGAGCACTTGAAATGCACGTTCGACATCCTTGCTTGTGTTCTCTTATACCTAGGCAAACCAGGATTTCTTGTTGCCTAGATTTTTGACCATTGTCTTCACAAATGTTGACCACTTTGGATAGATACCATCCGCTATGTAGTACCTCTTGTTGTATTCGTGGCCATTGATAACAGAGTTAACTGGCGGAGCATAGCCTTCAACAAGTTTCGTGAACAAGGGAGTGTTGAATGTATGCTCAAGAGACAATAAAATATAACGGTTTCATGATTAATGTATTATGTTTTTATGCTATGGCTATGGTCACTGAATATGAGATTCGGAGGAAAACTCATACGCATGTGTAGAAATATAAACACACCGTGATGACTCTTTGTCATGTCTCACAGACAAACTCGTTAATATTAGATAACCATGTTTTCCTGGTCATGGACATTTGCTATGTCAATATTAATAGGAGCACAATGTTGTTTCAACATTGTGTCTGGGTAGACCCAAGTAGTTGAGATACTACAAGATTAGTTTTGCTAAATAGTATCATCACGTAATGGTCGTTTTGTTTGCTTCCTTGGACCATGAGAATATTAAATGATGTTTACCGTATATATCATTTCGGTATAGTCAAGTATCACACCGTAAACTGGATGCAAAAAGGCTAACACTGGGTGGTCACAAAAGTATGCATTCATTGTGATAGTTCAAGATTGGAAATTACTCCTCTAATTAATAGAGAGATACATCCAGGATCCACTCGGTGAAATAGTATCGGTAAATAAGTCTGCACAGACAAGGACATGACACTAGTCATGGGATACTATGTCATGGTAACAAGTAAAAGGAATCATACCGGATATCGGGAATAATGTGAAAAGGTGATTAAAGAGTTTAATCACGGTCTTATAATTTATCTCATCCCGAGGTATTGATTGGTATCGCGAAGTTATAGAAACTTACTTAACAACCAACAGGTTCAGTAGTTTTCTTTCGTATAACTTGTAGGAATTAATATGATGTCCATGGTACCGATGTTGATTATTGATTGGGAAATACGTTTTCCAATCATGTCTACTAGTTATCGAACCTATATGGATCACACACTTAAGGTGTCAAAGTCACTTGTTTGCATTGGTAGGTCCATAGCAGAGTAGGGTATCAGTCCGGTAATTCCGACGTGATAGAATAAATATTCAAGAGATATTAATGAGGACATGAGATGTCCAGATATGTTGGAAATATGTTCCTAACATAAATAGGTAACGGTAAATTTCATTACAATATTACAGAGACACGTCCAATGTCAATCAAAGTCGCTTCGGGAAAGTTATCATAAGAGAGAAATAATGTCGGTGTAGCCAGACTGTTATATGATATATAATGGAGGATATGAGATGTCCTAGGATGTGGAAAATATGTTTGACATCGTTAGATAAGGTCGATGATTTTATCTATAGTGGGTTGATGACCCACAAGTATAGGGGATCGCAATAGTCTTCGAGGGAAGTAAAACCTAAATTTATTGATTCGACACAAGGGGAGCCAAAGAATATTTGTGAGCCTTAACAAGTGAGTTGTCAATTCACATGCACCTGAAAATACTTTTGTTCGTAGTGATTTATCAGTAGTAACAGTTTTATAGTAGCAGCAGTAGTGAAACAACAACAGCAGTGGAATGAAAACAACAACAGTAGTAGTGTTTGAAGTAAACAACGAATTAAATACTGTAGGCATAGGGATGGATGAATGGGCGTTGCATGGATGGTCGATGGAGAGGCGATGGTGATGATCTCCTCCACTTCCCCGTCTCGGCAGGGTGCTAGAACAGGAACTTCTGATCCCCGAATCGAGGTTCGGGACGGCAGCGGCGCTCTGTTGTGTTTCTATGGAATATGACGTACCCCCTCGGGTTTTAGGGTTGGAGGCTAATTTTACTCGAAAGGGGAGTCCGAGGGGGGTCCTAAGGGCCCACACCCTATGTTGGCGCGGCCAGGGGGACTCGCGCTAGGGGTTGTGGCGACCCTATGGCCCCTCTCCTAGCCCCCTTCTGGCTTCCGGGGTCTTCCGGGGTGAAAACATCAATGGGCTCTTTTCTGGGCATTTTCCCGAAAGTTGATTTTTCTGCAAAAAACAAGACACCAAGGTAATTCTGCTAAAAACAGTGTTAGTCCGTGTTAGTTGTATTCAAAACACACAAGTTTAGAGGAAAACAATAAGAAAAGTGTTCAGAAAACGAGATACGTTTTCGACGTATCGACTCCCCCCAATATTAGCTTATTGCTTGTCCTCAAGCAATTCAGTGATAACTGAGTGCGATTAAAAGACTTTTACGAACACGTTTCTTTCATATGATGTAAATATACTCACTATGTGATCAAATACTTAATTATGCTCATGATAAGATACACACTTAATAGCTATGCAAACCATGAAGAGATAACAACATATTAATAATAAACAACATGAAGCATAACTGTTTGCAAGATTGAAATATTCATATTAGGATCTGACAAAGTGGTATCTCGCTTGCCCTTAAATGTGGGGCAAAGCATAAATGTTAGGGCACCTCTGAAGTTCAAGGGAAGACTAGAAGTAAAGATATCAAAGATACAAGCATCAAAATTATACCGCAATCAATCGTGCTTTGGGACAAACACATTACACTAAGAATGATAACTATGCTCTCAAGAAAGTGCTCAAATAATATGGAGGATACTCAACATAAAAGTAAAAGAAAGGCCCTTCGCAGAGGGAAACATGGATCACTCATGTGCTAGATCTTTTCATTTTATTAAACAGAGGTATTGTAAACATTTTGAGAGAGGTGTATGCTTATGTCAACGAATGGTAAACAGACAATACAGTATGTCACAAGTCAACTGGATTCACAAGAGCGGCTCCCATGGTGAAGGACACAACTGGTGTAGAAGGTCATCCATCTTTCTCTTTTATTTACACAATTATGCTTTGATTGATAAATCAGGGGTAAAAAGAGTGAAGAGAATTTGTGTGTATTAATGTGGGGCTAGGCACCCCGCTGCCAACTCTTCTATCATTTGGATAAGCGGATGAAGCCACTAGTCCAGGGTGTGAAATCCAATCAACAAGTGAGATAAAGATTCTCTATTTACAACCTCATGAGCTAAAACAGGGGCACAAACTAGGAATAATTTTTAGCAGGTTTTAAAGGTAGCACATGAGCAATTTACTTGGAGTGGTGGTTAAATACCACATATAGGTAGGTATGGTGGACACATTTGGCAGACTTTGGTTTTCAGGGATTTGGATGCACGAGTAGAGCTCATACTCAGTACATGTGAAGCCTAGCAATAGACATGGAGCGACAATCAAGAGAGAAACAACTATCATAATCATGTTTGCGACAAAGTAAAATCAACTGAAGCATAAAATTGATACTAGAACTCAGAGGCAAAATAAATCGTCGAGGCTTATTGACTTTTTTGTTTTCAGTCTTAGCATGCATGAGCATGTGCCAAGTCGATTCAAATAAAAATCGTCAGAGGAGGCTACCACAATATCATACCATTCTATGAATAAAACAATGTGAACAAATATTTACATGACAAGTCATTTACTATTAATAAATTGGAACAAAACATGAGAGAGAACGAACTATTAAGCAGCCATTAAGTCACATATATCTTATACGAACACACTAAGCATGCTCACATAGATGGATATATGTACAAAAATGAAAGTAAATAGAGTTCATACCAGCCTCTCACCACAACTTGAATTGTCGTATATCGTCATTATTGCTCTTCACTTGTGGCTCAAAGAATATATAATGAAAACCAAGCTCCAATGGAATCACGGACGACTGTTGAACTCTGCAACAAACTTTACAAAAGCAAAGAAGAACAACAAATATTTTTGGGTTTTTCAATTAAAGCATGAACAAAAAGAGAGCAAGCAAACAAAGCATAAATCTTTTTGGGTTTTCAAAATGAAACAAGAACAAAAGAAAGCAAACAAACAAACCAAACAAAATATTTTTGGGTTTTTGAATATTAAACTGCAGCTAAAAGATAAAACAAACCAAATAAAGAAACTAAAGAGGCAAACAAAGAGAAACAACAGAAATATTTTTGGTCTTTTTGTGTTTTGGAAAGCGAAAGCAAGACAATAAAAACAAAGAGAAATAAGAGAAACGAAAACAAGCAAAAGAAACAAAAATAAGCATATACAAAGAACCGACCGAACATGATATATAAATGAGTGTGATGTCGGTATACCTCCCCCCAAGCTAAGGCTTTTGTCCTAAGTGGAGATAAATCACCAAGGGGCCCAAGAGGTGCCGCCCCCGTAATACGCCGAGGAGGAAGCCTCCTCCTGATATGTGCTCGAGGATGCGCCGGTGTACTGCGTGTTGTGGTCCTTGGGAGGCGCGTCTCGCCTCTCCTGCTGCCGGTAAAACTCCATGGTGCTCAGATGCTCATCTACTTGCTCCTTGGAGAGCGACCTGAAGGGGTCGTTGCATAGAAAACAAAAAATTTCCTACGCGAGAGACACCCGAAAGGCCAAGATCTAATCTAGGAGACGAAGTGCAACGGGCAACAAGAGGGTTAAGGAGAACACATACCCTCGAAGACTCAAAGTGGTACGAGATCAAATCTCGTTGTTGGCGTAGTCGTACTCACACCGATCCCGATAGCGAGAAGATGGGCACCGCAATCCGGCGGTGCATCCGTGATCGGTTACACGTACAGTTGATGACGACCTCCGTTCCCTCGTTCCAGCGGGGCGCGGAAGTAGAGGATCCCTCGGAACTCCAGCAGCACGACGACGTGGTGGTGGTGAAGAATCCCACGGTCAGGGCTTCGCCAAGCCGGAGACCATGAAATGGAGCAGCGGGTGGAGGGAAAGGGAAGTGGACAAGTGTGTGAAGGAGGGAGAGCTCTCACCCTCCTTTTATAGGAGAGGGGGGAGGCAGCCCAAGGGGGGTGCGGCCAGCCCATGGGTGTGCCCCCACCTGTTCCCTCATCATGTGAGTGGACACTCCACTCACATCCACTCATTTCCCCATTATTTCCCACTTGGAAAATCCAAAGGTTTTCTTTTAATAAATAAATAAAACCTTTTTATTTCTTTATTTCAGCATTTGTTAATTCTATTAACAAACTTTTGCATATAGCACCTCGAATCATTTGTTAATTCTATTAACAACCATTCGACGAAAAACCCCTTGAACTATTTCAATTTTCCCCGAAACAATTTCGGTGCTGCCCAAAATATTCTTCGATATTCCGTATCCTCTCAAACGCGTCATTGAACCTTAAGTGTGTCACCCTACGGTTCGCGAATAAGATAGACATGATCGAGACTCCTCTCTGATCAATAATCAACAGCGGGATCTGGAGATCCGTGATGACTCCTATATATTCAACGATGACTCTCGTGATCGTGTGAACCAACAACGCCGTGAACTATTCCCTTTGTCTCGCGATATTTTACTTGTCCGAGATTCGATCATTGGTATCACCCATACCTTGTTCAATCTCGTTACCGACAAGTACTCTTTTCTCGTTCCCGTGATATAACATCCTTTGTGATCATATCACGTGCTTGCAAGCGGTTTCGATGTGATATCACCGAGAGGGCCCAGAGTATATCTCTCCGTCATTTGGATGGACAAATCCCACTCTTGATCCATGATCCTCAACTAATACTTTCCGAATACTTAACGACACCTTTATAGTCACCCTGTTACGGTGTGACGTTTGATGCCATCAAAGCACTCTTCCGGTATCAGCGATTGACATGATCTCATGGTCTAAGGAATAAGTTACTTCGTATGTTTGATATAACAATGTAAACTAAATGACTTGATCGCATTGCTATATTCTCTTTGGGTATATGTTCATCACATCATTATTCTAATGACATGACCCCGTTATTAATAACATCCAATGTTCATGATCAGGAAACCTTGATCATCTATTAATCAACGAGCTAGTTAAAAGAGAGGCTTTACTAGGAACCATTGTTTGTTTATTAAGCACACATGTATCAACGTTTCCGGTTAATACAATTCTAGCATGAGAAATAAACATTCATCATAAACAAGGAATAAGATAATAACCATTTTATTATTGCCTCTCGGGCATATTCCCTTCAGTCTCCCACTTGCACTAGAGTCAATAATCTAGTATGTAAGCACTTTAACACATATGGCGTACCAGTGTTATTACCATGCTTCGCATGCGGTAAACATCATCAAAAAGATCTGAACTGTTCAGGTCCTATTGTATTTGCATGTTCTTTGTGTCTACACGCATCACTCATTCTCTAATGTGATGGCTTTGTATATATATGGTCAATTGGTGAAAACTTAATTCCTCAGCTTAAACTGATGTCACTAACATTGTGAAAATGTAGCTTCATAGTGTTAGCATTCTTGGAAACTCACCAAGTTCCGGTGATACCTTAATTCCTCAGCTTAAACTGATGTTACTAACATTGTGAAAATGTAGCTTCATAGTTTCAGCATTCTTGAAATTCACCAAGTTCAATAAAGAACTCCTTGACACAAAATACGCTTATAATCAGTTGTTAACACAACGATATACTTTAGCCTTTGTTGTAGTATCTGTCACAATATTTTAATTTTGAAACTCTTTCAAATCCAGCATGGAACTTTCTTCCATCCTATTGTGCTACCCTTCATCACATATTTTAATTGAGATAAAATTACTTGAATAAATGACAAGACTATTAGTGTAACATATTACAACTAATATTTTGTCATTACTATATAGGAAAACATATCCTTAGCATTTCTAAAATGACACAAGGATCTCTCCCACTGTTGTCTAATCATCATATGAATTATCCTACTATAACATTTTATAGCATAGGACTCATCTGGTTGTGTACATAGCATGGAAACATGACTTAGAAATCTCAATTTTAATGATGCTCATCATGTGTCAAAACACATGAATCTTTCTCAATTATTTTCCATGTGACAAGAACTCCTTCTTGTCATTTTCATATTGACTTACTTCAATATTTCATCTATGTAATTTGTCTCCAATCATATCAGGTGCGTCAATCCATGTTTTATAGATATCGATGCCCAATATCTTCTAAGCCTTTCATCAATATGAAATCGAAAATATTAACCGTGTTAATTTAAAATACATATTTTCCAATCAACCATATGTCATCTACATAAAGTATTGGAAATATGTCATAGCACTCCCACTTAATTTCTTGTAACTCTACAAGCATCTTTATCATTCATGATGGAATCAAACTCTTTCGATAACTTCATTAAGGTAAAGATTTCAACTTCGTTATGCTCACTTAAACCATTGAAGTGTGCATGCCTTTCTAGCAACCTTTTGAATTTTACAAAACTCTCAGACTGTGTCAAGTACACGTCCTTGATCAAACTTCCTCGAGAGGAGAATTGGTTTTGTTATTCAACATCCATATCATAATATGTAACTTTGCTAGAACTATCTTCAAAGACTAAGCATCACTACGGAAGATCAAAATCTTGTAGTAGTGAACTCTTTGAACTTTGTCGAAAACAACTTTTCGATAAGTACAACTTTCAAAGCATGTAAAATCCATGTCTTTGTCGCTATATAGACCCTTTTGCTATCGTTAGGCATCATGCCTATCGAAAGGACTACCAAGTCACATACTTGATATTCATACAAGGATACTATGGCGGATATAATGACTCATAGTCAATTTTACGAAGTCAGGGCCCATCATTTGCTTCCTTTATAAGGTCCAGGTCCTTGTGTTGTCAAAACAACACTTTACACTTAAACCACAAGTTGTTCTAAGTACAAAGTTTTTGGACTTTTCTGGTACAGTTCGCAAACTCATTTGAAGTATCTACAACATTTGTAGTGTCTTCTACTTAGTCAAAATAGTAAACCTCGGAACAACTTCCAGTGCTGCGCTACTCTTGACATGATAACGAAGATTCTCTAATCTCGTTGAGTTTGTACTGTGCTCCCACTCACTTGTTTCCCAAGAACTACTTTCTCGAGAAATCAACCCTTTCTGACAAACAACATTTGTCTTTTGGTTCGGTGATAGGAGAAATACCCAATGTTTTATTTGGGATAACCTTATAAACATATATTTATCCTATTTTGGTTGTAAACATTTTACACATGCTATGCATACCAAAACTTAAGAAAAATTACAATTCGGGTCATTACCCAAACCATATCTTATATGTTGTCAATTTCAACGGATCATGATGGTGCTCTTTTCAGTGTAAAAGCGGTTGTCCTTAATGTATAAACTACAAAATTATAATGGCAATTTTATTAATCTTACCATGTCAAACAGGGTTTGATTTTGTCTTTTGAATACTCCAATCTAATGTGGGGTATTCGAGAAGTATAAGTTGTAGAACAATTCTGCAACTTCTCAGATGTTTTCCTAAACTTGTAACTCAAACTTTATCCTTTTATGATCCAATCATAAATACTTGATTATCTTGTTACATTGATTTTAACTTCATATTAACAACCTTTTGAACCAATTCAAAATGTCAAACTCTGTTCCCTTTAAATAGATATACTCACATATCTACTTAAATCATCGACAGAATTTTATGAAGGAAAAATTAATCCACCATACATGACTACACATAATGGACTATATACATCAATATGTATAATATCCACTAAATTAGTCGTCCATTCTACTTTGGCCTATGAACGGAATTCTAGTAATCTTTTGGAAGAGGTCTCACAAGCGTCAATTTATTCAAAACAAAATGACTCCGGAAGTCCATCAATATGGAGTTCCTTCATGTTTTCCTTTCCGATATGAACTAAAATAGTGGTGTCACAATTTAAGTGAAAATCTTTTACGTCTTGCAACGTTTAGCATTCAGTCTTATAGATGTTTACTTTACCAACATGATTTATATTAACATATCCATCAATTATGGAATATGGTCATCGTTTGAACAATCTCATTTGTTCTCACAAAAGACTAGAACAAAATAACAACTTGTTAAGTTCTTAAAATAAATCTTGAATGTTTGGTTCGATACTACAATGAACACGATAACACTTTATTTATGTTCTTGTCATAATCGATTCCACATCTATTACTAGTTCCTTTTAGGCCCTTGTATTTCTTGCATTGCGTTGCTTTGTATGACAACTCATACCAACCAATGTGGTATCAAAATACCCAAAAATACTTTGTTAACTAGTAATACATCTATAACTCGTATATCAAGCATATACTCCTGAGTTGGACTTTTCCAGCTATCTTCTTTTTTGCCATATATCTATTTGTAATTCTATTTTCAATATTCCCTTTCCTTTACAGAAGAATCATTCAACATCAAACAATGCTAGTCGTACTAGCTCATTTTCTTTGGCGTGTTAGTCATATACTATCACCCATTGAGTCACACTTTGAGTTTGATTGTTCTACTAATATCACCATATTAATAGCATTCTTCTAGATTCCACTCTTAGCAATTTCCAAGTAAGGTAAACTACTTTACCCATACTTGTAATCCATCCCATCATAACAATTTTATGATTAAGCTACTATAGCTCGAAGGAAGGGATTTAGAGGATAATTTTTAGCGCCCAACTTCTTGGAATATTCAAACGCCTAGCGTCTTCAATCATTGCATATATTCAGATAATATAAGCAAACATTGTCACGCTAAATTTGCATATATTCAGATAATATAAGCAAACATTGTCACGGTAAATTATACTCAGTCATGTTGCCACAAATAAGTTTCTAGATATCAATATATCTTTCACTTGATTGTTTCTGAAAACAACTCTTTTCAGTTCCTAAATCACCTTGATCAACAAAACATTCTTTTGAAGATAAAGTAATATGGAAGCAACCATGACTCTGGATTCTAAGTAGGAATTGGTTGCTCTCTAGATCAATCAATCATTAATCACATGGAGCTAGGTAGGAAATACCGAAAATCTACAATAGGATTCAATTTTAAATTTGTAACATCCCAAGTATGAAAAACAACCTTACAATGCTTGCTCCTTGTTAAATTTTAGTTTGCATCATTCCATCATGAGCATTGCATTTGTTTTCACTTATGTTCCATTTGAAATTCAAACTAAATTTCAAAATTTGGTTCATACTTGGTATGTTCCAATGTTTCAAAATAGTTTCCAAACAGAAACAATTCAAATGTTTCCAATAAACTTGAATTTCCAAATAATTAGCATGGTTAAATATTTCAATATTTCATATATTGCAAAATTCACTCAAATTCTTTTAAATTTCAAACAGCAAAAAAAATTTAAAATTTTGGAAAATAAAAGTTTGCACAACTGGGCTTTTGCAATAAAGAACTATTAAAAATTTATCACCAAAACTTTTAAGCCCCAAAACCCTATTCTTTTTCCCTCTTTTCTTTCCTAAAAAAAATAAGGTGAACAAAAAAAAACAGAAAAGAAGAAGGGGGGGCAGGCCAGCCCAAGTGGGCTGAGCCCACCTCAACCCCAAGGCCCAGCCCCCTTACCCGCTTACCCCTTCGTCCTCCTCTGTACGGAGACAGAGGAGGGAACTCCTCCCCCACCTGCAGCGCCACCTGGCCACCTGCTCCCCTCCTCCCCCTCTACTTAAGCCCTCCGGGGCCGTGCCCTAGCCCTCCTTCCCCTCCTCCCTTCTCCTCGCGTCGCCATTCCTCTTCCTCCCTCTCGGATCCCCTCCCTTCTCCTGTTCTTCCTCTGAAAGTTCTGAATTTTCCGCCATGGCCGGTTCTTAGAGCTCGACCCGCCGCCGTTCTAGCCACCTTCGAGTCCGCGCGAGCACGGGAACGGGACCCCCGAGCCTCCCTCTTCCTCCTCGTTTCCAGGGAGGGGCTCGAGCAGCACCCGATCGCCGCCACCGCGACAACGCCGCCGTCGACCACCACAGCTCCCCGTCGCCACCTCCCTGTGCGAGCACCCCCGGTGAGCGCCATCCTTTCTCCCCTTTATCTTTCTCTTCCTGGTGCGCGCACGTACACAACCCCTTGCACACACCCCACGCGCACGGCAGCGGCCGCAGCGCAGCTCGTCGCCGGCGTCTCCCCCGTCCCGGTGAAGTTTCATTTAACTGAAACTTTCAGTTTCAGTTAAACAGAGCATCACCACCTCAAAACCCCGCGCACCTCTTCCCTAACACGAATCGCAGCGCAGCGCAGTGGCCAGAGGCACAAGCGCGCACGCCCGCGACGCGGGTTCGAACCCCCCCCCCCCCCCCCCCCCGCGCGCAGGAATAAATCCACCCCTTTTTGCCCCGCTTGCCACGCAGCCACACGGGCCCCACACGTCAGCGACGTGGTGGCCACGGAAGCACACACACGCACGGTCACGCAGGCGAGGGCTGGGTGCTGGCCCACGGGCAGTGACCCAGTGCATACTGGCACTGCGTAACAAAAATCACAGGGGCCTTTCTGAAATTCTAATTTCTGCACCTAAGTCCCTGGAACGAATTTAATACTTTTAAAATTGCAGAATAGCCCCCAGTTTTCAAATTCAAATATCTTTTGCATTTCAAATCCAAATTCAGTAAATAAAATATGTTTTCCATACCAAATTTAATTCTCTACATGTTAAAACCATTTGTATACTGTTTTGAACATTTCAAATGGTTTCAAAAATTCAAATTCAAACAACTCTTTCAAATTTGATCAAATTCATAACTAATTCAAATGGCACATGTAAAATATGTTTTCCATGCAAAATTGAACAAGTTTTCCAAATATAAACTTTGTTTCCTGTTTTGAATAATTAAAATTGGTTAAATAATTTAAATCTTGTTTAAATCATTTAAAATTGCTAAATTAATAACTTTGTCAAACTAAATTCTTTTTGAACATATAAAATATGTTTTCCATTCCATTTTTCATGAACTTTGCCAATACCAACTTTGTGTTCTGTTTTAAATAAATTAAATTGCTGAAAACAACTGTTTCTTAATTAATGCATTTAAAATTGTCAAATTAATAACTTGCTCATTTTAAATCCTTTTTCAACAAATGAAATATGTTTTCCATCTAAAATTTTGTGTTCTTTCCAAATATGAATTTTTTTATTTGTTTAGAACAAACAAAATTCAAATAATTTTAATACCTGAATTAAATTCATTTAAATCTTGTTTAAACTTGTGTAATTCATAATTAATTCATTTTAATTTCAAATTCAGAAAGTAATACATGTTTTCCAATCAGAATCAAATGCTCTATCCAAATATGCTATAATAACAACATCTTGAGAAACTAAGTGTTGCCATAATTTCAATTCTGAATTTTATTCAAATAAAATGCCAAAAACCATAAACAAATAATTATCACTCCAAAATTGGTAAATAAAATACCTAAGTGAATCTAATAACATTTCCCAACTGTTTCTATCATCTCTCATGCATTTAATCCACTTTAACCAATGTTTAGTTGTAGTTCATTAAATTCTCAACTAATGCACATGGGCTTTTCTATATGCAACCCAAATTGCATGTGGGCCCATTTAATTATGTCACCATGTCAACTAGCTTATCTTTGATGCATCAATTAAATTTTCATGCATCATCCCATGTTTGTGCATTATGCCATGTTATTGATTGTTTGTCTCTCTGCGTTGTTTGTTTGCTTCTTCTCGAATAGACGACGACGTTGAGACAGACGAGGTTTACGACACTACTTCAGAGGAGTTAGCCCAGTACCAGGCTACTGAGTTTGCAGGCAAGTATTCACTCACCCGAACCATTGTGTCCTTCCCACACTGGATACCGATACTTTCCGTTGTCTAATCTGCTAGCCTTAAGATTCGTTGCTTGTGTTCCGATCCTATCACATGTTATCCTATAACCCTGATATAGCCTATCCTCCACACCTATAACCCTGTTGCTTGTTGCCTGTGTCTTACTAGCATGCTTAGGGTTGTTTATGCTCGAGTCTGATGTCCGTTATTTCTTTTACCATACTTACTATGTTCTGGGGGCTCGATGTTTAAACAACAACCTGTTAATGTTTGAGGTAATGCTAATTTGATGACAAGGCACCGGCAGGAGGCCGGGTATGGTTTTGAGGCCTGCTAGTGTCGAACTCAGGAAAAGTTCTTGTCCTCTAGATCCATGATGAGCGCGCTAACCGCATGTGGGAAGCGTGTATGGGCTCCCCCCCGCAACTTTGATTCGATTCGCATCTCGTCCAAATCGCCTCATTTAGTTCGGGTTTTCCATTTGCGGCATGCATATGCAGGTGCGAACCCTTGGCGCCAGGGTGGTAACTTTTGTAGTCGGCATTTAGGGAGACACGTTCTTAGAGTGCTATGAGGGTCCCCTTTTCTTCGTGGGGCTTGATTAGCCGTGCGCTCAATTGCACGGGGTTCTTTGGGCTTGATGCTAAGAAGAGTTGGTTGTGTTGAGTGGCCTGCTTGGTGGGTTTGATCCCCACCTGGCGGGTTATTCTTACGTGTACGGCCAAATTGGTGCATCCCTGCAGGGTTAAATCTTCTCGAGAAGCCGTGTTGTCTGCGGTTATGGATGACTTGGTGATAGGGCTGGCTAACAAGGATTAGACAACTTACACCTAATTAATAATAATTTGACTAGTAATAGGCTTATTGACACAATAACTTGAACCTTCATTAATCCAACTGTGTGGGTTATCCTCGGATTGCTTCTTTGGATAAGGGGCGAGATCCAGGATGGGTTTGTTTGGGGTTAGTGGTAGTTGGTTCCGATGCGCTATCTTATCCCTTTCTTTTAGCCGGATGTTGTAGCGTGTCTCTGTAGTTGGTTAGGGCAGCCTGCTGCCGCACCTTTGTATCACCTATCTTCCGTTGAACCCAAAGCATCTGTACTTGGTGTTGCCGGGTACACTTTGGTATCTTGTGCGTCTTGCTTGCCAGTACTCGTCTGTACTGACCCCTTTGGGGCTGCGTGTTCTGCAGACTACGTTTCCGAGGATCCCCATGGTGGCTACTACGTGGAGTATGACGAGGCTGCTGACGAATAGATAGCGGACCCGGGCAGGATCCGAGACTTCGTGGATGGGCTCCGTTCTTTCGTTTCCGGCCTCTTAGGCCCATTTGGATCTTGTCTGTACTCATACACTTTGGATGCTTCCGCTGTGATGTAATGATGACTTGTTGGGACATGTGTCCTCTGCATGACTGTATTTGCTATCTCTGCTCTAGTGAGAGCTTTTGCCACTTATTTCTATTTCTTTGTGTCTTAGAGATTTGTTGTGATATCACTTGTTCAAATGCCGTTGACGTACCATGTGTGTATGTTATGAAGTACGTCAATGGAAGTATTCGGATTTCTATTGGATGGTTTCACAGACAATGAATAGTAGAGGATGGTTGTCACACGTTTACGTGTTGGCCTACTCATATTGAGATGCGGGTGCAGGTAGGCCCCGTAAGCCATTTATCTACTGTTTAGCGGGATGTGTGTATCCTCTAAAAGTCCGGGTGCGACAAATGGTATCAGAGCATGTCTGCCTATAGGATCCCTTTTATTGGTCGCAGTTGAGTCTAGAAACTATTTTGTAGCTATATAGGAAAAAATGAAACGTGAGAGTAGGACTTATGTTCTTTTATTTCTTTCCCCACCCACCCTCCCTTTTTCTGGTAAGGAAGTGCAACGTTGTTTTCTCTTCTCATCTAAACTTTCAAGTTAGGATTTCACGTATCCTGGTTTCTCTAGGATGGTTATATCTACTAGACCATAGGAATGGAGGTGGTTGTGACATGATTTTCATGTTGCCTACTCACGATTGAGAACGGAGGCACATAAGCCCCGGAAGCAGATCCTCTATTCCTTAAGCAGTAGATATTGATCCTCTAGAAGGCCGGATGGGTTTTCCGTAGTACCTCAGGAGTGTTTGGTCTCGTGTTTCCCGAATGTTGCTTCGATATCCTGTTCTTCTCAAGATCCTTTTCGTCCGTTGGAACCTTGTTGTTGCTTGCCACTTCAGTTCTTCTACCGGCGTCTAATCAAAGTTTCCCCGATCATCTGCAGATGGATCTCAGGTTCTACCCGCAGGTGGTTCGTATGACTCGTTGCGAGAGCACTGCCGGTTATCCGGAGATGCTGAGAGACATGGTCACTTTTCTGGGGTTCCGTTGGGCACCAGAGTACCAGGTCTACGAGCAGCAGCGAGAGTTTGAGCAGACCTACTACCAGGCTACCGTCTACATTCTATCAGATGATGGCATGAGCGTAGTCCACCGCTACGAGGCAGTGGGTTCCACAGTGGATATGGCTGTGCAGCAGGCAGCTTATGTGAGCCTCACCGTCCTTCGTGCTGACTACTGGGGATTTGACGATTCTATTTATCGTCACATCCCCCGTGGTTACATCACTTCGGAGGGAGCTCACTTCACTCTCTACGACAACTTGGATGTTTATGAGCATGATAACTCCAGGCTGCACACCACCGCTCAGTTTGTGAGACACAGTGACGCAGTTGCCCGCACACTATCTCAGTAGTTGGCTTCAGTCAGAGAGCAGCTTTACCTTGCTTTGACTCGTCTGGCGACTTACACCACAGACTTTGTTGGAGACGAGCGCTTTGCACGTTTCGATCAACCAGTTGGGCGTCGTCTGCCAGATGCTGGAGGTTACGAGCCGATTAGAGGTCCACTCCTTAACCTTGGTGCTGGTTACACTAGGATTCCACGCTTTGGAGCACAGGGAGTCGACGCTATGTACTTCACCACGCCTAGAGTCAGTCTCAGACCACGTCAGATCTACGTGGATCATCGTTCCACCTACTTTCGTGGGCGTGCTCCTCACCGTACCTCTCGCCGTACTCCTAGCCGTCGTCCTGCGTGATGAGCATAGGAGTACCGATGTATCCATTCTTAGCTATGTTTAGTTATCCTTTGGCATTCGAACCATTTATGGTGTATTGGATATTCTGATGTATTTGAACATGTGATGGTGAACCTTGTGGTTGTCTATTCATGCGTCGGAATAATCTCTCTTTCGGTTGCCAAGTCTATCCTTTTCTATTGTTGTGCTAAAATGCATTTCCATTCAGGATGCCGCCAACAAGGAACAACACGCCTGAGCCACCGCCAATCGCGGAGCTGTTGACTCAGATGACCCAAGTCATGACGCAGATGGCCCAGTTTCAGGCTAATCAACACATCAACCAGACAGCTCCACGAGTGAGCATCAAGGAGTTTCTCAGTCTGGGCCCAAGAGCTTTCGTGGCCACACGCGAGCCTCTGGACGCTGATGACTGGATCCGTGAGATAGCCAAGGCTCTGGAGATTGCACACGTAGCTGAAGAAGACAAGGTCAAGTATGCCTCCTATCTGCTGAAGGGTCAGGCAGCTACTTGGTGGGAAAACTTCCAGGCCATGAGAACTGGCATGCCAGTCACGTGGGATTGTTTCAAGGAAGCCTTCCTGAAGCACCACATTCCAGATGGTCTCATGGAAAGAATGCGTGAAGAGTTTTGCTCTCTCAAGCAGGGCAAGTTGGACGTCATCGGGTATCAGAGTGAGTTCAATCGCCTCGCTCGGTACGCTGGAGATGAGGTGTCCACTGAAGCTAAGAAGATGGCAAGGTTCCGCAGAGGTTTTAACCCGGAACTCAAGTATGCCCTCACCAATGTCAAGGCCAACAGCTTCGAGGATCGCGTTAACACCGCGCTCAATGAAGAAAATGGGCGCAAGGCGTTCGAGGGGTCTCGCAAGCACTCGCGTGAGGGTGGTTCCTCCTCCAACATGACCACCCCTCCGCAGAAGCGCCGCATCTGGGTACCAAATGGTGCTGTCACTCGGGCTCCATACGCCCAAACTTATCCAGGCTTCGCTCCACGCCCACCCAACCCTGCTCAGCTGAATGATCCAAGGGCTTCGATGGGGCAGCCAAGGCCAGGGCCTCCTCGTGTCATCACATGCTACAAGTGCAAGCAGACATGGCACTACGCCGACAAGTGCACACAGAGGCACCTACCTCCACCACCACCTCGTCCTAACACAAACCAGGCAATGGTGCGCGCTCCCCCGCCTAAGGCCTTCAACTCCAACAATAGGCCTGTCGGGAGGACCGCAAGGGTGAATCATGTCAAGATCGACAAAGCTGAGGAAGCTCCTGACGTCGTTCTCGGTACATTTCCCGTAAACTCTATTCCAGCTAAAGTGTTGTTTGATACCGGAGCATCACATTCTTTTGTGTCAAAGACCTTTGCCACAACAAACAACCTAATTGTGGTTCCACTAAGCAATCAGATCACTGTTCACTCCCCGGGATCTCAAATGTTGACTTCCAAGATAAGTAAGGACAATCAAATCCTAATTGGAGGCCACATATTCCTTGCTTCTCTCATGTTGCTGGGAAATTCTGACATCGATGTCATTCTTGGTATGGATTGGCTGAAAGCTAATAAAGCAAGGATTGACTGTGCTCAAAAATCAACAACTCTGTTCCACCCTTCTGGCCAGATAATCTATTCTCCACATGAATCAAGTTCCATCCAGCTGTGCACCCTCAATGCAAAACCTCTACCTTCACTTGAAAATGTTCCGGTGGCTTGCGACTTCCCTGACGTCTTTCCAGAAGAGTTGCCAGGAATGCCTCCGGACAGAGCTATTGAGTTCGTGATCGAACTTGAACCAGGTACTGCTCCAATCTCTAAGCATCCCTACAAGATAGGAACTCCCGAGCTGAAGTTGTTGAAGGAACAAATTGATATGTACATGGAAAAAGGTTACATTCAACCTAGTTCCTCGGCTTGGGGATGCCCAACTTTTTTCGTTGCGAAGAAGGATCAAACAAAGAGACTCGTTGTTGACTATCGTCCTCTTAACGAGAAGACCATCAAAAAAAAGTATCCAATTCCTCGCATCGATGATCTTTTTGATCAACTTGCTGGAGCCTCAATATTCTCCAAGTTGGACTTGAGAATGGGTTACCATCAAATAAAGATCAGAAAAGAGGATATTCCAAAGACAACTTTCACCACTCGCTACGGTCTATATGAATTCACCGTCATGTGCTTTGGTCTCACCAATGCACCGGCGACCTTCTCTCGACTCATGAATTTTGTCTTCCATGAATACCTCGACAAGTTCGTTGTGGTATAACTTGATGACATTCTTGTCTACTCAAAATCCAAGGAAGAGCATGAAGAACATCTTCGTCTAACTCTCATGAAGCTTCGCGAGCATCGTCTTTATGCCAAATTCTCCAAATGTGAGTTCTGGATTTCAGAAGTTGCTTACCTTGGTCATGTTATCTCTGCCAAGGGCATGGCCATTGATCCAGAAAAGGTTAAAGCAATTGTTGATTGGAAACCTCCAAAGACGGTGAAGCAAGTAAGAAGTTTTCTTGGCTTGGCTAGCTATTGCCGTCGCTTCGTCCCAAACTTCTCAAAGATTGCCAAACCTCTCACTGACCTCACAAAGAAGGACAAGAAGTTCGTTTGGTCTCCACAATGTGATGAAAGTTTCAATCTCCTGAAGACTAAACTCACTTCTACACCAGTTCTGGTTGGCCCAGATCCTTCCAAACCTTTCCAAATATTCTGTGATGCTTCTCTCCAAGGTCTAAGTGCAGTTCTTATGCAAGAACGTCAAGTTGTGGCTTATGCTTCACGTCAGTTGAACACACATGAGCTCAATTATCCCACTCATGACCTTGAACTTGCAGCAGTTGTGTTTGCCCTCAAGAAATGGAGACAATACTTGTTGGGTAATCGCACTGAAATCTTTTCCGATCATAAGAGTCTGAAGTACATCTTCACTCAACCAGATCTAAACCTCAGACAAAGGAGATGGATTGAAAAGATCAAAGACTTTGATCTTAGCATTTCTTACACTCCAGGCAAGGCTAAAGTTATGGCCGATGCTCTCAGTCGCAAGTCGTATTGCAATAATCTCATGATCATGGAAAGTCAACCTCCTCTTCATGAAGAATTCCAGAAGCTCAATCTTGGTCTTGTTCCTCAAGGCTATCTAGCGAACTTGACAGCCAGTCCAACTCTCGAGGACAAGATTCGTTCTGAACAACTTCGTGATGCTGAAATCAAGAAGATTGTAGAACACATCAAAGCAGGCAATGACAAATTTGAGTGCTTCTCAATGGATGACAAGGGAACTGTGTTCTTCGAAGGACGCATTGCAGTTCCTCAAATCCAAAGTCTCAAAGATGTCATTCTCAAGGAGGCTCATGAAACTCCTCTCTCCATACACCCTGGAAGTACAAAGATGTACCAGGATCTCAAGACACTGTATTGGTGGCCTAGCATGAAACGTGAAATTGCTCAATATGTTTCTGAATGCGACGTTTGTCAACGTGTTAAGGCAGTTCATCAGAAAACAGCCGGTCTTCTCCAACCTCTGAAAATCCCTGAGTGGAAGTGGGACATGATTGAAATGGACTTCGTCACTGGTTTTCCAAAGTCCAAGAGGGGCAACGATGCAATCTTCGTTGTCATTGATCGACTCACTAAAGTCGCTCACTTCTTTCCTGTCAAAGAGACAATCTCAGCTAGTCAGTTAGCAGAGCTCTACACAGCAAAGATTGTTCCTCTTCATGGTGTTCCATTGGAAATAAGCTCAGACCGTGGAAGCATCTTCACTTCTCATTTCTGGAAAAGCTTTCAAGAAGCCTTGGGCACCAAGCTTCTGTTCAGCACAGCCTACCACCCTCAGTCTCAAGGGCAAGTCGAAAGAGTCAATCAGATTCTCGAGGATATGCTCAGAGCATGTGGTCTCTCTTTTGGCATGAAATGGGAGGAATGTCTTCCATATTCTGAATTCTCCTACAACAACAACTTCCAGGCAAGCCTAGGCATGGCACCATTTGGGGCTCTCTATGGCCGCAGATGCAGGAGTCCATTCAATTGGTCTGGAGCTGGTGAACGTTCACTCTTAGGCCCTGACATTGTTAAAGAGGCCGAAGAGAAAGTTCGCATCATTCGTGACAATCTGAGGATTGCTCAATCTCGTCAGAAAAGCTACTATGACAGCAAACACAGGGACATGGTCTATCCAGCTGGAGACAAAGCATATCTCCGTGTAACTCCCCTCAGAGGCACTCATCGTTTTGGTGTCAAAGGAAAGCTTGCACCAAGATATATTGGTCCCTTCAACATTCTCTCAAGGCGTGCAGAAAATGCCTATCGTCTTGAACTTCCAGAAAAACTATCCAAGGTGCACGATGTCTTTCACGTGTCACAGCTCAAGAAATGCTTCAAAGATCCAGGTCGTGCAGTTGATCATGATTCAATTGATCTGCAAGAAGACCTCTCTTATGAAGAGCATCCTGTTCGCATTCTCGATGAGACCGTGCGCAAAACTCGCAACACGAGCACCAAGTTCTTAAAAGTGCAGTGGTCTCATCATTCCGATAAAGAGGCAACGTGGGAGACCAAAGAGGATGTTCGCAAGAAGTATCCGGACCTTTTCTCTTCTCAGTAGGAATCTCGGGGCACGATTCCTTCAAGGGGGGCGTTTTGTAACATCCCAAGTATGAAAAACAACCTTACAATGCTTGCTCCTTGTTAAATTTTAGTTTGCATCATTCCATCATGAGCATTGCATTTGTTTTCACTTATGTTCCATTTGAAATTCAAACTAAATTCAAAATTTGGTTCATACTTGGTATGTTCCAATGTTTCAAAATAGTTTCCAAACAGCAACAATTCAAATGTTTCCAATAAACTTGAATTTCCAAATAATTAACTTGGTTAAATATTTCAATATTTCATATATTGTAAAATTCACTCAAATTCTTTTAAATTTCAAACAGCAAAAAAAAATTTAAAATTTTGGAAAATAAAAGTTTGCACAACTGGGCTTTTGCAATAAAGAAATATTAAAAATTTATCACCAAAACTTTTAAGCCCCAAAACCCTATTCTTTTTCCCTCTTTTCTTTCCTACAAAAAATAAGGTGAACAAAAAAAAACAGAAAAGAAGAAGGGGGGCAGGCCAGCCCAAGTGGGCTGAGCCCACCTCAACCCCAAGGCCCAACCCCCTTACCCGCTTACCCCTTCGTCCTCCTCTGTACGGAGACAGAGGAGGGAACTCCTCCCCCACCTGCAGCGCCACCTGGCCACCTGCTCCCCTCCTCCCCCTCTACTTAAGCCCTCCGGGGCCGTGCCCTAGCCCTCCTTCCCCTCCTCCCTTCTCCTCGCGCCGCCATTCCTCTTCCTCCCTCTCGGATCCCCTCCCTTCTCCTGTTCTTCCTCTGAAAGTTCTGAATTTTCCGCCATGGCCGGTTCTTAGAGCTCGACTCGCCGCCGTTCTAGCCACCTTCGAGTCCGCGCGAGCGTGGGAAAGGGACCCCCGAGCCTCCCTCTTCCTCCTCGTTTCCAGGGAGGGGCTCGAGCAGCACCCGATCGCCGCCACCGCGACAACGCCGCCGTCGACCACCGCAGCTCCCCGTCGCCACCTCCCTGTGCGAGCACCCCCGGTGAGCGCCATCCTTTCTCCCCTCTCTCCTTCTCTTCCTGGTGCGCGCACGTACACAACCCCTTGCACACACCCCACGCGCACGGCAGCGGCCGCAGCGCAGCTCGTCGCCGGCATCTCCCCCGTCCCGGTGAAGTTTCAGTTAACTGAAACTTTCAGTTTCAGTTAAACAGAGCAGCACCACCTCAAAACCCCGCGCACCTCTTCCCTAACACGAATCGCAGCGCAGCGCAGTGGCTAGAGGCACAAGCGCGCACGCCCGCGACCCTTTTTCGAACCCCCCCGCGCGCAGGAATCAATCCACCCCTTTTTGCCCCGCTTGCCACGCAGCCACACGGGCCCCACACGTCAGCGACGTGGTGGCCACGCAAGCACACACACGCACGGTCACGCAGGCGAGGGCTGGGTGCTGGCCCACGGGCAGTGACCCAGTGCACACTGGCACTGCGTAACACAAATCACAGGGGCCTTTCTGAAATTCTAATTTCTGCACCTAAGTCTCTGGAACGAATTTAATACTTTTAAAATTGCAGAATAGCCCCCAGTTTTCAAATTCAAATATCTTTTGCATTTCAAATCCAAATTCAGTAAATAAAATATGTTTTCCATACCAAATTTAATTCTCTACATGTTAAAACCATTTGTATACTGTTTTGAACATTTCAAATGGTTTCAAAAATTCAAATTCAAACAACTCTTTCAAATTTGATCAAATTCATAACTAATTCAAATTTAATTCAAATGGCACATGTAAAATATGTTTTCCATGCAAAATTGAACAAGTTTTCCAAATATAAACTTTGTTTCCTGTTTTGAATAATTAAAATTGGTTAAAGTAATTTAAATCTTGGGTTAATCATTTAAAATTGCTAAATTAATACTTTGTCAAACTAAATTCTTTTTGAACATATAAAAATATGTTTTCCATTCCATTTTCATGAACTTTGCAAATACCTACTTTGTGTTCTGTTTTAAATAATTAAATTGCCGAAAACAAATGTTTCTTAATTAATGCATTTAAAAGTTGCAAATAAAACTTGCTCATTTTAAATCCTTTTTCAAACAAATGAAATATGTTTTCCTTCTAAATTTTGTGTTCTTTCCAAATATGAATTTTGTTATCTGTTTAGAACAAACAAAAATTCAAATAATTTAATACTGAATTAAATTCATTAAATCTTGTTTAAATTTGTGTAATTCATAATTAATTCATTTTAATTTCAAATTCAGAAAGTAATACATGTTTTCCAATCTAATCAAATGCTCTATCCAAATATGCTATAATAACAACATCTTGAGAAACTAATGTTGCCATAATTTCAATTCTGAATTTTATTCAAATAAATGCCAAAAACATAAACAAATACTTATCACTCCAAAATTGGTAAATAAAATACCTAAGTGAATCTAATAACATTTCCCAACTGTTTCTATCATCTCTCATGCATTTAATCCACTTTAACCAATGTTTAGTTGTAGTTCATTAAATTCTCAATTAATGCACATGGGCTTTTCTATATGCAACCCAAATTGCATGTGGGCCCATTTAATTATGTCACCATGTCAACTAGCTTATCTTTGATGCATCAATTAAATTTTCATGCATCATCTCATGTTTGTGCATTATGCCATGTTATTGATTGTTTGTCTCTCTGCGTTGTTTGTTTGCTTCTTCTCGAATAGACGACGACGTTGAGACAGACGAGGTTTACGACACTACTTCAGAGGAGTTAGCCCCGTACCAGGCTACTGAGTTTGCAGGCAAGTATTCACTCACCTGAACCATTGTGTCCTTCCCACACTGGATACCGATACTTTCCGTTGTCTAATCTGCTAGCCTTAAGATTCGTTGCTTGTGTTCCGATCCTATCACATGTTATCCTGTAACCCTGATATAGCCTATCCTCCACACCTATAACCATGTTGCTTGTTGCCTGTGTCTTACTAGCATACTTAGGGTTGTTTATGCTCGAGTCTGATGTCCGTTATTTCTTTTACCATACTTACTATGTTCTGGGGGCTCGATGTTTAAACAACAACCAGTTAATGTTTGAGGTAATGCTAATTTGATGATAAGGCACCGGCTGGAGGCCGGGTATGGTTTTGAGGTCTGCTAGTGTCGAACTCAGGAAAAGTTCTTGTCCTCTAGATCCATGATGAGCGCGCTAACCGCATGTGGGAAGCGTGTATGGGCGCCCCCCGCAACTTTGATTCGATTCGCATCTCGTCCAAATCGCCTCATTTAGTTCGGGTTTTCCATTTGCCGCATGCATATGCAGGTGCGAACCCTTGGCGCCAGGGTGGTAACTTTTGTAGTCGGCATTTAGGGAGACACGTTCTTAGAGTGCTATGAGGGTCCCCTTTTCTTCGTGGGGCTTGATTAGCCGTGCGCTCAATTGCACGGGGTTCTTTGGGCTTGATGCGAAGAAGAGTTGGTTGTGTTGAGTGGCCTGCTTGGTGGGTTTGATCCCCACCTGGCGGGTTATTCTTACGTGTACGGCCAAATTGGTGCATCCCTGCAGGGTTAAATCTTCTCGAGAAGCCGTGTTGTCCGCGGTTATGGATGACTTGGTGATAGGGCTGGCTAACAAGGATTAGACAACTTACACCTAATTAATAATAATTTGACTAGTAATAGGCTTATTGACACAATAACTTGAACCTTCATTAATCCAACGGTGTGGGTTATCCTCGGATTGCTTCTTTGGATAAGGGGCGAGATCCAGGATGGGTTTGTTTGGGGTTAGTGGTAGTTGGTTCCGATGCGCTATCTTATCCCTTTCTTTTAGCCGGATGTTGTAGCGTGTCTCTGTAGTTGGTTAGGGCAGCCTGCTGCCGCACCTTTGTATCACCTATCTTCCGTTGAACCCAAAGCATCTGTACTTGGTGTTGCCGGGTACACTTTGGTATCTTGTGCGTCTTGCTTGCCAGTACTCGTCTGTACTGACCCCTTTGGGGCTGCGTGTTCTGCAGACTACGTTTCCGAGGATCCCCATGGTGGCTACTACGTGGAGTATGACGAGGCTGCTGACGAATAGATAGCGGACCCGGGCAGGATCCGAGACTTCGTGGATGGGCTCCGTTCTTTCGTTTCCGGCCTCTTAGGCCCATTTGGATCTTGTCTGTACTCATACACTTTGGATGCTTCCGCTGTGATGTAATGATGACTTGTTGGGACATGTGTCCTCTGCATGACTGTATTTGCTATCTCTGCTCTAGTGAGAGCTTTTGCCACTTATTTCTATTTCTTTGTGTCTTAGAGATTTGTTGTGATATCACTTGTTCAAATGCCGTTGACGTACCATGTGTGTATGTTATGAAGTACGTCAATGGAAGTATTCGGATTTTTATTGGATGGTTTCACAGACGATGAATAGTAGAGGATGGTTGTCACACGTTTACGTGTTGGCCTACTCATATTGAGATGCGGGTGCAGGTAGGCCCCGTAAGCCATTTATCTACTGTTTAGCGGGCTGTATGTATCCTCTAAAAGTCCGGGTGCGACAAAATTTCACTAATACGGTACCAATCTTAAATGGTATTTACCAGATCATAACAGTTATATCTCAATTAACAATCTAAGTGTAAGGTAGTTATATGGATGCCAATGAATACTACAATTTGTGCAAATTCACTTTGATTTGTTGTTCATGATAAATAAGTTCAAGTTAATTTAAAAATTAAACCATGAACTCCCACTCCAAAACAACATCCCTCTTAGTCGTCTTTAGTGATTACACGAACCAAATTCACTACACCAAAACCGATCATCACGTGAGATGATGTAGTTTCAAAGGCGAACATCGACATGTTCATCATATCATCCATATGACTCATGCTTTACCTTTCGGTTACGTGTTCCGAGGCCATGTCTGTACATGCTAGGCTCGCCAAGTAGAACCGTAGTATTGCGTGTGTTTCAAGTCCATGTCTGTACATGCTAGGCTTGAAAACACCCGTTGTATGCGAACATTGAGTCTGTCACACCCGATCATCACGTGGTGTCTCGAAAACGACGAACTTTCTTACCGGTGCATACTTTAAGGAAGAACACATTATTATCTTGATATTAAGTGAGAGGGATCATCTTATAATGCTGCCAACGTTATCTAAGCAAAACAAGATGCATAAAAAGGATTAACATCACATACATCACATGAAAGGATAACGTGATATGATATGGTTATTCTTGCACTTGATCTCCATCATGTGCATTATGGTATGATCTCAATCATTCCACCAGCGTGGTAGCAAGTACCACGGTACCCCAAACTTGATTGTCCATCAATAAGAAGACAACCATATGGATACCTTCCGGTATATCAATAATTTACAAAATAGATCATCTCATAATCAAATTTGTAATATTGACCATATTACATCACATGCCCAACAAAAACTAGTTAGACGCTTCTAATTTATTTTTGCATATTTTACGTGGCTTAGGGCTTTCGAGGATAGAACCGTTCATACCTACGAACATCAACCACAATGTTGATAAACATATTTTTAGCAACCCTTCGTATATTAGATCTTAACTATAGTAGGAGAAACGGACACCCCCTTAGCCACAAGTGAGACAACTCTCGCGTACATAGTACACGTAAACTTAGTCTGGGGCAGCTTCATCCTACTATGCCACTAAGATCATAAAATACTCAAGGAGGCAATAACATGATCATCAACGCCCACATACACCTATGTGTTCTACCCGTACAAAACATCTACGCATAGATCCGCTCTGATACCACTAAAGGGGTCGTTGCATAGAAAACAAAAAATTTCCTACGCGAGAGACACCCGAAAGGCCAAGATCTAATCTAGGAGACGAAGTCCAACGGGAAACAAGAGGGTTAAGGAGAACACATACCCTCGAAGACTCAAAGTGGTACGAGATCAAATCTCGTTGTTGGCGTAGTCGTACTCACACCGATCCCGATAGCGAGAAGATGGGCACCGCAATCCGGCGGTGCATCCGTGATCGGTCACACGTACGGTTGATGACGACCTCCGTTCCCTCGTTCCAGCGGGGTGCGGAAGTAGAGGATCCCTCGGAACTACAGCAGCACGACGACGTGGTGGTGGTGAAGAATCCCACGGTCAGGGCTTCGCCAAGCCGGAGACCATGAAATGGAGCAGCGGGTGGAGGGAAAGGGAAGTGGCCAAGTGTGTGAAGGAGGGAGAGCTCTCACCCTCCTTTTATAGGAGAGGGGGGAGGCAGCCCAAGGGGGTGCGGCTGGCCCATGGGTGTGCCCCCACCTCTTCCCTCCTCATGTGAGTGGACACTCCACTCACATCCACTCATTTCCCCATTATTTCCCACTTGGAAAATCCAAAGGTTTTCTTTTAATAAATAAATAAAACCTTTTTATTTCTTTATTTTGGCATTTGTTAATTCTATTAACAAACTTTTGCATATAGCACCTAGAATCATTTGTTAATTCTATTAACAACCATTCGACGAAAAACCCCTTGAACTATTTCAATTTTCCCCGAAACAATTTCGGTGCTGCCCAAAATATTCTTCGATATTCCGTATCCTCTCAAACGCGTCATCGAACCTTAAGTGTGTCACCCTACGGTTCGCAAATAAGATAGACATGATCGAGACTCCTCTCTGATCAATAATCAACAGCGGGATCTGGAGATCCGTGATGACTCCTATATATTCAACGATGACTCTTGTGATCGTGTGAACCAACAACGCCGTGAACTATTCCCTTTGTCTCACGATATTTTACTTGTCCGAGATTCGATCATTGGTATCACCGATACCTTGTTCAATCTCGTTACCGACAAGTACTCTTTTCTCGTTCCCGTGATATAACATCCTTTGTGATCATATCACGTGCTTGCAAGCGGTTTCGATGTGATATCACCGAGAGGGCCCAGAGTATATCTCTCCGTCATTTGGATGGACAAATCCCACTCTTGATCCATGATTGTCAACTAATACTTTCCGAATACTTAACGACACCTTTATAGTCACCCTGTTACGGTGTGACGTTTGATGCCATCAAAGCACTCTTCCGGTATCAGCGATTGACATGATCTCATGGTCTAAGGAATAAGTTACTTCGTATGTTTGATATAACAATGTAAACTAAATGACTTGATCACATTGCTATATTCTCTTTGGGTATATGTTCATCACATCATTCTTCTAATGACATGACCGTGTTATTAATAACATCCAATGTTCATGATCAGGAAACCTTGATAATCTATTAATCAACGAGCTAGTTAAAAGAGAGGCTTTACTAGGAACCATTGTTTGTTTATTAAGCACACATGTATCAACGTTTCCGGTTAATACAATTCTAGCATGAGAAATAAACATTCATCATAAACAAGGAATAAGATAATAACCATTTTATTATTGCCTCTCGGGCATATTCCCTTCACGACCATGGTGACCTGTCAATTTTAAATAACACAGGTTGCGGCAGAGTAACTTTCCGCTCTTCTTCATCCATATACAAAACTCTATATATTAAATGTTCATTAGTAGAGTTAGAAGTGAAAAACTGATGGGATTTCATAGCAGCAAGGTTAAGCCTATGTGGAGCAATAATTTCATCATTAGGATCAATGGAAACATGCAAAGCGGCTGCGACATGTGTAGCAATAATGCCACCAAAATAGGCCCAGCAGAGGCAAGGCGGCGTGCAACAAGTGGACCAAGGTTATACTTCGTGCTACGGTTCAGTGTAGCATCAATGAAATCAAGGTGATAACTAGAAACATTACTAGTGTTATCCCTACCAAGAATACTAGTACCAATATAGTAAGTAAAGTATCTAAGAGCAGGAAGTTGAATGTTCCTTATCTTACCACGCTGGGATGAGCGACCGTCATCGTTGGTGATCTCTCGGTAGATCCCCTGGAGGTCTGCTGGTCTATCTTGAATCCTGCTTGCCGTCCCAGTGGTGTTGATACCTATAGTAGCACAAAATTCCACCAAGGACAAAGACACGGAACTACTATATAATTTGAATGCAACAGTTGGACCATATTGAGTGTTCTGAAATTTAAAGCTCTTAACAAAAGATTTTGTGAGCGTGGCATACTGAGTGCTTTCATCCTCCATAAAGTTGGTGAGACCAACTCTCTCAACAAGCATAAGAAAATCATCTAAAAGACCTGCATTTCTTAAAAATGTATGACAAGGAAAGCTAGATGGGTAAATGATACCGTCATCTTCTGCATCATTAATAGTTGACGCCATAAGATCATCATTATATTTGGGCCTTGCTGAAGTACACGATCGTGATGGCCTTGTCCTTCTAGGAGCATCACTCCTAAATATTTCACCAAAGTTGTAACTATCCATCTCTGAAATTTTTCAACAGTCATCACAAAAATTAATTTCAAGCAACTATAAGGTGGAGACTACCATAGGGACTTATATGAGAGCTAAACATACATCAAAACTATATTATTTCTACTCAAATCAAGCATGCAAACTCACATAAGCTGTCACCTACAGTACCAAAATACTCAAGAAATACTTCACTAAACAAAATTCTACTTGGATCATCGGAGGAGTCACATACCGGAGATCAAATGCACCAAATTTCAGCACAAAAGATGGGCTGAGCAAAGAGATCGAAAAATTTCGAGGAAGAACAGCAAGAACTCGGGTTCCAGGAAGTGTGTTGAGTTTGGGAGGTGAGAGAAGGAACTTTGGCTGGGGAGAGAGTTAGTGGGGGGCCAGGGGCCCACACCATGGGCTGGCGCCACCAGGGGCAGGCCGCGCCACCCTAGGGTGAGCCTGCCTGGTAGGTCCCCCTGGGGTCTCCCAGGTGGCTTTCTGCCTCATTTTTTATGTAAAAAATTTATTATAATTTTTCGAGAAGCTTTATTTTTTAGATATTTCCAGAATTTTAATAATTAATAAAAACCGGGAAAACAAAAGTGAAAACGTGGAAAACAAAACAAAAACCAGAACTACAGAGGTTCTATGACACTTTAATGAAAGAATATCCAAAGAAAACAAAGGTGGTAGTGGTGAAAACAAAAGTATGGGTGGTGAAAACATGCATAACCTCAGTAATCAGAGTGAAAACATCAGGAAAACATGCATAAGGATGGTGGAAAACATGATTGTACTCAAGTTATAATATGATAACAGAAGTAAACATGGTGAAAACATAATTGGGAAGGTGAAAACATAGTGAAAACATTGCCCATTTCATTTAAAATCATTTTGTTAACAAGGGTGATCAAGTCTTGCTACCAATTTTTTTATATGAAACATAACTTTGTTTCTCACTAAATAATTATGTTACCTCAACCTTTATAGGCATAGTCCCAATCATAATAATTTCATATTCTTTGGGTGGCTTTGGAATAGGACAATAAAATTCTCCAATCTTGATGGTCTCAACATTTTCAATGGAATTTAGACCATATTTTCTATCAACCTTCTTAGGAAAATAAACAGTGTGCTCTTTATCATTAACATTAAAAGTTACTTTTCCTTAATTGCAATCAATAATAGCCCCTGCGGTATTAAGAAAAGGTCTTCCAAAAATAATAGACATATTATCATCTTCAGGCATTTCCAACACAACAAAGTCAGTTATTATCAGACAATTATTAGCAACTTGAACAGGAACATTCTCACATATACCCACAGGAATAGCTATAGACTTATCAGACATTTACAAAGATATATCAGTTGGTATCTATTTTTCTAGGAGGAGTCTTTTATAGAGAGTAAAAGGCATGACACTAACTCCAGCTCCAAGATCACACAAAGCAGTTCTAACATAATTATTTTTAATAGAACAGGGAATAGTAGGTATACCAGGATCTCCAAGCTTCTCAGGAACCTTGCCATTAAAAGAGTATTAGCAAGCATAGTGGAGATTTCCTCATTAGGAATCTTCCTTTTGTTAGAGACAATATGTTTCATATATTTTGCATAAGGAGGCAATTTAATAGCATGAGTTAAAGGAATTTGCAAGAACAAAGGTTTCATCCATTCACAAAACCTGTTATAGTGTTCTTCTTCCTTAGATTTGTGTTTCTTACCAGGGAAAGGCATTGGTTTTTGTACCCAAGGTTCTCTCTCATTACCATGTTTATTAGCAATGAAATCTTCCTTAGTATACTTTGCAGTTTTAGTTTGCTTTTTAGGTTCAGCTACAGGTTCTTCTTTATCGGAAGCATCATTCTTTTCATTACCACTTTCAGTTTCAGCATCAGAGATAGATATACTATTAGGATCTTTAGCAAGTTCATAGGATTCTATAGTAGTTTTATGTTTCTTCTTCTTTTCTTCTTAGTATGAATAACATTATCATTAGTTTTTTGAGAATCTTGTTCAATTCTTTTAGGATGTCCCGCGGGATATAAAGGATCTTGTGTAGCAATACCACTTCTAGTTCTTATTTCATAAGCATGTTTTTCTTTAGAAGCATTAACTATCAAATCTTTTTGCACTTTAGCAAGTTGATCAATTTGAGTTTAAACCATTTGAAAACGTTTAACAAGCATTTTAACATCATTAGAGGTTCTTTCTATAATACCATGCAAATCATTAATAGCTTTAGAGTTTTCCATAAGGTGGTTCTGCACTCTCATATTAAAATTATCTTGCTTAATGACATAATTATCAAATTCACCTAAGCATTGATGAGGAGGTTTTCTATATGGAATATCTCTACTATCAAAATATTGGAGATAGTGTACCTCAATGGATGGTGAGTGAGGGATTGACTTACATAATTCTTCTATAGGTGGAAGAATCTTCACATCTTCAGATTTAATACCCCTCTCTTTAAGAGATTTCTTGGCTTCTCTCATCACTTCATCATTTAATTCAATCATTCCCCACTTCTCAGGTGTTGGTGTAGGTACTGGAGTAGGGGTCGGCTCAGGCTCAACCATAGTCCAATCATCATGATTTTGGCTTATTTTAGCCATTAATTCCTTACCTTCTTCTGGAGTTCTTTGCCTAAAAACACAACCAGCACGACTGTCCAGGTATGTCCTAGATTCAACAGTTAGTCCATTATAGAATATATCAAGAACTTTATTATCTTCTAGCTTATGCCCAGGTGTAGCCCTTACTAAAGAATAGAACCTTGCCCAAGATACATGCAATTTCTCTTCTTCCAGTTGCTTGTAATTAAATATATTTTGCAAAGCATCATGGTGAGCACTAGCGGGAAAATATTTCGTAAAGAAAGCATTAACCAAACCAATAGGACTATCAATAGATCTAGGAGACAAATTGTTAAACCAAGTTTTAGCTTCATCCTTTAATGAGAAATGGAATATTTTAGCAAAAAAGTAGCTACGTTTCTTAAGATCATCAAAGAATAAACTACTCAAAGAGGAGAGCTCATTCATATGTTTCATAGCACTTTCATTTTCAGTTCCACAAAAAGGTTCTTTCTCAACAGTAGATATATAAGATAAATCAAGAGAGAAATCACAATCCTTGTCCCTAATATAAATAGGAGAAGTGGCAAACTTAGCATTAGGAGATAATTTATATTTAACAGCACGACTTTCCATAAGACGTATAGCAGCATCTTTATCCTTCAAAGCATGTATTTCATCAATAAGATCATCACTCGGTTCAATATAGGCATCATCTAAATCATCACTAGGATTCTCTCTAAACTCAGGTGAAAAAACAGGGTTAATAGGGTTTTTATCAGGAGTTTTAGTGTTTGCAATATTTTTAGCTTTAGCAATAGTAGAATCTAAGAAAGGACCGAGAGAACCACTCTCATCAAGCACAAAAGCATCATCAAAAGTATCAGAAGCATTTTCAGATTCAGCAGAAGTAGCATGTGTAGCATGTGGTGGTGTAAGCAGCTTACTCATAACATACGGTGAATCAAGAGCAACAGAGGTGTTCAGAGTTGTACCTCTTATTGTAGTGGTGATGGCTAGGTTGAGACTCCAAGTGCAGAGTGTGTAGCTAGTGGCAAGCCTTTTTCCCCACGAGGGTGACTCGAGGGTTTATATCGAACTCTTGGGGAGCCAGTATTTCAGCAGTTGTCTTCCAAGCTTCCTCCAGGATCCTGCAAACAAGTAGAGAATTTTGTGCCCTCAACCTCACCAAGTGGTTGTAAAGCACAAGGTGTGAGACTTCTAAATTGCAATGCAAAACTGAAAGTAAATGTGCAATAATTAAATCTACTACTAAATGCAAATGAGAAAATAAATATGCAATGGATTGTTTTTGTATTTTTGTGATGCAAGTGGTGATGGAGATAATGTAAATTCGAATTGGAGATGCAAGTAAAGTAAAGTGCAAGTAAAGTAAATTGCAGCAAAGTAACTAGAGTATTTTCTTATATTTAAAATAGGACCGGGGTTCATGGTTTCACACTTGCATTCTCTCAAATAAAGTGGTAGACGGTGGACATAAAGAATTACATGTGAGATTACAATAACATGTTTAACATTGAGTACTTTCATATGGGCATCACGTCCTAGCATAGAGATCTCTACGGTCATATTGATCCCTCTTATACTCCACCAAGATGCGAAATAAATCATAACACCTCGATAATTAAGGAAAAACCAGAGTATAGCTTTAAGCAATGTGACATGAAGTTGAAGTAAGAGCTTGCTAGATCTAGTCATGGAGATTGATTAGTGTCACTTCAAATCCCCGGTAACAAGGTACTCCTTTTTATCCCTAGTGAGGTAACTAAGAAAGGTTTAACAAAACCTAAGTGGATCGCTGAACTTCTGTCACTTTCACAGCACTAGCCACCCCCCCGTTACTCCATCTAATGCACCCATCACCCCACACACGCTCTCAAGAACTAGATTGATCAAAGCTAGCAAATAAGAACGGGGTACATAAGATACATCTACTCAAATAACTCAAGAGAAACAATTGCAATCTCAGATTCAATAACTCATAGAAAAGATCCACCACATAGGAATTACAACGGTGCCCGTAATCATGTGAGGCAGCTCATACGGATCTAATTAGTGAAGCACATAGATAGAGAGAGAGATACAAGTGCTACTTCCACAAACCCATAGCCCTAGGGTGGACTACTCCCTCTTCATGGAGATGTCGATGGAGATGACGTTGGAGGGGTAGGAGATCACACCGGCGGCGCCCCGCCGGAGTTTTCCCCCTCCAATCTGGAACTTCTGGTCTCTGTTTCGGTGTTTCGGTGTTTCGGCGGCGCTCCCCTCCGTAAGGGTACGGGGGACCCTTTTTATAGTTGGTTTTAGGTCAAGACGGAGTCGGTAAGTCGAAGATGGAAGGAATTGGGGCCACAGGGGCCAAAAGGGGGCCTCTCACGCGGCCAAGGAATCTGGCCGCGTGGAGGGTCCTCTTTTGGGCCTCCTTGCCCAATTCTCGTGGATCCTTCGCCCGCAAGTCTTCTCCTTCCAAGAAAATGACCCCCGCAGATTTTCAGTTGATTTCGCGGAAGTTTGCCCCCTGAAACGTCAAAAATATAGAAAACGGGGTTTCTGACAGGCAGGGTTAATTCCATAAAAGTTGGGGGACTTTGTAATTTAACCCCAGAATACTATAAAACATTGAATTATACCCTTATATGATGCAATATGTAATAGAAAACCATGTGAAAATATGCATTTTACATGCATCAACATCCCCAAGCTTAACCCATGCTCGTCCTCGAGTATGAAGGTGATAAAACTAAGATGGGTTTTGCATATTGAAACAATCATGGGATATCAAGGAGGATTATTCATGCTACATATAATCTAATGATTAATACTAGAAATAAGTAGCAATATACAATTCATGTTGTAAGAAATATCAAATATGCAAGCAAAGATGCTTCATGAAAGTTCACAAAGTGTATAATGAAATAAAAGCACTATGGACCAAATGCATACACAAAATGAAAAATAAAATCCTATATTGGTCAAAGAATAGCAAAATGGAGAATAGAAAATATGGTGGACACTTTGGACAAAACTGAGTAGAGGTAAAACATGATCAAGTCTTATTTAGCCTCTAAATTATTCAACTAAAATTACTAATTGAAATGTGGTATCCATTGATCTAGGACTCTCATTGTCCCTTTATCACTAGCATCTTAAAATTGTGAGTATTGAAGTAATGAGAATGACAAGGTGGTTGAAAGCCTCATGCCCCGTGAGTGTGAAAACCTACTCCATGATTACTCAACTCAAGATTCCTAATAAGCTTTGTACAATCATAATAAGTATTAATGACATCATAGAGAACCGCAAAGAGGTACCGCTTGCCCCATGACATGGAAACAAGCCCATGTTACAATGACAAGATGAACAAATGGAGTAGTCTCATCATCCTTTTTATTTTCATTCACTATTATGCATAGCTTCTTATTTTATTATAGGATGTGTTGTAGAGTCACTCAAGCTGTAAGTAAATTTCCACCATGATAAATCATGGCTTGGGTTAGCGGCCCAATGCGTTTCTCTAGTCATATAGATACTTACTCATCAAAACTTACTATTCCTCTATTTCATTTCGGCATGGCAGGAGTCCAAAAACAAAAGTACATGATATCAATCAAATGTAAATTTTTTGTGCAATGTTGAAAGCTTTCCGGTGATACACGTTTATAGCTAGCTCCCAACCACGCACTTGTCAAACTTAAAACTTGTGGCTCCCATTATTGGGTCATGTTTATTAGATACATAAAGAGTAAAGTGTGCCTTCAAAAGTTCGTGAGAGTTCTATCCCAAGTTCAACCCATGACAATTAATAAAGTGAATATCTTAATTTAGAACATAAATAACACAATAACATGGTGAACATACTTGGAATAGCTATGAAACTAATGGGAAGATATGGTGGACTCACTGGAAATACTTGGCTAAGGAGTGTTGGAAACAAGTTTTTACTTGTTGGAATTTTTAAATTTTTGGGCTAGCAAGAGGGAGATAGTTGACCAGCTACTATGCATGCATATGTCCATAGAACTACTCATTTCATGAAAAACTAAATAAACCTGCAATTAACATCAAGGACATGAATAAGAGATAGCTCAAGACAACATTATTGCAAATTTCTACACATAAAAAGCCTATAAATCATGCAAACATATGTAGCTCTTCAAATCAACCATGGCATCCCTATTACAAGTCATAATACTAGCATCTAATACATTCCAACCCCAAACTCCAGTAGCTCAATCTCATATAAAATGATGGTGGTCTTATCAAAAAAAAAAAACTAGACGCTTCAAGTCTCTACGATAAATGTTTTGCTTAGAAAAACAGAAAGTAGACGTGTGCTAACCAAAAGAGTGTAGCTCCAGTGGGGTGTTCATCACATCCCCAATCTTATGGATTTCACCATTCTTGGATGTCTTGAGGCGCAGCTCCTCTATTCCCTGTGAAAAAACTTCACAAAACATGTTTCTCCCATTTTTTTCTGTGGGGTGAGATTAGTAAGGACAAACAAATCACATGCTTGCTGTGCAAAATTCCAAATCAAATGCTCCAGTAGATAGACAATAAGGTTCATTATGTTTTATGTTCACTCTCTTGCTTGAAAGAATCATGGAAATTCTATTCCCAAGCCCAAAGAGTGCATAAAACAAAAGAAGGCAGAATCTGTCCATAAAAGCAGCAGCAGCAAAACGAACATTTTTCCCTAATCTAGACTCGTCAAAAAATTAAGCCAATTATTGTGCTAACAGAGGACGAAAAGTTGCAGAACATACTAAAAAATTAGCTCAATCCGACATACCAATAAAAAACGTAAAATCATACGGTGAGCAGACTCGTGCTGAAACAGAAATTTCATGCACTAGGATAGCAACTTATAAGTCCAAATGGGTTTGGCTTGACTCTTTATTGAAAACTCCAGAATTAAAACAAAAAAAAACTAGTCTCTTGAGACAGCAAGATGACACTAGGAAAATCCAAACAAAAACAACCGGGTTGCCTCCCGTAAAGCGCTTTCTTTATAGCCATATAGCTAGGCTTTACTTACTTGATAATCAAGAGGGATAAAGCTCATGAGGGTGCTTGTTCTTCAGTGTGCCCCTCTTTCTTGGGAAGTGCTCCATGCTTTTCTTGTGAGGGAACTGAAACTTTACATTCCCTTTCTTGGAGTCTATGATTGCACCTGTAGTACGAAGAAAAGGTCTACCCAAAATAATAGGACTAGGGGATTTATCCCCCATATCCATAATAATGAAATCAACGGGTACGAAAGTCATGTGCAATTCAATCATAACATCTTTTACTTGTCCTACAGCATGTTTAGTAGAGTTATCAGCAAGGACAAATTCACGTGAGCACTTTTCTAAATTTTCTAGTTCTAGCAATTCATATAATTCTTTAGAAAGTACCGATACACTAGAACCTAGATCTAACATAGCATGGTGAATTTCTTTTCCAATTAAAACTAGCACCTTGGGGATCCATGCATACCCAAGCTTAGGAGTTATCATGGCCTCATTCTTGTACCTAGCAATTTTTTCTTGCAAGACATGATTAGCAATATAAGATCCAAAGCCAGGTTGATTAACATTTATAGTGGGATCACTAGCAAATTTTTGTAGAGTAGAAATAAGTTCTTGCAAGCTACTTTTTTCTAAATCAAGCAATGGATCCTTAATTTCAGTAAGCATCATAATTTCCTCTACTTTTCCTTTTCTATTATGCATATTAAAAATCTCATAGCGATCATCAAAAATATCCTCGGGTACTTCAGCCTTTTTTAAGCTCTCTTTAGTTCTAACCTCTAAGAGAAAACTTTCAAGAAAAACATGGGTATTTGCAGCATTAGTACTAGTAAAAGATCCCCCACATTCATTATCTAAAAAGGCTCTAGAAGTTTCAGAAAGTCCCTTATAAAACATATGCATAAGTATCCAATCTCTAAAGCCATGCCCTATTCCATATGCTCTACTTCTAAATCTCTCCCATGCTTGTATCATTGATTCATCCTTTTCTTGTTTAAAGGTAATGAGCAATTGTTTAACATTGTAATTCTTTTCAGCATGACAAAACCTTTCAATAAATGCAGCCCTTAAGTTGAACCAAGTAGTAAAATTGCTAGGAGGCCATCTTAATATCCAATCTAATGCTTTGCCTCCTAGTGAGTAGGGAAAGAGTTTAACTTTAGTAGTGTTGATGTTTGCATGATTCAAGTTCAAAGTTTTACATCTTTCATAAAATTTCTTAAGATGGAACAAAGGGTCTTCTTTAGGCTTTCCATAGAAACGAGATTCATAAATCATTTTAATAACACTAGGATCTACCTCTAATTTTTCAACGGGAATATTTAGCTCTTGAGGGAAATTCCTAACACTGAATGGCCAATAAGTTCTCTGCTCCATTTTCCAAGTTTTTATGTAGTTTTTAATTTTTTATGCAAAACTGAAAAGTAAAGTAACTAGGCAAATTCGAAATACTAAAATAAACTAGATAACTAAATGCAAAACTAAAATGCAAACTAAAATAAAATATGCAAGACAAAACAAAAACAAGAACAAAAACAAAAACAAGACAAGAAACAAAACAATCTACTTGAAAGAAGGTGGAGATAGAAAGGACGGTACTCACGTAGGTGCAACCTCCCCAAGCTTAGGTGTTTGCACACCTTGTTGGTGATGAAGATTTCTTGTGAGCTCCCTTGGACAACTCCTTCATCTATGGCTCCCCGACAACGGCGCTAGAAAAACGCTTGATGGCTAGGTTGAGACTCCAAGTGCAGAGTGTGTAGCTAGTGGCAAGCCTTCTTCCCCACGAGGGTGACTCGAGGGTTTATATCGAACTCTTGGGGAGCCAGTATTTCAGCAGTTGTCTTCCAAGCTTCCTCCAGGATCCTGCAAACAAGTAGAGAATTTTGTACCCTCAACCTCACCAAGTGGTTTTCAAGCACAAGGTGTGAGACTTCTAAATTGCAATGCAAAACTGAAAGTAACTGTGCAATAATTAAATCTACTACTAAATGCAAATGAGAAAATAAATATGCAATGGATTGTTTTTGTATTTTTGTGATGCAAGTGGTGATGAAGATAATGTAAATTCGAATTGGAGATGCAAGTAAAGTAAAGTGCAAGTAAAGTAAATTGCAGCAAAGTAACTAGAGTGTTTTCTTATATTTAAAATAGGACCGGGCTTCATGGTTTCACACTTGCATTCTCTCAAATAAAGTGGTAGAAGGTGGACATAAAGAATTACATGCGAGATTACAATAACATGTTTAACATTGAGTACTTTCATATGGGCATCACGTCCTAGCATAGAGATCTCTACGGTCATATTGATCCCTCTTATACTCCACCAAGATGCAAAATAAATCATAACACCTCGATAATTAAGGAAAAACCAGAGTATAGCTTTAAGCAATGTGACATGAAGTTGAAGTAAGAACTTGCTAGATCTAGTCATGGAGATTGATTAGTGTCACTTCAAATCCCCGGTAACAAGGTACTCCTTTTTATCCCTAGTGAGGTAACTAAGAAAGGTTTAACAAAACCTAAGTGGATCGCTGAACTTCTGTCACTTTCACAGCACTAGCCACCCCCCGTTACTCCAACTAATGCACCCATCACCCCACACACGCTCTCAAGAACCAGATTGATCAAAGCTAGCAAATAAGAACGGGGTACATAAGATATATCTACTCAAATAACTCAAGAGAAACAATTGCAATCTCAGATTCAATAACTCGTAGAAAAGATCCACCACATAGGAATTACAACGGTGCCCGTAATCATGTGAGACAGCTCATACGGATCTAATTAGTGAAGCACATAGAGAGAGAGAGATACAAGTGCTACTTCCACAAACCCATAGCCCTGGGGTGGACTACTCCCTCTTCATGGAGATGTCGATGGAGATGACGTTGGAGCCTTGGAGGGGTAGGAGATCACACCGGCGGCACCCCGCCGGAGTTTTCCCCCTCCAATCTGGAACTTCTGGTCTCTGTTTTGGTGTTTCGATGTTTCGGCGGTGCTCCCCTCCGTAAGGGTACGGGGGACCCTTTTTATAGTCGGTTTTAGGTCAAGACGGAGTCGGTAAGTCGAAGATGGAAGGAATTGGGGCCACAGGGGCCAAAAGGGGGCCTCTCACGCGGCCAAGGAATCTGGCCGCGTGGAGGGTCCTCTTTTGGGCCTCCTTGCCCAATTCTCGTGGATCCTTCGCCCGCAAGTCTTCTCCTTCCAAGAAAATGACTCCCGCAGATTTTCAGGTGATTTCGCGGAAGTTTGCCCCCTGAAACGTCAAAAATATAGAAAATGGGGTTTCTGACAGGCAGGGTTAATTCCATAAAAGTTGGGGGACTTTGTAATTTAACCCCAAAATACTATAAAACATTGAATTATACCCTTATATGATGCAATATGTAATAGAAAACCATGTGAAAATATGCAAAATTCATCTATGCATTTTACATGCATCAAGTGGATGGTAATATAGGAAACTTTCCATCATGAGACTTACCCATGATGAATGATTGGCAGTAGATAATAATACTCTCCGGTGAGCTCGCAAATAAAGTTGTGCTCCCCGGCAACGACGTCAGAAAATAGTCTTGATGACCCACAAGTATAGGGGATCGCAACAGTCTTCGAGGGAAGTAAAACCCAAATTTATTAATTCGACACAAGGGGGGCCAAAGAATATTTGTGAGCCTTAACAAGTGAGTTGTCAATTCACCTACACCTGAAAGTACTTTTGTTCGCAGTGGTTTATCACTAGTAACAGTTTTATAGTAGCAGCAGTAGTTAAATAACAGCAGCATGGAATGGAAACAACAACAACAGTAGTGTTTGAAGTAAACAGCGGATTAAATATTGTACGCATAGGTATGGATGAATGGGCGTTGCATGGATGGTCGATGGAGAGGAGATGATGATGACGATGGCGATGATCTCCTCCACTTCCTCGTCCCGGCGGGGTGCCAGAACAGGAACTTCTGATCCCCGAATCGAGGTTCGGGACGGCGGCGGCGCTCTGTTGTGTTTCTATGGAATATGACGTACCCCCTCTGGTTTTAGGGTTGGAGGCTACTTGTAGTCGAAAGGGGAGTCTGAGGGGGGTCCTGGGGGGCCCACACCCTATGCCGGAGGACTTTCCATATAGGGGAGTAGTGCCAGAGGGGGGGAATTTCCTCCTGTGGGGAACCATAATTTTAGGGGATGCCAGGTTGGACCCATGGTCTCAAAATATGCACTAGATTTCCCTGGGGATTTTCCCTAATATATTTGAGAAATAAATGAGGTGGAAAAGTGGGAAAAATAAAAAGGAAATAAACAAAGGAGGAGGGGGTTGGACTCCACCTAGAAGTCCAATCCAAAATATCCTGGGAGTCTTGGTGCGGCCAAGGGAGGGAGAGGAAAAGCGACCCCCTCCCCCCCATTGAAGGTTCCCTCCTTGTCCCACTATATAATCCTTCCCCTCCCTCATTGTTTACACACACAATTGTCTTTTGGGCTATTCTCTCTCTCTCTCTCTCTCTCTCTCTCTCTCTCTCTCTCAAAACTAGAGATCTAATTAGAGACACTCTAATTGAATTAGAGCCTCTAATTAGAACCCGTCTAATTGTATTAGTCTCTAATTAGAAAATCTCTAATTGAATTGGATCTTCTGATTAGAGACCCTCTAATTGGTATAGGGCTTCTTCTAATTGGGAGATGATGACTATCTTCTATCGATCAAACCTGGCCATAATCTCTCTCCCTCTCTTTCCCATGTGTTGGTACTTCTCCACCTCAATTGCAAATCTACGGTGCCTAGTCCTGGACGACGAAGTGCTACAGGATTTTGACGGACATATGTGTGCAAGCTCTTAGAGGGGTAACATGTGATACCGTTACTCTTCTGGATCCAGAAGGTGGGATACAGGGAATCCGCAACAGTCCCACCGCTAGGCTTAGTCGTGGACTCTTCATCAGGCATCACCGATATCATCATCGACACTTGTCACATCCCAATTTTGGAATACTTGATAACACAGTTGTTTTGCTAATTGCTTGACAATTAATCTTTGGTTGTATTTGTTTGAGTGCAACTAAACAAACTAATTATATAAACTTGCAAACTTAGAAAGATAGCAAAGCAGTGAACTAAAAATATTCAACATATTGTTCCAATGACCTTGACAATATTTTCTAAAGTAAATATTGATCAAAGATTTTTCCAAATCTATCTTATGAATCTACTACTTGTTGAATATTATTCCAAAGCCTAAATTAAGAAAGAGGAAACACTAAATAATTTCCCTAAAAGATTATCAGAAAAAGAGGCATTCTTAAATGCTTCACCAAAATATTATCAAATGTTTTTCCAACCTTGCAATATTAAAAACAAAGGTATTGGAGAGAATTGACTTGCTATCTCTAGTCACATAAATATTTTGGCAAAGCTTTGTTAAAGAATAGCCAAGTGCCTTATTAAATAGAAATTCCAATATTTCCAGAAACAGAAAACTAAAACAAGTTACTATTGGAAACTTTCTTAAAATGATTTGAAATTCATACCATTGCTTCCTTATATCAAATAAGGAACACACACCAGAGGAGACCAAAAATTGAATCCATTAAAGTCCTGAAAACATGAGTTTTCTCCACAGCAACATTTGGGATTTTGAACAAGTTTGTTCTACAAACTTTTTCCAAATTCCATGAAATAAATACCACATGCTCTATATCGTAAATAAGGATGAAAACCAAAAGGGCATAAGTTTTTGAATAAATTAAGTTGCCAAAAACCCCTGTTTTCTTGATAGCACCTTTTTTGAAATTTGAACAAGTTTGTTCTATGAAGTAACTCAAAATGACTTGAATTTTCTACCACATAAGGAACACATCAAATAAGGAATGTGTGCCAAAAATTATCATTTTTGGAAGCTCCTAAGTATGTTAATAAATTCAATGTCCATTTATGTAAGATTTTGAATTTGAACAACTTTGAATTATCAAGTTTAGGCAAATGAGCCAATTTTAATATATGTTGTACATCTCAACTAATTAGAATTTTGGGCAAAAGGATTTAAAATTTTGACTTTGTTTGCTTGGTGAAAACATCCATTTTCAGAGAGGAAAAGGACCTACTTGTAAATACCCAGGGACCAAATTGTTATCCTAGTCACACATGTCCTTCTTCTTCCTGTAGATGATGCAGTAGAGGGCATGGCTGCCCATGCTTCCATTGCTTCGAAGGTAAGCCATCTAGGTGTTTAAAACCCCTCAAGTGCATCTCTACCTGCCCCCTCTCTCTCCCCCCCACTCGAGCTCCTCTCTCTACTGTACAAAAAGCCCAATTCCGAAACCCTAGCCCTACACTTCGCCGTCGTTCCAGCCGGTAGAGAGCACGCCGCCGGCAGCCGTTGAGCCCTACCTCTTCGCCTTGCCATGGTAGACCTCTCTGCAGAAGGAATCGGGCCAAAGCGCCGTGTGTAGCCCGCGCCGACCGTTTTTCTCTCCGAGCTCGACGAGCTCCGGCGAGACATTGCCGCTCCCTCGCCCCTCCTCCGACCTCTCCGAGTGTCTCCTCGAGTTCACGGTGAGCGTGCGAGTCCCCCCGACCCTTTTCCCCTCTCTCTCTCTCCCTCCGAGTCGACGCCGGGCCGTGGTCCATTTCCGGCCACCGCGGGCGCGCTGTCGCCGCCGCCCTCCGGCCAATCCCGGGAAGCGGCGCTGCCTTCATTCACTTCCCCTCGATGAGAGCAACGTGTTGGTACTTTTATTTTGCGAAATGGCGTCCGAAATCGCTGGATCTTTGCTCGCCGAAGACTCACCCGCCGGCGAGTGAGGTCACCGTGACGCGCGCACGGCGTCATCGTCTCCTGACCCCGCGCATGTGAGTCAAACTGGCCGGTGGCCCCAGCGCTCGCCTGCGTGGCAGCCGCGTGGCGGTCTGGCCCGCGAGTCAGCGACTCGGGCTAGATCCCTCGTGGTAGATTAGATCTGGCCGGCCCATATTAGCAGATCTGGCCCAAGTCTGGTTGTTTTCCATTTAATTTTTGACAGAAAAGTACATGGTTACTTTTAGCTCTAAAAGCCAACCTAAAAGATGTTGTTGAGCAAGACAAAATTCACAGTGGTACACCAACAAAATCTAAACCACCTCCAACTTGTAGATCTACTTTTGGATGTATATTTTTGAAATGAAAAATGATTTGGCAACAGGTACCAGAAATAGAAAAATGAGCACCATTTTTATTTCACAACTCAGAATGAAGTGAAGCCAATTGCATTGGAAATCCCTTGAAATTTCCTAACTGAAGAAATTAACCTTGCTTCCAAATTCATTGTATTTTTGAAATGGCATGCAAATTGGTAAAACACCAGAGAGCACTTTGGTGATTTTTATAAATTAATTAAAAGATGAATTTTGATGCAAACCAAATTGGATGGTCTTGTATATGTTTATTACTATCCAAACCTAGAAGGGTTTAATTTTTAGAGCATCCTAGAAAATTTTGTGGACAGATCCTTGTTTTGCATATTTCTGCCATTTTGGCATTTTAGGTAATTAAATTGTGTGATTATATTTTTGTGTTTCCATATTGCTTTCTAGCATGTAAAAGTTTTGTGAACTTGCTTTCTAAGTATTACTTAGCTATTTTATCATGTTAGAATGTGTGGACTTGAGTTGAGAAGAAATAGGATTTATATTAATATCATATGTTCATCTCTAGTTTATTACTTGCATATAATTTTTGAATGATTAATTTGTGTGCAAGTGATTGAATTGTTGTGTTGAGATATTAGATTCAGTACCATTTTGGTACTTATATTTTGTTAGTATCACCTCTGCTAGCTTGCATTTGAGTTGGTATAAAAGCATGAGTAGCTTAATCATTACTATGAGAATGTTATGGAAAAATTCCCTCATGTGTGGAATTTTTGACATAAGAATTTGTGGTTGAGTAGCCACATATTTTTATGTTGTATTCATAGGACCAGTAGCATTTTGATAAGGTTGTTATGAGTACTTGACCCCTAAAGTTTTCACATGTGTGAAAACAATAGCATGAGTATCATTACCTTGCTTGTTTTTAGCACCCTATTATTTTCTGCTAGTATTGTTATTGCACTAGGTGCTAGTTTAGGTTTTTGCTAATTGTTGTCAAGTGTGACCAGAGGCTTTGTGACCTCTTAATGCTTTGTTATGCTAGTGGAACACCCACTGGTTTAATTGCATTTTTGGTGGAAACATTATTTCCCCAAACTAGATGCATTTCTCTTATGTAGTTTCATAACTAATGAGTGCCTAGTATTTTTGCTTTGGGAATTTTTGTGCTAAACAAAAATGGGTATGCTTCTTTTTGTAAGTGGTTGTAATCATGTGTGGCTTGCTAGGAAAATTCCATTTTTGGAGTGTTGTTTGATTCCTCTAGTAATGCCCTTTTTATTACCACTAGTATATAGGAGTTGCCCTGCAAAATGATACCTTGTTTTATCCAATGGGATATTTTTGTTATAGCAAGTATAGATGTTTTTCACTCCTGTTTTTATGACATGGACCCTCTGGTTGTATTTTAATTACTTGATTGAAATGCATCCATTGATTCTTCATGTTTGAGTAGTACTAGTTTCCTTAGCAGTTTTTGTGTTAAATTATTTTTCCTGCCAACCTGTGTTTGGTAGATGTTTATGTATCCTTGCATAAGGACATGTTTTCATTTACCATTATGATAACATGGTTCCTTGTTTGCATTTTAGTATTTTACTTGTTATGCATGCTTGCATAGCAAACCCTTAGTAGAAGCATGTCTATAGGATTCCTCCTTTTTAGCCATTGTTTCTATTGTTCTCACTATGAGAAATTGTGTGTTTTGTGATGAGTCTATTACCTTGTTACACTTGTGTAGGCTCACTGATTTGCAAAAGTAATTTTTACAAATCATGTGGTTCATTTATTCTTGATGTCAATTTAGACTCAGTAGAATAGCTACCTTTTTCTTTTTGTTGTTTGGTTGATAGACCCATTGCCATGATTAATGTGGTGCATGTTTTATATACTTTTAGTAGTCTCACCCTTGTGAAACTAAGTATATTTTGGGTTTATTAATATCTTGGTATGAGAGTGGCACACCCACTGAATCCATGATATTAAGGTTGTGAGATATGTCCCTCCAACCTTAAGTTGTCTTATTAAATGGCATTTCTGCCAAGTAGGATTGTTTGATTGTTTGCCTCAATTAATAATTGAGTGATTTTGTTATTATTAGATTTCCTTGCTGTATGGATTGTTATGTATGGTTGCTTGCCTTGATTGGTTCTGAATGTGTGTCCTTTATTCTCTTTACGACGTTAGAAAACGAAGAGGAAGGAAGTGTCGGGAAGCTCTGTTTCAAGTTCCAGTCACTCCAAAACCAGGGACACAAGGAGATACCAGGCAAGCCATCCTGATGCTTGCTGATACAATACTTATCATTATCTATCATGCATGCTTTACCTCTGAAGTTTTACCAAGAACTTGATTATCAAAACTATTTTTGAGGTGGAAATTACTAGTATACTATTATATAGGTTACTATCATGCCAGTAGTTAAACTTGGTAATACCAAGCCCATAAGCCACCATATGGTATTTATTACCATCAAATATACTAGTCCCTATGTGGACACCCTAAAATTGTGATTCTACAAAATAAAGGCTTTACGGAAAAACCCGGAGAAAAGGCGGATCCTTGTTCTCCGGAGGAATGTGGAAGTGGTCATTTTTGAGAAAGTGGTGTTTTCAAAAATGACACATAACCTAGTCTTCGCCGGACAACCTTTACCGTACTGCCACTCTACCCCAACATGGGCACGGGGCTTAACTTGAAGTTTGTCCTTGTTAGTGTGTGTTCTATCTCAAACGCTATAAGGGACGGAATCCCTTGAACCGAATTGTTGTCAAGAGTTGAGACATAAAAAGTGTGGGATTAATTTTCCCTCCGGTCGCATCAGTTGAGGCATCCTGGCTGGCAGAGATTAGCTCGGTGCCGGGGGTGACCGGTAAAACTCAACTGAGAGATAGACACATTCTAGTTTGAACATAGTGGATGGTTATGATCAGATACCTGATGTTTACATACTGTTGTTACAGTCCGTGATTGTTCACGGGAGGTGTACTGGATCTGGTGGATGTGTACACCTCTGCAGAGTATAACTTTTTCGAAGAAGCCGCGTCCTCGGATATGGACAGTTGAATGGCCATGTAGCTAGCATTGTGTCAATGTTTTCAAAAAGGAAGTTTTTGAAAAGGAATTTTGGAAAGGAAGTGTTGAACTTGTGAAGTTCGGAAAGGAAATGGAAACTTATACCGTGGAGGTATCATCGATGATGAAAAGCCAGATGATGTTATACAAAACAAAATGTTTTGCAAACAAAACCTTTTCTACTCTAAGCAAGAATTCTGGAAACTGATTCCAAGAAGTTTTGCAAAGAGAAAATATTCTTTAACAAAACTTTACAAAACCTCTTGTACATGTGAGATCTACAAGAGAAATAAAACTATATATTATTTTTCTTCTGAAGTATCTTCTTCAACGAAGATACAGATAAACCTGACTGCAACTGTGGTGTCATCATATATGAACACCATTGATAGTGAACCATATTTATAGCCTACCTATTCCACCATATAAGCATATTTGCATGTTTAGTAAGTGACATGATGGATGTCTTGCTGAGTACATTCAAATGTACTCATTATGGTGTCGCCCCTGGTATCTACTTGCCAGACTTTGAGAAGGAGCCTCCGAAGGATATCTATGAAGAGAAGTACGGAGTTGACGGCTTTGCGAACTAGGATCGTCTCCGGGTCAGCAGCCTGTAGGTTAAGGCGTGACTTGGGCTCAACTACGTTTGTGTTTTAATTGTCTTCCGCTGCGTTTGTTAAGTTGCCTGCCCTTGTGGCAGTTGTGTTAAACTTGATCATGTGATCATGTGTGTAATACCTTTATGTATTCGTGTAATGGATGATGTATTTCTGTATGCCAACTGTGTATGTTGTTCACGACTGATCTTTCTGGGATCGTGAATGTATGCATACGGAGGGTTTCAGACTGCCGGTCTGGGGTCCTTACAGAGTTGGTATCAGAGCCATCCTGACCTTAGGAGACCTTAGTTAGCATGGACGTCAGATAGGAAAGAAAAGCATTTTTGAGTAAAAACCTATTTACTATCTACATTATTTTTATCTAAGGGAATTTTAGTATATTTTCCCCTCCTTCTGATCTTTTCAAAAGATTCTAAATGCATATCAAGGGCGTCCTTGAACAGTGGTTCGAAGGGCGGGCCTTACAGAATTGGTATCTCTCTCGGTTAAGAGTTTATTTCTTACTTGTTTGCAACTGCTCCGCTCTGTTTTTGAAACATCTCTCGTCTTTGAAGTTTTCTGTCCAGAAAATAGTTGGAGTTTCAAAAACAGATTGTTGCATAAAGTTTTATCAAAACTTTACTTCTATTTATCTTGTTTACATACAAAAAACTTGTATACTTGCCGATGTCCCGAGAAGACCAAAATAATTGCATGACTCTACAGTGATGATGGTCAGAAGTAGATATAGTTCTTCAGCCACTTCTAGGATTTTTGGATCAGTCTAGTTTGGAGTAATTTAGCGATGACCCCATGAGTCGCCTCCCCTGACGTAGCTCCAATGGAGCCTTGCTTGTGTGTTATGGCTTGCTTATGTGTGTCCGTAGGCCTTTGTGCTATTGTGTGGTGTAGATTTTGATTCATCTAGGGTTCTATATGTTTGCGGAGTGCTCAAATTTTGCAAATTTGTGATTGCTCCGCTCTTGTTTTTGAATCGCCTCTTGTTAAAATTTTGCAAGCAAAAATGTTTGTGTAGTATTCAAAAACAAGAATTTGTTGCTTAGACTTATACTTATTTTCGCTTCATAATGCGACCCGTCATGAACCACCACCATCTCCCCCACAATTAATGAAAGCACCGTTGTGCCTAATAATAGAGGACCATCGAGCCACACGAGCTGATAGCATTGCTACCAGTGATGCACTCCAACAGATAAAGCTCCAACAACGACAACCCTCAAAGGAGAAAATGCGTGAAGAAAACCAACCACTACTGACCCAAAACCTCTATGTTTTGTCTGTTTGCAAAAGACTCTTTTTACCCTGTTGGCTAAATGTTGCACATCTTCTTTATGTTCCCTTTTAAAAAGACCAAACAAGAGAAATCCCCTTTTAAAAGTTATATACCTCCCTCCTCTGGAGAAAGGTGCAAAAGAAGTCTTCACATGCCATGATGCCAACCCCCTAAAAAGCAAATCAAAAGAGCACAAATCAATATCCGACGTATGGCGCTAGTCGTATCTTGCCGGACAAACATAATTAAATAGAAAGCTAACAAGACTAACATGCTTGGTCTAAACTTAGGTTGACACCTAACCAAAGCATGTAAACCACTGACAACTCTTTCTAAACCAAGGAATTAAGTGACTTAAGACACCTTTTAATCTAGTTGGTAAAAAAGGAGAAGTCACGAGAAAATAAAATGATGACCTATTCGTTTACTAGTCAATAGGATATCATGTGTATCTACTTTGGAAACCAAATTTTAATAATACATTGTAGTTACTATGAAATTCGGGGTTTAGAAATTAAGTGAACGATGGAACGGTTGTGATAGATATAGGAAACAACAGTTTTCCTGTTTTAGTCTCTTTGTGTGCTCTTGATTGAAATAAATTTGTGTTTTATTCAATCTTGCTTCCTAACTTATATGGAGTTGTTAGGACTTGTTATTATGTTGTTTTATTACAATAAATCTACCCTAGAAAGTGTGTGCATGATTGAAACCTCGAATAAAAATTAAATAGCATTTGTTACCTTCTAGTTTATTATTTGGAAATATTGTGAGAACTAGATCTGTATATACTTTCGTAGTAGATTTTGTGCTATGTGTTCTTTGAGTCAAGTAACATTTAGGTACTGTTATTTTGATGCTTGTACCTATGTTATCTTGCATGTCTCTTAATAGTAAAGCACGTGTAAGCATTGCTATCAATATGCACTAGTATTGTTTCACTAGATTAAATAGCCTTATATTTTTATCTTGTATGCAAAGATTTTCATGAGTAACCAGAGGCTTAGTACCTATTTTTCCTTGGTATTAGTAGGACATAGCCCACTGGTCCTATTGCATTTTGGCTTGAGGATGAAAAATCCCCAACCATACACATGTGTAAAAATAGCATGTTTCACTATGTGATTGATTTCTATTTTCCACCATGGAAAATATAATTGTTTCTTTTCACTTATGCAAATGAGAAGTTTATTTCTTGTTAGTAAATACTAATATGTTTAGGTGTGATCCTTTCGTTAGCATAATATTCCTTAGGGGTATCATGTTAAGAAATGTTTCACTATCGTGTGCTGAAATTAAATTGTTCGCAAATAAAATAAATTCCTCTTGATTGGTAGATTGTTTGTGAATGATTTTAAATTGATTGTATGGATTTTTGAAAAGGTTTAGATAACTTTTCATTAATTACATAGCTACTGGTTGTGTGAGTTATACCTTGCTTGTTTGCTAGTAATTGGTTAAAGAAAACAGAAATTGCTAGAAGAAATTTCTGCATGTTTAATAGTTGTATCATGGGATTGTTTTGATGTTTGTGCTTACTAACATGAGTAAGTTTTGTGTACTGTTATTAGGTACACTTATATTCATGACTTACTTGTTTAAGTTTAAACATCATGATAGCATTGTTTGCTTCTCTAGCGCGAAAACTAGTGTCACCACTAGAAAATGGTGATTTTTGCTCTAGTATTAACCTCTTTTTATTTTATGAGTATATGTGTTGATATAGCATGTTTAGGAAGTTATTACTTCTTTTATCATGCCATGAATTATTTAGTTGCATGTTCTATGGTTATAGGATATGATTATCTCTTATAGCATGCTGGTGTAGATTTTTCATACTAGTGTGTTATCTGTGCAGTCCTGTTTCTTTTATGCCTGTGTAATAGGAGTTTTTATCTTGTGTAAAGATGGTGTTTTAGAATATCTTTATGATTGTATTCATTGGTTTTTAGCTACTGGTTGTTTGCTAATTGTTCACGATTGATGGATTCCAAAACCCCTAATAAACAATAACCTAGTGAATAAATAGTCTATTCATCTGCGGTGTTGTTTGCTTGCTTATTGGATTTTGTTTAAATGTTTTACCTTAGCATGAGTTTATACTGGTGTTATGATTGTGCTTAAGAGTATCTTATGAAACTAAAACATCCAACTAAAATCATGAACGTATTAAGTGATAGATGCTTATGGTGAGTAATAACCACTGCCATAGGTATTGTTCTGTCTGTTTATTTTACCTTAGCAACCTAACATTTGCACCCACAAGCTATATTTTTTAGCTTCTTATATACCTTGTTATGAGAGTGGTACACCACTCCATATGTGGTATGTAATATGTGGGATATAGCTAGGAACTCATGTAATAATTAACGGTTCATTTCCAGGTAGTTCTGCACTAACCTTAATTTTGGTTCAAACTAGGAAACAAAAGTTTTGGACCTAAAACAAGTACTGGTGTACTTCTTTTAACAGTGAATTCACTAATTTAGGGATGTACCCCACCTCCCAAGAAAAGTCAAAGGGGGGAAGCACCGGCACTCCAACACTAACATTGTGTTTGTTGGCCCTCCCTTAGTCCTCGCTTGCAAATCTTGGGGACGAGATTCTTTTTAAGGGGGGAAGACCTGTCACATCCCAATTTTGGAATACCTGATAACACAGTTGTTTTGCTAATTGCTTGACAATTAATCTTTGGTTGTATTTGTTTGAGTGCAACTAAACAAACTAATTATATAAACTTGCAAACTTAGAAAGATAGCAAAGCAGTGAACTAAAAATATTCAACATATTGTTCCAATGACCTTGACAATATTTTCTAAAGTAAATATTGATCAAAGAGTTTTCCAAATCTATCTTATGAATCTACTACTTGTTGAATATTATTCCAAAGCCTAAATTAAGAAAGAGGAAACACTAAATAATTTCCCTAAAAGATTATCAGAAAAAGAGGCATTCTTAAATGCTTCACCAAAATATTATCAAATGTTTTTCCAACCTTGCAAGATTAAAAACAAAGGTATTGGAGAGCATTGACTTGCTATCTCTAGTCACATAAATATTTTGGCAAAGCTTTGTTAAAGAAAAGCCAAGTGCCTTATTAAATAGAAATTCCAATATTTCCAGAAACAGAAAACTAAAACAAGTTACTATTGGAAACTTTCTTAAAATGATTTGAAATTCATACCATTGCTTCCTTATATCAAATAAGGAACACACACCAGAGGAGACCAAAAATTGAATCCATTAAAGTCCTGAAAACATGAGTTTTCTCCACAGCAACATTTGGGATTTTGAACAAGTTTGTTCTACAAACTTTTCCCAAATGCCATGAAATAAATACCACATGCTCTATATCATAAATAAGGATGAAAACCAAAAGGGCATAAGTTTTTGAATAAATTAAGTTGCCAAAAACCCCTGTTTTCTTGACAGCACCTTTTTGAAATTTGAACAAGTTTGTTCTATGAAGTAACTCAAAATTACTTGAATTTTCTACCACATAAGGAACACATCAAATAAGGAATGTGTGCCAAAAATTATCATTTTTGGAAGCTCCTAAGTATGTTAATAAATTCAATGTCCATTTATGTAAGATTTTGAATTTGAACAACTTTGAATTATCAAGTTTAGGCAAATGAGCCAATTTTAATATATGTTGTACATCTCAACTAATTAGAATTTTGGGCAAAAGGATTTAAAATTTTGACTTTGTTTGCTTGGTGAAAACATCCATTTTCAGAGAGGAAAAGGACCTACTTGTAAATACCCAGGGACCAAATTGTTATCCTAGTCACACATGTCCTTCTTCTTCCTGTAGATGATGCAGTAGAGGGCATGGCTGCCCATGCTTCCATTGCTTCGAAGGTAAGCCATCTAGGTGTTTAAAACCCCTCAAGTGCATCTCTACCTGCCCCCTCTCTCTCCCCCCCCCCACTCGAGCTCCTCTCTCTACTGTACAAAAAGCCCAATTCCGAAACCCTAGCCCTACACTTCGTCGTCGTTCCAGCCGGTAGAGAGCACGCCGCCGGCAGCCGTTGAGCCCTACCTCTTCGCCTTGCCGTGGTAGACCTCTCTGCAGAAGGAATCGGGCCAAAGCGCCGTGTGTAGCCCGCGCCGACCGTTTTTCTCTCCGAGCTCGACGAGCTCCGGCGAGACATTGCCGCTCCCTCGCCCCTCCTCCGAACTCTCCGAGTGTCTCCTCGAGTTCACGGTGAGCGTGCGAGTCCCCCCGACCCTTTTCCCCTCTCTCTCTCCCTCCGAGTCGACGCCGGGCCGTGGTCCATTTCCGGCCACCGCGGGCGCGCTGTCGCCGCCGCCCTCCGGCCACTCCCGGGAAGCGGCGCTGCCTTCATTCACTTCCCCTCGATGAGAGCAACGTGTTGGTACTTTTATTTTGCGAAATGGCGTCCGAAATCGCTGGATCTTTGCTCGCCGGAGACTCACCCGCCGGCGAGTGAGGTCACCGTGACGCGCGCACGGCGTCATCGTCTCCTGACCCCGCGCATGTGAGTCAAACTGGCCGGTGGCCCCAGCGCTCGCCTGCGTGGCAACCGCGTGGCGGTCTGGCCCGCGAGTCAGCGACTCGGGCTAGATCCCTCGCGGTAGATTAGATCTGGCCGGCCCATATTAGCAGATCTGGCCCAAGTCTGGTTGTTTTCCATTTAATTTTTGACAGAAAAGTACATGGTTACTTTTAGCTCTAAAAGCCAACCTAAAAGATGTTGTTGAGCAAGACAAAATTCACAGTGGTACACTAAAAAAATCTAAACCACCTCCAACTTGTAGATCTACTTTTGGATGTATATTTTGGAAATGAAAAATGATTTGGCAACAGGTACCAGAAATAGAAAAATGAGCACCATTTTTATTTCACAACTCAGAATGAAGTGAGGCCAATTGCATTGGAAAGCCCTTGAAATTTCCTAACTGAAGAAATTAACCTTTCTTCCAAATTCATTGTATTTTTGAAATGGCATGCAAATTGGTAAAACACCAGAGAGCACTTTGGTGATTTTTATAAATTAATTAAAGATGAATTTTGATGCAAACCAAACTTGATGGTCTTGTATATGTTTAGGACTATCCAAACCTAGAAGGGTTTAATTTTTAGAGCATCCTAGAAAATTTTGTGGACAGATCCTTGTTTTGCATATTTCTGCCATTTTGGCATTTTAGGTAATTAAATTGTGCGATTATATTTTTGTGTTTCCATATTGCTTTCTATCATGTAAAAGTTGTGTGAACTTGCTTTCTAAGTATTACTTAGCTATTTTATCATGTTAGAATGTGTGGAATTGAGTTGAGAAGAAATAGTATTTATATTAATATCATATGTTCATCTCTAGTTTATTACTTGCATATAATTTTTGAATGATTAATTTGTGTGCAAGTGATTGAATTGTTGTGTTGAGATATTAGATTCAGTACCATGTTGGTACTTATATTTTGTTAGTATCACCTCTGCTATCTTGCATTTGAGTTGGTATAAAAGCATGAGTAGCTTAATCATTACTATGAGAATGTTATGGAAAAATTCCCTCATGTGTGGAATTTTTGACATAATAATTTGTGGTTGAGTAGCCACATATTTTTATGTTGTATTCATAGGACCAGTAGCATTTTTATAAGTTTGTTATGAGTACTTGACCCCTAAAGTTTTCACATGTGTGAAAACAATAGCATGAGTATCATTACCTTGCTTGTTTTTAGCACCCTATTATTTTCTGCTAGTATTGTTATTGCACTAGGTGCTAGTTTAGGTTTTTGCTAATTGTTGTCAAGTGTGACCAGAGGCTTTGTGACCTCTTAATGCTTTGTTATGCTAGTGGAACACCCACTGGTTTCATTGCATTTTTGGTGGAAACATTATTTCCCCAAACTAGATGCATTTCTCTTATGTAGTTTCATAACTAATGAGTGCCTAGTATTTTTGCTTTGGGAATTTTTGTGCTAAACAAAAATGGGTATGCTTCTGTTTGTAAGTGGTTGTAATCATGTGTGGCTTGCTAGGAAAATTCCATTTTTGTAGTGTTGTTTGATTCCTCTAGTAATGCCCTTTTTATTACCACTAGTATATAGGAGTTGCCCTGCAAAATGATACCTTGTTTTATCCAATGGGATATTTTTGTTATAGCAAGTATAGATGTTTTGCACTCCTGTTTTTATGACATGGACCCTCTGGTTGTATTTCAATTACTTGATTGAAATGCATCCATTGATTCTTCATGTTTGAGTAGTACTAGTTTCCTTAGCAGTTTTTGTGTTAAATTATTTTTCCTGCCAACCTGTGTTTGGTAGATGTTTATGTATCCTTGCATAAGGACATGTTTTCATTTACCATTATGATAACATGGTTCCTTGTTTGCATTTTAGTATTTTACTTGTTATGCATGCTTGCATAGCAAACCCTTAGTAGAAGCATGTCTATATGATTCCTCCTTTTTAGCCATTGTTTCTATTGTTCTCACTATGAGAAATTGTGTGTTTTGTGATGAGTCTATTACCTTGTTACACTTGTGTAGGCTCACTGATTTGCAAAAGTAATTTTACAAATCATGTGGTTCATTTATTCTTGATGTCAATTTAGACTCAGTAGAATAGCTACCTTTTTCTTTTTGTTGTTTGGTTGATAGACCCATTGCCATGATTAATGTGGTGCATGTTTTATATACTTTTAGTAGTCTCACCCTTGTGAAACTAAGTATATTTTGGGTTTATTAATATCTTGGTATGAGAGTGGCACACCCACTGAATCCATGATATTAAGGTTGTGAGATATGTCCCTCCAACCTTAAGTTGTCTTATTAAATGGCATTTCTGCCAAGTAGGATTGTTTGATTGTTTGCCTCAATTAATAATTGAGTGATTTTGTTATTATTAGATTTCCTTGCTGTATGGATTGTTATGTATGGTTGCTTGCCTTGATTGGTTCTGAATGTGTGTCCTTTATTCTCTTTACGACGTTAGAAAACGAAGAGGAAGGAAGTGTCGGGAAGCTCTGTTTCAAGTTCCAGTCACTCCAAAACTAGGGACACAAGGAGATACCAGGCAAGCCATCCTGATGCTTGCTGATACAATACTTATCATTATCTATCATGCATGCTTTACCTCTGAAGTTTTACCAAGAACTTGATTATCAAAACTATTTTTGAGGTGGAAATTACTAGTATACTATTATATAGGTTACTATCATGCCAGTAGTTAAACTTGGTAATACCAAGCCCATAAGCCACCATATGGTATTTATTACCATCAAATATTACTAGTCCCTATGTGGACACCCTAAAATGTGATTCTACAAAATAAAGGCTTTACGGAAAAACCCGGAGAAAAGGCGGATCCTTGTTCTCCGGAGGAATGTGGAAGTGGTCATTTTGAGAAAGTGGTGTTTTCAAAAATGACACATAACCTAGTCTTCGCCGGACAAACCTTTACCGTACTGCCACTCTACCCAACATGGGCACGGGGCTTAACTTGAAGTTTGTCCTTGTTAGTGTGTGTTCTATCTCAAACGCTATAAGGGACGGAATCCTCTGAACCGAATTGTGTCAAGAGTTGAGACATAAAAAGTGTGGGATTAATTTTCCCTCCGGTCGCATCAGTTGAGGCATCCTGGCTGGCAGAGATTAGCTCGGTGCCGGGGGTGACGGTAAAACTCAACTGAGAGATAGACACATTCTAGCTTGAACATAGTGGATGGTTATGATCATATACCTGATGTTTACATACTGTTGTTACAGTCCGTGATTGTTCACGGGAGGTGTACTGGATCTGGTGGATGTGTACACCTCTGCAGAGTATAACTTTTTCGAAGAAGCCGCGTCCTCGGATATGGACAGTTGAATGGCCATGTAGCTAGCATTGTGTCAATGTTTTCAAAAAGGAAGTTTTTTAAAAGGAATTTTGGAAAGGAAGTGTTGAACTTGTGAAGTTCGGAAAGGAAATGGAAACTTATACCGTGGAGGTATCATCGATGATGAAAAGCCAGATGATGTTATACAAAACAAAATGTTTTGCAAACAAAACCTTTTCTACTCTAAGCAAGAATTCTGGAAACTGATTCCAAGAAGTTTTGCAAAGAGAAAATATTCTTTAACAAAACTTTACAAAACCTCTTGTACATGTGAGATCTACAAGAGAAATAAAACTATATATTATTTTTCTTCTGAAGTATCTTCTTCAACGAAGATACAGATAAACCTGACTGCAACTGTGGTGTCATCATATATGAACACCATTGATAGTGAACCATATTTATAGCCTACCTATTCCACCATATAAGCATATTTGCATGTTTAGTAAGTGACATGATGGATGTCTTGCTGAGTACATTCAAATGTACTCATTATGGTTTCGCCCCTGGTATCTACTTGCCAGACTTTGAGAAGGAGCCTCCGAAGGATATCTATGAAGAGAAGTACGGAGTTGACGGCTTTGCGAACTAGGATCGTCTCCGGGTCAGCAGCCTGTAGGTTAAGGCATGACTTGGGCTCAACTACGTTTGTGTTTTAATTGTCTTCCGCTGCGTTTTTTAAGTTGCCTGCCCTTGTGGCAGTTGTGTTAAACTTGATCATGTGATCATGTGTGTAATACCTTTATGTATTCGTGTAATGGATGATGTATTTCTGTATGCCAACTGTGTATGTTGTTCACGACTGATCTTTCTGGGATCGTGAATGTATGCATACGGAGGGTTTCAGACTGCCGGTCTGGGGTCCTTACAACACTGCTTTCGCGCTATGTGTCGGTAACAAATCAAATCTATCCACGCATTTACCTGCATAGTAGATCCTGTGTGCTACATAGGTAAAAAAATTAAAGTCTGCTACGTACAACAGTAAGGAGAACGCTGCAACACATTGATATCGTTGTGAGATTCTGCCATGCCAAAGAAACCGTGCCAAATCTAAGTCTCGTGGTCGGCCACTACCTCAAGGACCACGCTACAAACTCCATGATGCACCCCTTTGTACAGTTCTTACCAACCAAGGGACATTTATTCCAGATCCAATGATGCAATCAATACTTCCAAGCATTCCAAAAAAGCCTCTTGCTTCACTTGTTATCCGAGTTTTTTTTCTCCTTATTTTCTCCTCTCAAGTAGTTTGGACAAAACACATCCACTACTGCCTTGCAGAACATGTACATGGATATTATCGCCGTGGACTCTGACATGCGAAGAAGTCGTCTTGACCATATGCGGGAGCGCCAACCAAGGGTCATGCTCCCGCACATGTTGCACCAAGGTGAGGAACAATCTTCTGCTCATCTTAAATCTCTAGCGAACATCCTTTGCATCGAACCTTGGCACCTCGTCAAAGTAGTTCGCAAAGAGCATTGCATGCCCCTCCATCCTCATCATCGGCTTCGTCTTCGTCCTCCCAGCCTTTGAGCCTCCTTGCTTTGTTTCGGCATTGGCTTCCTTCTCGTCTTGAAGCTTTGCAAGGCAAGCAAGAATGGTCAAGTTCTCATCTTCCTCGGCGTCTATCTTGGCTTCTTCCTCCATGAGTGTGTACACCATCGCCTCATCGTCGTTGTCCATCTGATCGAAATGAGAAAGGATAAAAAAAATGGTCGCTGGCGAGCGGTGGGAGAAATGAACAAGGTCCAAGGACGGTGCCTACCGGGCAAAACGTCGAGAACCTTCGGCACTAGGTGGGATCCCAAGGTCGTCGTGGTTGCTGGGCAAGGCGGAGAGCTCCTGCGTGGCGTCGGGAGGGCGGAGGTGGACCGGAGGGGCGGTGGGCGTCCTTTTGTTTATGGGCGACGCGCCCTCGGGATGCGCGGTAGGGTGGGAGCGGCGACCCGAACGGCGGGGGCGGAGGGTGGTGGCAAGTGGCCAACAAGGTGCAGCGTCTGCTCTTTTTTCGATTTTCCTTGTGCCTATGATGAGGTGGCCCCACGCGCTCAGCGAGTCGTTCAGAGGCTCCTATGCGCCCCCTAGGCGACGGGGTTGGCTTGGGTTCTCCGAATGCCAAATGGGTTGGGTTCTCCGGATGCCAAATGGAGCGCGCCCGGATAGGAAGGCCCAATGGGACAAGCGACTGGGCGTCGTTTTCGTAGGGCTCGCCCCCAAAGGGGTTTGGGGGCAATGGGGCGCCCGATTGGAGATGCTCATATACCTCTGTTACATAAAACAAGGCATATAAATTTAGTCATAGGTCAAAATTTGCTAAGTTTGACCAAACATATGGAAGAAAATATCACACCATTTACAATGTTTGATAAAAACACATATGAAAATATATTATGTGGAAAATCTGTTGAGATTGATTTGGTATTGTAAATATTTATATTTTTTATTTAGACACATGGTCAAACTTATACAACATTGACTTCTCCCTAAATTTATACGTCTTGTTTTGTTAAATTGAGTAGTATTATCCTCCCTATCAAAATATAAGATTTTTAGCATTTTCTAGACAAAACGTATCTCGACATGTTTTAGTGTGTAGATTTATATGCATCTTAGAACAACTTCTACGTGACTGCATATTTGATTCGGGCAGTCTCGATTTGAGCAGCCCAGACGAAAAACAGAGCCATACGGGGCTGCGTATTTCGGGCTCTGTCCATTTTTCGTCCGGGTCTGCTCAAATTTGGCCCAAATTTTGTCGGAATTTGACCAACCGCGGACACGGCACGGACGCGTTCTCGCGCACATGGTCAACACACCTGGCCCACCCGACAGTGACAGACCCGCCCATTCGCCTCCCCTCCCGGACTTATTAAAGGCCACGCGTCCATCCCGTCCCCACTCCACCGCCCACTCACCCCCACTCCACTCCACCACCCACTCGTCGACGCTCGCAAAACCCTAGCTCATCGCACCGCCGCAGCCATGTCCCACCGGGGGGCAAGGCGAAGAACGACCATGAGGCCGGGTCCTTGCGCCGCCGCACCATCGAAGCTCCCACCCCAGCCGCGCCAAGGGCCGCCGCGCCCTTTTGTCTCGGGCATCCTAGCGCACAGGTAGAGGACCGCCGTGTCCGGCAGCGTCCTTACCTCAACCAGGCGAAATGCCAGTGCTACTAGGACAACGCAATCCCAAACGTCCACCTCGCCGAGGAATGTCACTTGAATCCAGAGAGGAATCCGGTGCCACCGGTCCCCAAGGAGGCAAGGACGGTGTCGCGCGGGAGGTGGAGATCCTCCGCCGCCGAGAGGAGCTGCCGGACGACCTGCGCGGCCACCCCACCTTCGCCCTCGAGACCACGCACTGGGACACACGTGGTTTCGGGAGGAGCACGACCTTCGCCGTCGTGCTCACTTTGGGGCGCTTACCATTTTGTCGTCCCCTGCCGGGCCGCTTCTCAAACGGACCGGATTTTAGCAGTGCCGCAGACGATGTCCTTATACTAAAACATGTCTAGGTAAGTGTGTTTTTACATTTCGAAACGGAGTGAATATTTTCCAAGCAAAGGACGAACCGAAACGAGCTCGGACACCAGGGCAATTGGTGCTGTAGGCTTGTAACTAGACTACTAGAGGCTCAAATCCGGCTCTGTTCTCCCACCAGCGTCATGCAGGCCATGAGAAGCAACCGGGTTGGTCGCCAACCCCTCCGAGCTGAGCTCAAGGCAGATTATACTAGTCACAACTTACAAACCACATTCTTTTCTTCTTTTCTTTTATTGAGAATGTCACAGACCACATTCTTCCCATAGCAAAGCTGCCCATGTACATCTCCTCCCGGCTACTGGCAGCGGTACCGGTAAGAACGTTGACAGGAAACATTCTGTGATGGGTTCTCACCGGTGAGCCTCGGAAAGAAGCAACGGTCGCAGTCGGCCGCAGCGTCCAAACCATCGCAGGACTGCGCAAGGCCGATAGCGCTGGTTAGCTAGACCGGCCCATCCACCCGAGACTGCTTCTCATCAAGCTCTCGACCAGTCAGGGCCTCGTGTTTCCCAACAGTTCGCCGTATAAAACCTTGTCTGCTCTTCCCCTCGTCTCATCCATCATCGCCACCGAAACCTGCCTGAAGTGAATCAACCCATCGACTGCGCGCGCCGAGAACTATCCACAATGGCTCTGCGTGGTCTCGGGGCAGCAGCGTGTCTGGCATTCCTCGTCGCGGCGGCGACGGCGACGATGTGCGCGGCGCAGACGCCGCCCCCGGCGCAGCCGATGATGATGCCCACCTGCCCGCCCGTGCCCATCAGCATATCGCCGTGCATCGGGTACCTCTTCGGGGTCGGCTCGGCGTCGCTCGAGTCGTGCTGCGCCCAGCTCCAGGCCTTCTTCCAGTCGCAGGGCCCGTGCCTCTGCGCCATGTGCAAGCTCGCGCCCAGCCCCCTTGTCTTGGTCCTCGGCCATGTCCAGGGCCTGATCCCCAACGTGTGCAACCTACCCAGCAACCCATGCGACGGTGCGTGGCCTCGTACACCAGCAGCGCTACTAATGCACTACTATGTTTTTACTGACGAAAATTCTGATGAAACGTAATACTACTACAGATGTCGCCGCTTCACCGGATGACTCGGCGCCGCCAACCGCCAGCGCCACGGCTCCGGCTGCGGCTCCAGTGGATCCGCCTGCCGCCGCAGATGCGGTGCCAGGTCCCGCAGCTGCCACGGCGCCAGGACAGGTTGCTTCCCAAGGCGCTGGATCGAAATCTGATTCGCTCCCGGAACTGCTGCACGCCGCAGGTGCACGAAGCTCTGCCGCTGGCACCGTCATCATCGGTGTGCTTCTCGCTTGTGTCTCCGCCATGTTTGTGTAACCAGCTTAGCTATTACTATCTACCACAACGAATGTACTCATGTACAGTACCATACTATACACTGTGCTGATATACCATACGATACGCTGTAGATTCAGACCGCACCATGCTGTACTGTGTTGCAAATGAAAATATACGTTCTCTGTTGAAACAAAGCAAATGCTCTGGAGTTCAAGTCCTCACGGCCCAGTGGCCACAACAATTGAATCAAATAAAATTCTTTTGACAGTTCAAAAAAAAAAGTTCTTTTGATGGATAACCCTTCAGTGCCAGAATTATCCAATTTCCACACAAGTAATTTGAAAAGGGGTCAAGTGCATGACAACATTATCTCCAACGATGCAACACATTAAATAGCCTAGCACCATTTCACCAGTGACCACAGTTACAATGTTAGATTGAATGGACTACATCGTAGCTTAGTGACCAAAATGAACGTAAGGTACAAATCCTCATGGGTTATCTCATTCGCAATCCACCATCGCCGTGAAAATATGAAGCTGGGACCTTCGGGTGGCTGCTCCGCTTGTTGACAACTCAAGCTGCATAATTCCATTTTCCATACCCCAACATGATATTTGGGTTTTGGATCTATAAAAGCGTCTGGAAAAACACACAGAAGAAAATATCAATAAGACTGAGACGATGCAAAACAGTTGACAGATTCATTCAAAATCTGAGGAGAAAATATCCACCCTTAACTCGAAACAAGTAAGGTTAATATCCTAAGCAAAACGCATAGTAAAAGGGCTAAAATTTAAAAGCATAATACGAGGAATGATGCTGTTATATATATTCTAGCCCAGTTGCCATGATCAGCTCATTATCGGGGATATACGAGATAGTAAAATTATGAGCTTAATGATTTTACAGACTCAATCAGGCAATCAGTTGGATAAAGGCAAAACCCACTAACAGCATAGTAGAACTAAAAGAAGGTACACGTCATAATACACTTACCAAATCCTTGAACAATGACAAATATTAATCCCAAATTGGTTAACATTACAATGGCAAGATGCTATTAGCTGATACAATTTTAATTCTTTCAGCAGTAAATATATCATGTAGCAGCAAGCCAAAAACTAAAATTACCAGTGTGAATTACATGCTCTACATCTGTACTGAATTCCTTATTTGGCCCTTACTTAAAATCTTGTTCCCTATTTGGCCCTTAAAAAGAAAATCTTCCCTATTTGACACATTAACTTCATTTTCTTCCTAACATGGCCCTATAGTGCATTCTAACCATAAATGAGATGTAAAAAGACTCTTTTGCCCCTAATAAATTTTTGTACCAAAATTCATAATAGAAGTTCGTTCCTCGGGTTCTGACCGAAGCAACCGATGTCCAATATTCACATGGAGCAATCCTCGATGGAAATAAGCAGATGCAGCTGACGCAAATGGAATGGGAGATATTGAGCCGTAGCCCGTAGGAGAAGCTCGTCAGAGGCAGGTTCAACTAGCCGGCCGCCGCATGTAAATATGGGATCTGTAGGTCGAAATCTGATGAGGTGGAGCCTAGGCGGTCATTGGTTCGCTGTGGCCTGTGGGCAGCAGGGGGAAGAGGGTGGAGATGCCGTGGCGGCGTCGCGGGTCGCTGGTCCCCGGGATCGAGAAGGAACGAGTGATGGCAAAGAGCATCGCCTCGTCGTCATGCTGGCCGCTGCCATGTCTCGGTATCGATTAGATTTTTGTAAGAAAAAGATCACTAGATAACATGCAGTGCGTGGGCCTAGTGGTGTGGGCGCGTGCAGGCGGAGGGCCTATTTGTACATACGTGGACAAATTGATGTGGGTTGTGTACATGCGTGCAGCCTAAAGTGCTGCCCTCGTGAAGGCCCTTATGGCTTTGCTTGTTACATTTTTCTCGGTTAATGAGTCTTTTCGGTTGCTCGTCGATAGAAACCGAGTTAGCCGAATTAGCCACCATGGCATAAAACCGAACTATGCTTATTTTCAATTTCTATTATAAATTTTGGTACAAAAAATTATCAGGGGGCAAAGAGTCTTTTCACATCCTCATTTATGTTTAGAATGCACTATAGGGCCATGTTAGGAAGAAAATGAAGTTAAGGTGTCAAATAGGGAAGAATTTTTTTTTTAGGACCAAATAGGGAACAAGATTTTAAGTAAGGGCAAATAAGGAATTCTCTCTAAAACAAGTTGGAGAAAATTCCAAGAATGTCATAAAACGATTTAAGCGTTCCAGAAATGCCATCGAACTAGTCGTTGTTCTAAGAATGCCATCAAACGAGTGTCGTCGTTCCGAAAATGCCATTTCCGTTAGTTGACCGCTAGTTGACCGTTAACTTGGAGGAATAAACTTGTTAGTTTTTTGTCAAGTACCAAAATTACCATCAAACCGTTTCAAATGTATCAAAAGAAGAAAAAAAAATCAGATCCAAAAAGATAAAAAAGATCACGTACGAGAGCTAACACACCGTCTTTTTTTTTGTGTCGTACGTCGGAGCTTTTTCTCCTTGGGCTTATTTTTTTTAATTGATGTTTCCTTTTTTTTACCCCGATGAGGAGGATTCCTATGAATATAAATACACAACCAGTATTCTATTTTTATCATGATCGGGGGGACTCTCGTGAATATAAATACACAACCAGTAGGATGCAGGATTCACGTCACAATTCGACTGACACATAGAGTAGCATATTAACGTGTATAGCACAAGGGTTAATGGTCGCAGATGTGGTATCTGCAAGCACACACTAGAAACGGAACACTACGAAAACCAACACAAGAAAAACTATCTATCTTTATTGACTGCTTTACTAAGTCACGGTGTAGTAGAACTCAGGTCTACATGCGTCTATATACCTATCTAAGACGTACAACTCTGAACGCATACAGAGACGTAGGAGTAACAGCCCGATCGGGAGTTCTTTTTCTCATAATCCCGACTGGGTGGATACCGATGATTCCAACTCTTTTTCTCGCTCAGTTTTTGGGTCCCCTGTACCTATTGTTGTTTGATCCAATCGTTTTTTCCACGTGTACCTATACCGACCCCTGAACTTTTTCTTTCGCATGTACGTGTACCGTTTCATGTCATACCATGCACACACATGACTATGTTGTTGTTTAGTCCATCAAAATCTTATAAATATACAATAAAGGCATAATAGTCACGAGACTTAACGTCAACTAGCGGTCAACTAATGGAAGTGGTATTTTCGGAACGACACTCGTTTAATGATATTCTTAGAACGGCGATTAATTTGATGGCATTTTCGGAACGCGGCAATCATTTGATGGCTTTCTCCGAATTTCCTCAGCAAGTTACAAACAACAGATGTCTTCTCACATTCAGAAAAATAAATTGAACACTCAGTTTCATATTATCATGCATATTTGAATTGAAGTCTTAGTCCTAGTTTCCTGCAGAACTACCCCCATAAGAGACACTAGGTCAGGAAATGCTTGATAAGTCCATAGTACCATTTATCCTACAAAGAACTACACAGAATGCGTAAACACACATGTATCTCTAAGGTCACTGCGACAGCACTTAAACTTTAAGATAATGCATAATAACTAATCTTGAAAGCATGGTCATTTAATTCACCAGGAATTCAAGGACTTCATATGTATGAAGTAAAAATGAGAGAGACAACTTACAAGATCACACGATTAGTACACACACAACAGTTCACTTGTGTGCTTGACGCACAAATTCCTCCAGCCGCTCCCATACCTCAAGAGCAGCTGGTCTGTCTTGATGCCTTTTATTTTTGCTTATCTGCATCGTAAGCCCGTAACACAATCAAGCAGGTGTAAGTGAGCAAAATATGAATATGATTGCAATAACCAAAAAAATTAGAAATTTCTCACACACTCACAGATACGATTTTCACATTCCACTGTTTGACCACTTTTGCTGAATCCACGCTATCATCTTCAAAGCGTACAAAGAAACCAATAACTGAAACAAGTTTAAGATGTTAGGCCACAGATGGTACCAAAACACCATGCTGAATGAGAAACGGAGCAACCAACAGATTTGGCATTGCATTACGATTTATGAATAGCATTTTGACATTTGTGGTCAACTTACTGAGACATGTTAGGGATAGGGATAAGGAGTGCAGCCAGCACTATAACCTTACTAGTTAGAAATAATACTCGGCCGCTAGAAAAGTGCCTTTAGTAGAACTTGAGTCCATTTGTTAAGATATGATAAGGTTAGGTACAGTCTGTAAGGGATGACTCTAACCTATATGGTCAGTAACTATGCATCGATCTCAATTAAGAAAGGAGAAATAATCTGATATCCTCTCCAAATGTTGTTTCTCTCACCTATGTTCTACCCTCATTCCAACAAGTTAGTCCGCCCACTCATCTTGCCAGTGGTGTTTAGCCCCACTAAGGGCCTTGGGACATGCCCATAATACACCCCGTGCTAACATATAAATGGTAATGACACTAACAGATGATGCCCATTTTAACAAAGAACTGGCATCAGTAATGTGACCTGATGTGACATTGACCACTACAGCAGTAGCTGTTTCTTGCTCTTTAATCCATGTCAATGCCAGCACAAACATTTCAACCCAATTGGGATTTCAACCAAAAGGACTCTAAGCCTACTCCTATACAAAAGTACAAACCACTGGTATACGAACCCTATCCTGCAATGCGGATGGACAATTCAGCAATTCCCTGAACCTCGGTATGAAATCTTGATTTGCTTCAATCACTGATGTGTTTATTCTTATAGTTCTTAAACAAAATGAAGCTCTGCGATGCTTTATACAGACTGCAGATGTACAAATAGTAAAGCAGTACAAAAGTCAAGAAATCCTCACCCTTGTTGAAGATGTCTACATGATCCTTGAAGGGCCAATCCTTGAACTGCCACTCCTTTCCGAGCACAAACACGGCCACCACTCGTGCCCAATCGTCCGCCTTGAGTGAAGCCGGCTTGTCCCTGACCTCAAACGACACTGGACCCCCCGTCCCGCGGATATGCTTCTTCTGCACAGTCACGCACTCAGGCTTTGGGCTCCCCTTCAACGCCCGCACCTTCTCATCGCTCGGCACGAAGACGAAGTCTTCTAGGAAGTCCCTCACGTTGTAGATCGTTATCAGCGTCTGCGACGCGCTGGGCACCAGTATGATGGGCAGCAAACCATCGCCGAGGGACTTCTCGACCTTGGGATTCGCGAGGGCGACCGCGGCCACGGAGGACTCGTTCCGGCCCGAGGAAGGGGCGCTGTCCTTGTTGCGCACGCGCTCCTCCTCGCGCCGCAGCACGCCGTGGTAAATGGCGAGGAAGTCGCGGCCGCGGGCGTCGAGGATTGCGTTGCGGTCCTTGAGGGGACGCTCGATGGCGCGGATGTGGGCGGTGGAGGCCTCGTCGTCGTCGGGTTCCTCTTGCGGCGGCGGCTGAGCCTCCTGAGTGAAGGATGGGAGGGAGGACGGGAGGAGGGGTTCGGAGGGGAGGGTGTTGTGGCCGAACTGCAGGAAGTCGAGGAAGGTCTTGCGGTCGGGGAGGGAGACGGGCGGGATGCGTCGGAGGCGGGCGGCCTGGAGGAAGTCGGTGTGCTTGAGGTCGTTGTGCTGGGCGAGGAAGACGGCGGCGGAGAGGGGATAGGGGCGGCCCGACTGCTTGGAGGAGAAGGCGGTTGGGAGGTTGGCGGGGAAGGAGTAGTCGGAGCCGAAGAGGATGTCGTCGCCGGTGAAGATGATCTTGTCCAGGTCGCCGCGGGCGGCGTAGTCCCGGAGAACGGCGAGGGGATCCATAGCTAAGCCTAGCTCTGGCTTGGTTTGGTTTGGTTCGCTACCGCTGGGTTTTTGCGTCTGGAACTCTGGATCTGGTTCTCGGATTTGGTCTTTTTGGGGTATTTCGGGTTTTTAGCGTGCTAGCTCATTAAGCGGAGGCCGAACATAAACGGGCTAGGTAAGTGGGCGCATGTTATAACCTGCAGAGTCCATGGGCTATACTCGCCAGAATTTTGAGCCCTACCTTGTTTTTAGTCTCAACCACTGAACCACATTTGACTACAAAAAAACCCATTGAACCACATGATGAAACATCCACTAAAAACATGGTCTAAAAAAAATGTATCGCTTGACATGCTTGACAAATATCACAAGGTGGCATGTTGTACATGTATATTTTTTAGCATTCAAATTTTCATAATGAAACAACTTTAGAGCCGCTCATCCGAATTACTAACCGCTTGGTGTATTGTTACTCACGTCGAAATCTTCATAAGTAGATTACATACTGAGAGGTTTCATTGAATTTTTTACCCGTGCTTGAAAACTACTCCGTGTGTACATCACCGAAGACTTCCTTTTTTAGTAGGAAAATGCTCTGTATCCGTTGGAGGATACCGATTCACGCGTCCCTCGCTCGCGTTGCGCGCCACGTGCCCCATGACGCGGAAGATAAAGCAGGCAAACCCACACCACCTCCACCTTATCTCTTCCAGGACTTTTCCTATCCACTTATTATTTTTTCCTCCGTGTTCTTTCTCCTCTCTTCCATCTCTCTCACTGCAAGGCCTTTTTCCCCTTTGCAACTCCCCCGCCGCCTGCTGCCACAAATCATGTCCGCCCACCAAGCGACGTGGCCTCCATCTCTCCCACTCCGGCGAGGAGCCGACTACCGCTGACCGCTCCTTTCCATGGGGCGGCTCCCGGGCTGCAGTAGAGGTGAGGGTCGGTGTTGCCGGCACGTGGGAGCCGGTGCTTCCATGGGCGTGCGCCCGTGCTGCGGTAGGTGAGGGTTGCTGCTATCGGAGGGGGGAGAGTTGTGCCGCCGTGCTACCGTAGATGGTGGTTCCGGCAAAAAAAATTGCTATCATAGCTTGTTCGGTTTGCATCGTTATAAAGAGATTTTTGCTATCACGGTTCCTTGTTTTTGTACATTTGGAAGAAGAATTTTGCTATTATTGTGATTTTATTTTGCATCAATAAAAGGATATTTTTGTTGCAGTCGTTATTCCGTTTTGCATTTTTAGAAGGATTTATTTGCTAGCATCGGTATTCCGTTTTGCAACATTAGAAGAAAAAATCTGCTGTCATTTTTGGAAGGCGATTTTTGCTGCAGACGTTATTCCATTTTGCATTTTTAGAAGGATTTATTTGCTAGGATCGGTGTTCCATTTTGCAACATTAGACGGAAAAATCTGCTGTCATTTTTAAAGGTGATTTTTGTTGCATTCGTTATTCCGTTTTGCATTTTTAGAAGAATTTATTTGCTAGCATCGGTATTCCGTTTTGCAATATTAGAAGGAAAAATCTGCTGCAACTGGCGTGAGACGGAAACGGTCACGGTGGTCTTGTCGGAGCTATTTTGGTGGCGGCGATTTTGCAACGACGAGCCGCCGGAAATCACTCACCGCGGTGCCCTCGGCGGGAGGAATTTTTTTTCTTTTTTTCATACAGAAAACGCGAGATACACGTGACGTTGACCAGGTGGGACACGTGGCGTCCTCCGGAGGCGGAGGATTTTTGCCCCATATCCTCCGGAGGACGCTCAGCACGCGCCTTTTTAGTATGTATCTTTTTTACGCATGTTGCACGGTAAGTACACGTGCATTGTATAGAGTGCACTGGGAAGTTACACACACTGCAATTCAAAGTATGTATCTTTTTTTACGGTTAAACCATGTGGTTCTCCGAGGGTGGACATACCCCATATAGATGATGATTCAACGAATGCCTTGTCGGATGGACAACTTTTATCTCATCTTGTGGGGGAAGTGACAGAAGTGAGAGTGGATGACGACGGGCTAGAATCTTTAATTGATCTCTATGCATCTGGTCGGAAGTCCAAATCCGCTAAGATTAAGAGGAAGAACTCGCCGCGGAGTTCAGTGAGACCGCCAAAAAATCCAATTGTTTCCCGATGAATGGCTTATTCACTAATAGCAAAGGTCTAGGTGACTTGGCTAAACATTTGAATATTTCACAATACGCCAGGGATCATAGGTTGGATTTTCTGGCTATCTCATAATCAGGGAGGAGAGACTTTCCAGTGAGTGTTCTGAACCGCCTTTCGGGAGGTCTAGACTTCACTTGGCACTCTATTCCTCCTCGCGGAAGGTCGGGTGGCATATTACTTGGCGTAAAATCGGATTCAATAGATGTGTTAGCACGGTCGGATGGTGATTTTCATATAAAATTGCACCTCCGTAACCGAGCTGACAACTTTGTTTGGAGTCTGGTTGTTGTGTATGGTGCTGCCCAGGAAGAATTTAAGGAGGCGTTTCTTCGTGAATTGGTGAATCTGGCTAATTATAATCCACATCCAATTTTAACTGGTGGTGATTTTAATATGCTAAGGTTTCCACATGAGAAGAGTAGGGGACGGTTTGATGGTCATTGGTCTTTCTTGTTCAATGTTGACATTGATAGATTGAATTTGAGAGATGTTTATGTGACAGGACGACAAATCACTTGGGCGAATAGTCTACCGGAGCCCACATACGAAAAACTAGACCGCGTACTGATGAGTACTGATTGGGAAAATAAGTTCCCTTTGGTAACGGTACGTGCTCTTGAGCGTATTGAGGCTCTATCGGACCATGCCCCTTCTACTTTCCACTGGCACAACGAAACTACATTCTCAACCGCAGTTCAAGTTCAAACTTGGCTGGTTTTTACGGGATGGTTTTGATGAGCTAGTTAAGAAAGTTTGGTGCAAACCAGTTATGGGTGACAATCCCATTCGGAGATGGAATAATAAAATGTGCAATGTGCGTAAATATCTCCGTGGATGGGCTCGACACACTACTGGAATGCTAAAGAAAGAGAAAGAGCGTCTTTGTTCCATTATTGATGAGTTGGATCGGATCGCTGAGACTAGATTGCTAACTATGCAAGAGATTGAACTTAAAAGTCAATCCAATGCAAAAGTAGCACAAATGTTACGAGAAGAGGAACTCAAATGGTATCAGAGATCTAAGGCGCAGTTCATTCTTGAAGGAGATTCGAATACTCGTTACTTCCATAATGTTGCCAATGGAAGGCACAGGAAGAAACATATTCATTCTCTTCATCAGGATGAAGGTCTGATTGAGGGACAGGAGTGTCTCAAGGGCTACATTACAAAGTTTTATAAAGGTCTGTTTGGGGCTCCTGAAGTAAGCAATATTACTATGGACGATACCCGCACAGATGATATTCCCCAAGTCTCCCATGAGGAAAACGCTTTTATTAATGCTCACTTCTCGGAAAAGGAGATAAAAAAGGCGATGTTCCAAATGGAGCACAATAAGGCACCTGGCCCAGATTGATGTCCGGCAGAGTTTTACCAACATTTCTGAGAGGTCATTAAAGATGACCTCATTGAGATGTTTGGTTGCTTGCATAGTGGACACCTAGAGCTTTATCGCCTTAATTTCGGGGAAATCTTTTTGTTACCTAAGGTTATGGAGGCAGAATGGATACAACAGTATAGACCAATATGCCTTCTCAACGTTAGTTTCAAAATCTTTACGAAAGTTGCAACCATTAGGTTAAATTCGGTGGCTGATCATGTAGTAAAACCTACGCATACTGCATTTATGCAGGGTAGGAATATCCTTGATGAGGTCGTGATTCTTCACGAGACCGTACATAAGATGCATACAAAAAACTAAATGGTGTAATTTTAAAAATAAACTTTGAAAAGGCCTATGATAAGGTGAACTGTGAGTTTCTACAACAAACTCTGAGAATGAAAGGATTTTCAGAGGAGTGGTGTGCTCTAGTTCGCAGTTTCGTGGTTGGTGGTAGTGTGGCTATTAAAGTCAATGACGATGTTGGCCGATACTTCCAAACCAAGAAAGGCTTAAGGCAAAGTGATCCGCGTTCGCCCATATTATTTAATATTGTGGCCGACATCTTTAGCGATCATGATTGAAAGAGCCAAAGAGAGCGGCCAAATTGAGGGAGTGATTCCACATCTTGTCGATGGGTGATTATTGACCCTTCAGTATGCATACGATACAATTATCTTTATGGAACATGATCTGGAGAAAGCGACGAATCTGAAACCCTTTCGGTTTTCGAGCAACTATCCAGATTAAAGATTAATTTTCACAAAAGTGAATTGTTCTGTTTTGGCGAGGCCCAGGATGGTGTTGTCCAGTATGCCGAGCTATTCGGATGCAAGCAAGGTCAATTTTCTATTAAGTATTTGGGGATACCAATACATTACAGGAGGTTGACTAATGCAGAATGGGGCCAAGTTGAAGAGCGTTTGCAGAAAAGGCTTGATAGTTGGAAAGGTAAATTATTGTCACTTGGTGAAAGATTGGTCCTCATTAACTCAGCACTATCTAATATGGTATTATATATGATATCATTCTTCCAGTTGCCAAAAGGAGTCTTGAAAAAACTGGATTATTTCAGATCAAGATTTTTTTTTGCAGGGTGACAGCGAGAAAAAGAAATATTGACTGACCAGATGGGATGTAGTTTGTCGCCCAAAGGACCAGGGGGCTAGGTATCCATGACCTTCAAGTCAAGAACTCAGCCCTACTTGGTAAATGGTTGTTCAAACTATTAACCGAATATAGCGTTTAGCAAACTCTCCTTAAACGAAAATACATTGGCTCGAAAGGAGTCTCACAGGTTATATGGAAACCAGGTGATTCACACTTTTGGGATGGGCTTTTGGCGAATAAAAATATGTTCTTTCGCTATGGGGTATTTAAGATTAAGGATGGATCACAGATACGGTTCTGGGAGGACAAGTGGTTAGGTAATACCACACTCAGAGAACAGTATCTGGCCCCATACACTATAGCGCGACATAAGGATGATACGCTGGCTACGGTCATGCAAACATCACCTCCTAATGTGACGTTTAGACGAGATCTCATTGGGCCACGACTTGCTTCTTGGCACGACTTGGTTAATAGGTTAACTTCGATTAATCTGATACCAGGAACTGATGAGTTTCGGTGGAAAATCACTAAGGACGGAAGGTTCTCGGTGGATTCTATGTATAGAGCTATGATCCAATCAAACATGCCAGTAGATATTTTTAAAACGTATGGCGTATGAAAGTACCACTGAAGATTAAGGTCTTCGTGTGGTACCTTCGTAAAGGGGTCATACTTACGAAAGATAATCTTGTAAAACGCAATTGACATGGAAGTTCAAAGTGTGCTTCTTGCTCCCATGATGAGACAATTAAGCACTTATTCTTTGATTGCACAGTTGCGCGTTCTATATCGTCCGCTATCCATATGGCTTCGAACCTTTATCAACCCACTTCAGTTGCGAACATATTCGGTAACTGGTTAAATGGGGTAGATAAACGTTTCAAGACTATTATTAGGGTAGGAGCGCTTGCCGTTATTTGGTCACTCTGGCTATGTAGAAATGACAAGATTTTCAATGATAAATTTTTTTCTCGTATGCAGCTTCTATTCCGATGCCCAGGTATTCTCGTTCGTGGTCCATACTACAGCGGGGAGAGTTTCGAGACCTTTTTATGGAGGCGTCTGCACGGCTGGAGCAGGTGGCGAGGGATATTTTTATCCCACATGGATGACCGGCTTGATCTACGGATAGCAGCACCATAGCGACGACTGTCTACGTCTACAGGATTTGTTTAGACTTGTCGTCTTTTTTCCTTTTCAGATGTTCGGATTTCGGCTGTGTGCATCTCTGGATGTAGAGGCCGAGTGTAATGCTTAAACCTTTCAAAGTAATAAAAGCCCTTTATCAAAACAAAAAAAGTACACGCACGCTGCACTTCGTATACACGTCGTGCGTGCACCGGTAAGTACACGTGCAATTTTATTTTAAAATACACACATTCCACTGGTAAGTACATTGCATCGCGCTATGAAGTACACATGATGCATTGGAAAATACAAGTGCGCTTCTGTTGTTACCGTGTGTTGTGTTTATGTGTACTTACCATGTTTTTGGTTATACTCCCCCTTTTGTATCTGCTCACCAGGTTTTTGGTGTGTATATATCTTTTTTTGTACAGTTTAAAAGGTAAATTAGAAAACCATATAGGAAAACGAATATCAGACCAACAAGATAAAAACAGGAAAAAGGAAGAAGGCATCCACACGACATATGTCGAGCGCATGAGTACGTCCCTCGCTCCATATGGTTCTACCTTGCGGAAGACCAGCCTTCTGCTAACGATAATCTTCTCATACACTAGAAAAAAAAAGTAAAATAGACATCCCCTATCTATTAAAAAATACAATCACTCTCTACTAAAATAGGACCAAAATATAATGGGCAAAATAAATAAGGGGCGACCACATTTTTTTCACGACGTCTCATTGGTCCATTCGTCGCATATTCGTGTTTGACAACTTGGCTTATTCTCGATGTGCGTAAGGACGACGGTAAAGTTTGTTTTGCCTCGTGGTCTTCTTGACTTCTCTTTACGTGAAATATTTATTCATCATTGGTATGTGTCATACCGGGGGTGTTTCAGACCAAGATATATGTTGAAATTTTAGATTTTCACTTCAATTGTTCTTCAAAACCAGGAATTTAGCTTAGTTTGTGTAGCTTTGAACACTAATACTTTCTTCACCAAAGACATGTAGGAAGTTCGACTTGCGATAAGAGTTAGGGACAATGATGTTGACTCTGTAACTCATTTTTGTTTCATTTCTCACAACAATTCATCTCGATAGAAACAATCTTTGCGGAAACATACGAAATTACAAACAAAACACACTACAAGAAGTTCCAAAAAGAACAATATTGTGGAAAGAGCCCTACCTGTCGGATATATACCGAATAGGGGTATATCCGGCATTGTCCTAAAGAGTCGGATTACCAGTGTGGCCTGATTGGTAATGGATCATAGGCCATTAGACGGCCCAGTAAGCTGACGCGCAGAAGCCGGATTCTAGAAGAATCCGGACCACGGCCCAAAGTGGAGCGACTTGGAGTAGAAGGCGGATTCTTGCTTTCCAAGTTAGATACTTTCCGTAGTCTTCTAGGTTTCCTTTCTGTAAGCCCTAACCCGGCTATTTATATAAACCCGAACGGGGAGAAGAAGATATAGACAATTAGCTAGAAGCCAACTCACCGAGAAGTTGATCCTCGTCGAGTTAGCGAAACCCTACTCACATTGTACTTTGTATACTTCAGGCTTCAGCCCTGATTTAGTGAGATTGCAGGAGTAGGAACACCGCCTAGTTGCGACGTACCGAACCTAGGTAAATTTGGTGTTCCTGGTTGTCGTACTACCATGTCCCCCCACGTCTCTACCCGTAGACTCATGGCACCCCCGTCTATGAACTCTACTACGATGTCTCGACAGTTGGCGCCCACTGTGGGGCCGGCGACGTCAGGAGTTATGTTTCGATCGGGGATACTCGGCGGAATCGGCAGTAACATAACTGTCGGAAGCTTGGAATTCGACAACGACGTCGGGCGCTTCATCGACAATGGATCGTACATGCCAGCACGGAATCATCTAGTAAGTGTCTGCATTTTACCGATTGGATCTGCAAACATCTTTATCGGATTAACTGCAGAAGCAATGGGATTCTGTGGTGGAAGAAAATTTATCCCACCCGCACTATACCCAGTTGAAGAAAACTATGATACCGGATTTTGCTCAGATCGCCAAAACTCTGAATTCGCTGCCTCTTCGGAGATGCCTGCAGTCAGATCTCACTTCATTGGCATGGTGCAGTCCGAGGTCGTCGAAAACACGGAAGTAAGTAATCCCGTGGAAAAGGCAGATAATAACAATCCCACAGAACAAGTAGAAGATCCGACACCCGCCAATGAAATGGTGAACTCGGAAGCCGACTCTATACTAGATACCATAGAGGCAAGATTGGAGTCGAAACCTAGATCTGAAGACATAGATTCAGAAGATGAAGATGAAGACGCCTTCGAAAGAAAGGTGAAATCTATGCAAGGGGGCTTCCATGAAGTACTTATGGCAAAACCGACTGATAACTCGGATGCCGAAGACGATGAAGACCCAGAACAAAGAAGATGAGGAAAGAGAGGATGGCGAAACCAGTCCCATCTATCCTGATGTCAAAGAATTGACAGAAGAAGAACCGGGCAAAATGCCTCCCTCTTCCAAGAAGAAAAAGAAGACTGCCAAGAAACTTCAGTACAAACTCCAGAAGAAAATTTTGGCAGATAATGCTAACCAAAACCTGAAAGCAGGAGGAGCAAGCGGAGTCACACATGTGGAGAAGAAAAAGAAAGAAATCCATGTTCCTGAATTGTCGGAACAGGACGAGATCGATCTGATCAAAACCCCGGTCGGACCATATGAGCCACCGGAAGTGCTGGAAGCCAGAAGGCAAGCCATTATGCGGCAGCAGCAACAACTATTCCGATCGCAAGAAAATCTCCTCAAAGCACAAGCTACTATCAAAGCAAAACAGGAGGAAATCGAAGAATTCGAAAGACGGAATATGTTCGGGATAAAACCCACGAGATTACCCAGAATCGCAAGGCCGGATGTACTGCCAGTAAAAGAACGGTTGCAAAACCCTTCTTGGCAATGACAGGTGGACGGAGTAAACGCTAAGGGCGAACGCATCTATAAGAGCGCAGCCGAAAACGCGGAAGCCGCGTTCGCCATCCTTAATGACGATATGTATTCCAAAGAAGAAAAGCTACAAGGAGTGTACGCTTTCCTGGATAAAGCATTGCAACAGCAACATCGAGGTCAGGCCAGATCAGGGAAGTTGTATGACGACTCATCCTATGCAAAACTTCCACTTGCGCAGCAGGAACACCTAGACCCGGAGAACCTGGAGATTCAGGCGATTATAAGGACACGAAGGAGACCCTAAGAAGGACAAGAAAATCCTGGACAATATGGATGAAGCGTCCAGAACGGGATCCCATATGCCGAAAGGCGGAAATATACCCTGTGATCATAAAGATCGGGAGGAACAAAACCGGAAAGACGGAAAAATCATGCCGCCTCGAGACGCCCAGCTGAAAAAGCCGAAGACATGAAAATCCTCACAGGCGTGAGAGATCCCGTACTCCTCCTAGGAATAAAGGAAGTCCAAGGAGTAGAGCTCCGCCTCATTCCAAAGGACACGATAACGGACAAAATAGGGATAATCCCGGAAGAGCGCATTCGCGCAACAATGGGCCAGAGAGGAGCAGATCCCCTTCTGTCCATTCGACCGACAGATATTACGAACACGTCGATAAGGCGGAAAGAGATGATCTATACTTTGGACCTAAGTGTTTCACTGACAGGATCCGAAGAATAACCCTACATTCTGGCTTTGCCAAAGTTGGTCCAACTTACCAAAAGTATACCGGAAGTACAAACCCGGATACATGGCTTTCAGATTACTATACTGCCGTTCAGATCAACAAAGGGACAGACCTGGAAGCAGTAAAATTCCTCCCCCTAATGTTGCTGGATGGAGCCAGAGAATGGATTAACGGGCTTCCGTCAAGAACATTGGATATTTGGGATGATATGGCTAGAGTATTCGCTCAGCACTTCCGGGGTACGTACAAACGCCCTAAGAGCATCAATCAACTAAATCGTTGCGTCCAATTTGAAGACGAGTCGTATATCGACTTTATATCAAGATGGACAACAATGAAAAACAGCTGCTCTGGAGTAAGTAATGTACAAGCAATGCATGCTTTCATCAATGGACTAAAACCCGGCCTCGTACCGTTCATGGTCGGTTCAAAGGAGCACAAAGATCTCGGATCTATGCTTACCACCGCCAATGAGCACGCAACAGCCAAAGACGATATCAAAGCGAGAGGTGGAAATATTGATGCTTTGGTCCAGGCCAAAAAGATGCCTCGTTCTGAAAAGAAGACTACTCCAGAAGCGCAGACAAAGCCCAAAGAAGTAAATTTAACCTTTGGAAAGGATACTGGCGGCAAATGGAAAGGAAGAAGCACAGAACCTATCTCCTATTCTAAGGAAGAGTGGGAAAAAAATAAGTTGGAAAACTGTGTCCACCATTCGCAATTTGGTAAGACTACCCATACAAATGTGCAGTGTCATCTCAACAACCATATGAAGGGCACTGCAGGATCCGGGAACAAAGGAAAGAACTCCAAGAGGAAATTCTCCAAGCAAAAGCCAGCAGCTGAAAAAGAAGACAGTGAATCAGACACTGATGAAAAAATCAGGAACAACAGCGAAAAGACGAACCAAAATTCCCGAGAGTTGATGGAGAATGCAACCTAACTTTCCTGGCAACTCCCTCAGCAAAACATGCAAATCGAACACTTCGATAAATAAACGCGGTTGTCCCACCAACGCCCAAATTCTTGAAATATTCCAATACGCCAATCACCTGGGATCAGTCAGACCATCCCGGAAATATCCCAGAACCCGGCACACAAGCTCTAATTGTAAACCCTATTGTTCAAAACACTAGGCTAAAGAGAGTGTTGATGGATGGAGGATCCAGTATCAATATTTTGTATCTGGATACACTGAAACATCTGCGAATCTCCGAGACTCAGCTCAAACACAGCAACATACGTTTCCACGGCATCGTTCCTAACAGACAAGCACATTACCTAGGAGAAATTGACCTAGATGTAACCTTTGGAGAAAGAGAACATTTTCGACAGGAAAAAATCTCATTCGAGGTGGTGCCGTTCGAAAGTGTATACCACGCAATACTCGGACGTCCAGGTTTCGCCAAATTCATGGCAAGATCATGTTATATTTATAACAAGATGAAGATGCCAGGGCCAAAGGGAGGAGTAGTCACCATATCGGGAGACTTCAAATTGGCAAACGAGCTGGAAAAAAGAAACGCCCTTTGCGCCGAAAAAGTAATAGAAAAGGAAGAATTGAAAGAGCTGGCAAAAGAAGTATCACCGATGGAAATGCCAGCAGGAAAAGAAAGTCGGAAGCCAGCAGATAGCTTCAAAGCTTCCGAGAATACAAGACAGGTTATCCTAGACCCCAAAGATCCGACAAAATTTGTCGTAGTAGGGACAGGGATGACCGACAAATAGGAAAGCGCGCTCGTCGAGTTCCTCCGTGAGAACTGGGATATTTTTGCCTGGTGTCCTGCGGACATGCCAGGAGTACCCAGGGAACTTGCTGAGCATCAATTGAAGGTAATTCAAGGTTCAAAACCCGTAAAACAAGGTCTCCGTCGTTTTGATGGAAGAAGACGGAAGGCTATAGGCAAGGAAATTATCCGGTTTTTAGCAACTGATTTTATCCGGGAAGTTATACATACTGATTGGTCTGCGAACCCAGTATTAGTCCCGAAGAAAGATAGTACTGTTCTTAGGATGTGTATAGATTACACCGGCTTGAACAAATTATGTCCAAAATATAGGTTTGCGTCACCGCGAATCGATCAAATAATAGATGCCACTGCTGGCTCTGAGCTCTTATGTTTTTTGGATGCTTATTCCGGGTATCATCAAATACGTATGAAGGAGGAAGATCAAATCAAAACTTCCTTCATAACCCTGTATGGAACATACTATTACATAACCATGCCTTTTGGCCTGAAGAACGCAGGTGCTACATATCAGTGTTGCATGCAATGTTGCTTGCATAGTCAAATCGGCAAAAATGTCCATGTTTACGTGGATGACATTGTCGTAGTTTCCAAGGAAAATGACACACTCCTTGAAGATCTGCGAGAAACCTTTGAAAATTTGCGCACTTACAAAATGAAGTTGAATCCATTAAAGTGCGTATTCGTGGTTCCCTCAGGAAAGCTTCTAGGTTTTATCGTTTCTCACAGAGGAACAGAAGTAAACCCGGAAAATATCAAGGCAATCTTGAACATCACAAAGCCTACGTGTTTATAAGCCGGCTAGGAGATAAAGCTCTGCCATTATACAAATTGTTGAAGAAATCCGATAAATTTGAATGGACAGAAGAGGCGGACAAAGCATTAACCCAGCTGAAAGAAACCTTGATGAAAGCACCGATTTTGGCATTCCCAAAAGACGAAGAACCTATGTTGTTGTATCTTACAGCAACAAACAGGGTTATCAGCGCTGTGATAATTGTGGAAAGGCGGAAAGAAGAACAAAGTATACCGGATCAGCATCCTGTATACTATGTTAGCGAAGTTTTCTCTGAGTCAAAGCAAAGGTACCCACATTATCAAAAGCTGGCATATGGCGTGTTTTTCGCATCTAGAAAACTCCGCCATTATTTTCAAGGACATTCCATAACAGTGGTAAGCAAAGCACCACCAGGAGATATCATTAAAAATGCGGACGCAACAGGCCGAGTAGCCAAATGGGGCATTGAGCTAGCTGCGTTCGACATTAAATACCAACCTCGGACAATAATTAAATCCCGGGTGTTGGCAGATTTTGTCGTTGATTGGACAGAAGCAATGGAGAACACACCAATGCCGGAGTCAGAATACTGGGTCATGCATTTTGATGGATCCAAGATGAAGGAAGGCGCTGGAGCTGGTGTAGTGCTAAAATCCCCAAAAGGTGACATTATGGAGTATGTATTACAGATACACTTCAACGCCAGTAACAACGTGGCAGAATACGAAGCATTGCTTCCTGGCTTGCACATTGCAAAAGAAATAGGTGTCAAACGCATACTATGTTATGATTAGTCGGATTTGGTACATTATCAGCTTAACCAAACACGGGACGCAAAAAGCCCCATCATGACCGAATATCGGAGAACGGTGGACGAGTTTGTCATTTGCTTCCTTGGATTTGAAGTACTTCACATCAAAAGGGAAGAAAATTGGAACGCGGATGCATTAGCCCGCATGGGGTCGGAAAGAGTGAGAACACTACCACCTGGTGTGTTTGTCCAACACTTGCACGAACCATCGATCAAAGGTGGAGATATTGATTATCCTCTTGTTTCCGCGTCAATTGAAGTTCTGCTCGTTAACCCGGATTGGACGATTCCATACTTAAACTTCTTAGATGATCAGAAGTTCCCGGATGGAGCAGACGAGGTCTTGCAAAGGCAGATACATCGCCGATGCGGTAATCAATGGTTACTTGTATAAACGCAGCACTATCAGAATTTTTCAGCGATGTATTTCGCCAGAGGAAGGACGAGAAATCTTGCAAAAATCCATGCAGGAGATTGCGGACATCATGCTCAATCAAAAAGCATACTGAAAAAAGCATTCCGTGCAGGGTTTTTCTGGCTAACAGCCAAGACAGACGCCGAAAACATAGTAAATACATGTGCCGGATGTCAGTATTACGCCAAGCAGACGAATATGCCAGCCCAAACACTCAAAACTATCCCCATTACATGACCAGTTGCAGTCTGGGGGCTAGATATGATGGGACCATTCAAAACTGCAAGAGGTGGACTTACACATCTACTCGTTGCAGTGGATAAGTATACCAAGTGGGTGGACGCGAAACCCATCAAGAAACTTGACGGTGTGACTGCCAGAAATTTTATCATTGACGTAGTCATGAGATACGGTGTTCCACATAGCACAATCACCGACAATGGGAAAAATTTCTCTATTGGAGAGTTGGCAAAATATTACCGACAAATGGGAATACGCCTAGATCTTGCATCTGTGGTCCACCCACAATCCAATGGGCAGGTTGAAAGAATGAATAGCTCAATCCTGCAGGAAATACGCCCAAGACTCTAATATCCTCTCCATAGAGCAGCTGGAGCATGGGTAGAAGAATTGCCTTCCGTGCTTTGGAGTATTCGAACGACGCCAAATAGATCAACATGGCAAACCCCGTTTTTCTTGGTTTACGGCGTAGAAGCAATGCTTCCAACGGACATGCTCAATGATAGCCCAAGAGTGCAGGCTTACGATGACTCGGATGCCGAAAACGCACGACAGGATGCTGTTGATCTTTTAGAAGAAGAACGAGACCTTGTGCTCCAAAGATCCGCCATTTATCAGCAAGGATTACGACGCTACCATAGTCGGAAAATCAGGCATCGATCTTTCAAAGAAGGTGACCTAGTGCTAAGATTGGTGCAAGAAAGGAAGCACAAGTTAGCCCCAGTCTGGGAGGGACCATTTTTCATTAGCAAGGCTATGAAAAATGGATCTTATTATCTTGTAGATATTCAAGACACGGAAGATGATCCCAAGCGTCCGAATCGCAAAAGAAAGAGGAGGATAGATGTCGAACTAGGAGAGACAAAAAGAACTTGGAGCATCCAACAGTTACGTCCCTTCTACACTTAGTTCAATTTCTATGTAAACATCTTTATGATCATGAAATAAAGTTGTCGGAATTCATGCATTCATGTTTTATCTGTTTTCATACAAAGCATAAGTCCGTCTTATCTATTTCCCAATGATATTTCAAAATACTCAATGTTAATCCGATTTGTGCTTGCGTGCTCGGAGTTGTAAAACTGAATGCTTTTCAGCCTAAGGAGGGTTAAGGAAACCCAAATTGTGCCTGCGTGGCTGAGTTTCATACAATTTTACAATTCCTTACTTATCTCTAAGTATTATCTGATTGTTTATGTGCTGGGTCACTGAAATTAGTAAGAAAAAATGCCTTAGTACAATCCATGTTTCCAAGTTTTGACTGATTGGTTATACCCAGTCATTTGGCGTGAAGATTAAGTACTATTGAGCCATTTCAAACACTAAGGACAGTTAAAACATATAAGCCAGAGAACTTAGAAGACAAAGAAATTAAAACCCGGAAAACTTGCAAAGATTTGTAAATTAAACTGCAAAAGCGGAGTACTTGTCTATACAAATGATAGATATCATTACAATGAATGTTATATTGTGAGAATGGTAATGCTTCTATTTTTGCCTGCCTTCTACCTAGGACTTAAGCAGCTACTTCGGGATCCGAGTCTTCGTCCTCGCTGCTGGATTCCTCCGGAGTTGTCGGAATTTCCTCCTCGGGGGTAGAAGGTGGAGATGTTCACCATGTTGGCAATCTTGGTGGCATGGACTTTGATAGCATCAAAGATGCTGGCCCGCTGAGCGTCTGTGTATCCTTGAGGGATACCTCATGCCACACGCTAAGACTTGGTGGTGGTATAATGCATACGCATGAGCCCAAGGGCCATGCGCGCACCACCGCGAGCCGCGGAGCGAAACCACGATTCCTTGCGGCTAGCCACCTCCACGATCGCCTCCGGAAGCTTACTGACTTCCGAGAACTCTCCTGCTTTGTCGAGAATGTACTTATTAATAATAAGTAACATCCCCGCAGCTTTAAGCGCGGTGAAGATCTTCTCGAAATACCGGATTCTTTCGATCCGGGTTAGTTCGGGGCTACCTTCTGTTTCAATCAACAAAACAAAGTTAGGGAAAACAGAAGAAGGGGAAAAGGAAAAATCCGGTAAAAGTCAAAAAACTTACCGAGAATCCGATCCATCTCTGTGCCTTCCTCGGGCGCTGGTTCAGGGCATTCTCCAGGTCCCTGATGGTGGCTTTGTCCTTCTCGGTTTGGTTGGAGGCCTTGGACTCAGCAATGCCGAAAGCCAGTTGGCTGGCCTCCAGGTCCTTTTGGAGTTTCACAGTGAGTTTGTGAAGATCCAGGAGGAATTTTCCTCCTGGAGGTTCTCGGCATTGCCGGCATCTTCAGCAATTTTCTTGGCTTTCGCCAAAGAAGCTGAAAAGCAAGTAAAATAAAGAGTAAAAAACTCGGAAAATTACTTAGAAAAAATTCCAAACAAAAGTAGTGAAAAAACTTACCTGCTGATTTAGCCAGCTTTTGCTGAACGGAGGCCAGCTCCGACTCCTTATCCTCAAGAATATTAAGAAGGGTTTTCACCTCGTTATTCTTGATGGTAAGCTTGCTAAATACTTCCATGTTAATGTTTTCAGCAGTTTGCTGAAACACGGAAAAGAAACAAAGCGCTTAAGTTAAAAATCAAGCAAGGTAATGATAAAAGCATTAAGTCAAAAAAGTATGCTTTTGACAAAATGCTTGGGGGCTAGATATATTACCTGGCTCATCCGTTGAAGACTCGACAAATTCTCGTTGAATTCTTTTGCATACTCGGCAAAAAGAATTCCAACGTGGCAAAGGCCATCTTTTATAATCTGCCGAGGCGAAAACACGAAGTTATTCCTAACAATAAGTCTGTCTTGCGGTGAAGGACGGATTAAAGGAGCTGGGGCAAAATACTTTGTCGCCCATGGATGAATACGTCCATGTTCATCAAAGTGTTCTTCTTTTACCTTGAATTGCGGGTCATAGTTGGGGATTGGCTCCTCCTGTGGAACACTCGACGGATCCCCAACTTCCGGCTCCACCACCCTTTCCCTCGCGTCCGTTTCCGGCGCAATGGGCTGGCTGGTCTGCAGGGGTTTCTCCTCCCTAGCAGCCACGTTTTCCTCCGCAGCTGCGACTGGAGTGTCGGGAGCAGCAGCAGGAGAAGGCTGTGTCCCTCTCCGGGCAACAGACTTAATTTTCTTCCGGCTTTTTGGCTTCAACGTTTTCGGAGCCAAGCTAGAAAGAGAAAATCCGAGAAGTTAGAATTCCGAGAAAGAAAAGAAATTCCTGCGAGACAAAGTAGAGAAAAAAGAAACCTGGATGATTTACCTGGAAGTAGCGACGGGAACTCCGTCAAGATCTATTATTTCGTGAGTAGCGGAAGGCTTCTTGCGTTTCTGTCCGCCTGCAAAGTTAGCACGCATTGCATCCAACTCGGCATCGGTCGCAAGATCCACCTCAGGAAGATCGACAATCTGTCAAAAAAGACAAAGTCCGAGTTAAAACGAATATCCGAGAAAGAAGAAACGCAGAACCAAAGCCCAAAATGAAGAGCCATACCTTTGGAGCCGGGTTTGTCGCCGTGTACATCGGCCGGCTTTCCTCATATTGGTCACGTGTTGCGACCAACTGGTTAACGCGTTTCCTCAAATCTTTTGTCGTCAAAGATTAGTTCGTTACCCGCATTGCTTCTCCGGGTCCCGTGTACTCGCACATGAGCCGGGGACCGCGGTGGTCCAGAGGCTGAATCCGTCTTTCTAGCCAGCATAGGACTGTGTCCATGCCAGTAAGTGGAGGAGATGCGGAAACAAGCTTGGCGATGCGATGTTTGATCCTTAGAAGATCCGGCGGCAGGGTTTGAACTGCGTCCACTGCTCTATTGTCTTGGGAAGTGGCGACAGAGTTAACGAAAGGAGTAATTCTTGTTTCCTTTCCAGGAAATGAGACATCTTCATGATAGAAAAAGGAACCCCTCCAAAATTTGACGGATTCCGAGGTTTTTATTTTCGGAAACAAATCCTCCCTAAACCTACGGAGGGTGAAGGAGATGGTCCCGTAGGTGGGGAGAGCGCCCTCAGAGGGGTTGCGCTTCACCCCGAAGCAATACTGCCAGAAATCTAACCTAGGTTCTAATCCTAGATACCCTTCAAAGAAGGTCTGGAACCCGGCTAGATAAAGTATGGAATTGGGAGGAAGGTTGTGAGGTTGGATGTTGTAATGGTTCAGGACTTGGAGGAAGAAGGCAGAAGGTGGAAATCCCATACCTCTACTAATGTGAGAGGTGAGGAGAACCCTTTCTTCGGCTTTCGGTGATGGCTCGGAGTCGTCCTCCTCGTACCGCCATTTGCCCTTCTGGATGAGCCCTTCCTTCTCCATTGTTGGAAGAAGGGACGGAACCACATTGCAGTGGCTCCAGTTCCCGGAGATTCCCTCCGTGTCTTCTTCCGCTCCGGCGGCGCCCGCGGCGGCGAGCCCTTCACCACCGCGAGTGAGTTCTTCCGCTGGCTCGGTAGTGAGAGGCGGAGATGGCGCGGCAGATGACGATGGCGCGTTCTCGGCCGCGGGAGGAAGATCCCCGCGGGCCAGGTTGCCGACGTTTCCCTCCGGCGCGCTCGCGGTGGCGCGGCCGGGAGAATCCAGCTGCGGGTCCATATCATTAATGATATTGTCGATGTCGAGGGCGACAGAGCTCTCCTCCGTGGCGCGCGGAGATTCTCCGGTGGTCATGTTTGGGCGGCGCGATGAGGATCCGGACCCTCCGATGACGTTATCCGGGGACGGTGCGGACGCACGAAGTCTTCTCACTCTTGCAAGCTCGAGCTCAAAGGCAATGGCGCTTGGGGGCTGGAAGAGGAAGAGAGAGCGGAAGGACAAACCGGAGAGCCCTAGGCGGCTATTTATAGCCGCAAATGCGTTGAGATACACTACAACGGCTATTTTGACCGTTAGATCTTTGACGCGTGTCACGCCCAGAAAATCCGGGAAATGAGGAGGCGGGGTGATAAGTGCTATCTCCTCGTTTCCCGCGAGAATCTGTCAGAGATACGTTTCAGGGTTTTACACTGAGCGCAAACATCCGTGATGTCAGCACGATTTCATCGCTGACGTCATGAAGTTCCTTCTCCACGAAGGCTTGTGGAAGAAAAAAAACGGATTATGCCAAAATCCGAGTTTCGCGTTAAGAATGATTTGGGAAAAAGAAGAATCGAGACGAAGCGCCTACATTTCTTGGAAAGGAATGTAAATTGACGAAAGGTGGCAGAATGAAGTCTCAACCCTTCTTGGGGTCTACTGCCGGATATATACCGATTAGGGGTATATCCGGCATTGTCCTAAAGAGCCGGATTACCAGAGTGGCCTGATTCGTAATGGATCATAGTCCATTAGGCGGCCCAGTAAGCTGACGCGCAGAAACCGGATTCTAGAAGAACCCGGACCACGACCCAAAGTGGTGCGGCTTGGAGTAGAAAGCGGATTCTTGTTTTCTAAGTTAGATACTTTCCGTAGTCTTCTAGATTTCCTTTCTGTAAGCCCTAACCCGACTATTTATATAAAGCCGGACGGGGGAGAAGAAGATATAGACAATTAGCTAGAAGCCAACTCGCCGAGAATTTGATCCTCGCCGAGTTAGCGAAACCCTACTCACATTGTACTTTGTATACTTCAGATTTCAGCTCTGAATTAGTGAGATTGCAGGAGTAGGAACGCCGCCTAGTTGCGACGTACCGAACCTGGGTAAATTTGGTGTTCCTGCTTGTCGTAGTACCACGTCCCCCACGTCTCTACCGTAGACTCATGACACCCCCGTCTATGAACTCTACTACGATGTCTCGACACTACCGCTTATTAATTAAGGTCTCTTTGATTCGTATGACTCAAAAAATGCAGGAATAAGGAGAACTCGTGATTGTACATTTTAATCCTACATGATTTCATATGTATCAAAATTTCTCTGATTTCAACATAGAAAAACAAAATATTCTCACAAAACAGGTTTGTGCAGAAATTCGAGTTCCTGTAAGATACTATGAAAAGATTACTTAGAAAAAATTACTATGATATTCAATCCTATATAAATCAAACAAAAACCGTAGAAGAAAAAAAATCTAAATATTTGAATCCTCTAAAAAAAAAATACTGTATGATAATTTTTGAATCAATGAGCCCTTCAGATGTAGCCTGTAGGGTGTGGGAAACCGAGCAGAATCCACACAGAGTGATCTATTCCACCCACAGGATACGCGAACACATTCCTTGGACAGTAACACGCTTTGATAATGCTGAAAAAAAATCACAATTTTGTTGCTTAAAAACTCAAATACTCTGAAATCACGCTCTGTTAAAGCCGCTCTGCCTGGAGCGGATAAACAAAAGAAGGCACACGGAATCGGGAAAAGCTCTCCCACGTTGTCTGTGTCTGTGAGCTCTCCGGTCAACGCCGCAGCTTGTCCGGTCAAGCTCGCCGGCTCGTCCGTCCGCATACCATAAAGCAGAGCTCGCCACGGGCAGCTCTGTAGTCTCCACAAAGTGCAGGAGAAAATGGAGCGCCCGGCACCGGACATGGAGGTCACCCTCCGCGAGTTCACCGAGGCCGACGCGGAGGCACTCTTCTCGTGGGCGTCCGACCCGCTCGTCGTCCTCTTCCAACGCCGCGAAGCCTACGAGCGCGTCGACGAGGCCCGCCGCTACATCCTCGACCACGTCCTGCCGCACCCGTGGTACCGCGCCATCTGCGTCGGCGGCGCGGTAGTGGGCTCCATCTCCGTCAAGCTCGACCCCGCCGAGGAGGGGGGCGGACGACGCTCGTCGAGGGCGTCCATGGGGTACCGCGTTGCGCACGGCTACTGGGGCCGCGGCATCGCGACGCGCGCGGTGCGGGCGGCGGCGGAGGCTGCGTTCGCTGAGTGGCCGTGGCTGGTGCGGCTCGAGGCCGTGGCCGACGTGGAGAACCCGGCGTCGCAGCGGGTGCTGGAGAAGGCCGGGTTCGTCAGGGAGGGCGTGCTGCGGTGCTACATTGTGCTCAAGGGGAGGCCCAGGGACATGGTCATGTTCAGCTTCCTCAACTCTGATCGCGAGAGGACCAAGCCAGTGGAGGCCCGTAGAGACTAGCTCGCCCGTGGACTCTTGGTCGAGTGCTGTGGTTATATTGAGCTTCCACGTCTTACGATGCCTATTCAGGATGCAGGCGGACAGGCCGCCGGCCGGTCCGCTCTTTCCGCCTCGTTCGTTAAGTGGTAATCAGATGATTAGCAGAATCCGTGTCCGCTGGTTCTTCTGCCCCCTACTTCCGGCGGACGCCGCTGGACAAACTACTTGCTTCTGCTAGCTCCAAACGTTAGCCGTCTGCTGAAGAACAAAGACTGAAAACGTACTACTAGCTTCGGATACTGTACGCTATGGTTAAAAAACAGTGGGCTAAGCAGCTAGTTTTTCACAGCAGATCAAGCATTCTTTTCAAAGCATTCAAAACAAATAACAGGAGTAGCAGATGAATTATTTAGTACACGTTGCAACTTCAGAAAATTGGCAGGAATGAACAGATACTTTTTTCATAGGTGCAATTGGATTCCTGATCCGGGAGGAAGTGGAAATAGGAAAGGACTAATATTAGTGACAAACTAACACGTTGCAACTTCAGAAAATTGACAGGCTTGCAGCACCGTCTCCTACTCTGTTCTTCGTCTCCTCTCCTCTGCTACTTCACCTGTTCAAATTTTATGTTTAAGACAGCAGTTTGCAGTTCCAGCTTCCAACGCCCAAACAACAGATTTCAGTCACATAACTTCATAGCTTCCAGCAGCATCTACACAACAGCTTCCAACAGCAGTGGGTACATAATTTCCAATTTTCTTACAGTAAGACTTGGAGCATAAGTGAGCCCAGTTATCATATCACAGGTTTAGGCTACCATTGTAGCCGCGATAAAGCCACATAACTGCATACACTTTTCAGCCCCTGAAGACAACTCCATTGCAAAATGAGGCTTGGCTGTCTACAGGTATTTCCTCCAACATGCTTGTGTCAGCCTCTTCTGCAGATTTACACTACCCACACAAGATGCACAATCAAGATCAGAGACAAGTAGCAGGTTCAGCTTAGCTGCTTATCAGAGTTTCTTGCAACACAACCATGCAGCTACGGAATCATGAAATAAGCAAGCACCATCCAGAACCACCTTATATTGTCGGACCCGATGCAAGATATGGATGTATTTTAACAGATTAAGTATCAGCGATTCCTATGTAGCAGGGACTCCTAGTATGTTCTAGTCTGGGTCCTTTTATACTTACCACCTATGCAACGGATTAAAAATATCTTGAGTGCTAAAAAATTAAAAGTAAAACATAAACTATTCACTTGATTCCAAGATTTTATTGATACACATTTTCTGAAGTACAATAGTGTTGCTATTCTGTATACTGTCACTCAAGTAGTGTTGAATGCTATGCTAAGCCATTCTGTGTCATGTCACTCAAATAGTGTTGTCATTCTGAAGCCAATCATATTCTTTCGCTCAAATAGATTTTGCTGATTTTCACCATTTTGTTTTCTGTTAGTGCAAGCAATCAACCCAAAGCAGGTATCTGTTATAAGATAGCAAGAAGAAAAGGCTTGAGCTCAATACAGAAGCACACACGCCAGTGTTCAGTAACAAGAATTTTCGGACCTGAAGATCAATTCAAGATTGGTTGGTTAAAGTATAGTTATGATACACTAGGCTCCTGAATGTTTTTGTCTGAACTAAGGCACAGTTAGGCAGCAATTTGGTGTCAACTGTACCAGCAGGTAGGTCAATATCTCTGCACATATGGCTGCTTGTTTGGTTGTATAATGATCAATTTCTACTCTAGTTACAGGAGACATCACGCTTACTTTATACTTTAGTTTCTACCAAAGTATACATGAAGTTTCTTATTAGAAGGACAAGTCTTGTTTCATGTAAAGTATTGATTATTTATGAGCATCGGCCACCACTGCTCCATCGAATCCAAAACCAAATTCAGAAGCTAGCTAGCTTGAGAAGAGGAGAAGAAGAACAAGCAACCAAGGATGGATCGCTGATTATCCAACGAACATATAAAATCAAAACATGCCATCTTCTTGATCGCCATCGATTCACATGATGTGCAGCTAGACAGCTATGAGTGGTAGTGATAATTGTCGGGAGGCTACCCCCGAGTAGGGGTAAGATTGGTAAGGTTTGCTGCTTGAGGTATAGTGTACCAAGTAGCGGACTACCGAGATGGCCCTGTCCAAGATCTGGGTACCGAGTTGGAGGTACTGAGTAGGATCTATCTCGGTAGGTAAGGTGAAGATCCACATTGAAGATATGAGTGTCCGTCCGGGTTATCCGAGTAGCGCCTGGAGAATCCGGATAGGCACGATGCTGCTCTTCTCGGAGGGAGGTCAAGGGAGCTGTTGCAATCCCGCAGATCCAGGGAGAGTACAGGCATGCGGTTCAACTTACTAGGCGTGATGATGCGTATGCATACGCGGGTACAGTCCACTGTATGGGCGAGGCCACGTCCTGTCTCTGACAGGGGGACAGTACATGGCATCGACCGTGACTGCGAAGACTTTTGGCGTATGTCAGTAAAGATACGGACGCGTGCGTTGTGGCACAGTGTGTAGTCACCTAATCCTGTACTATTGGTTGGTGGCTACCGGTATATAAGGTGGCCATGCCCCTCCTGCGTGAGGGTCGTTCGTTACGGGAGAGAAGAAGTGCTGCCAATTTGTAGAGAGAGAGATAGCAGTAGAGCTTCTTCCTCCTCTAGCTCCTTGAGTTTGAGAAACACTTGTACTCGGTTACCACTTATACAGAGAGCCAGGAGTAGGGGGTGTTATCTCCACACGAGGGCTCCGAACCTGGATAGATTGTGTTGTTGGCAGTGTGTTCTGAGCGCGCCATCTAGGCGTGCGATCCCTCCCTGGATACCCAGAGTGTCCATCGGCCACAACATTAGTCATCCTATGGCATCTGTCTTTGCATCACCACTACAATAATTGATATACAAGCAGAGGAAAAATAGAGGGAGAGAAGAATAGAGCAGCCCTGCGCAAGATCTGATTCAGTCGAGCTGCTCCTTACGCTACAGGCCTTGCAAGTTGTAAGTTGTAAGAACCAGACATGCACCTTGCCGTCAAGACTGCTGTAGGTGTCACCGCCCTCTCCAGCCTTCTTCTCCTCTTGCGGATCTTTCTCCGACGACTTTCTTACCCCAATCCACCGCCGTTGTATCCACTGCGCGGACGACCGCCAACGGGGAGGGCGCGGACGACCGGTTAGGCGGTGGGGAAGCTTGGCGGTCCGGAACGTCCATGGAGCAGGACGATGGGCCTCGCGGTGAGGGTGTCGGGGAGCAGGACGGCCGCCGAGCGGCCAGGCGTTAGCTTTGATGTCCGATGCGAGTCGACCAGAAGGGAGACGGACATGGACTCCTAGCGGCTTCACGGACATCGTCCACCAGGCCCGCCTAAATTTGACGGCCCGTCCACTTAGCCGTTTGGGCCTGTGGAGCGGCACGGCCAGAGCGGACTGGCGGACGCCGTGTCCGCCAGCATCCTGAATGCCTATGTTCTGGTGGTGTAGTTTCCAGTTCTGTTCTAGTTCTAAGAAAAACTATGTTCTCAATTTCTGGGACAGATCATTTTACTAAACAATGTTTCGTAAAGTTTCTTGTAGATCCCAACACCCTTCAAGTATCGGGCAAACAATGTTTCTATGGAAGCATTAAGGAGTGATACACTGATGCTATATAAATAGCAAAAGGCTACTAATCACAAATAGAATCATACAAAGTTTCTGAGACATCTTTCAATCTGTACAAATAAGATCGCTACGTGCAGAGGTAGTGAACCTTTTTTCTCAGTTGTTTGCTCAGGAAGCTGAACACCTTGAGGGTAAACGCTCGTCAGCTGTCAGCTTCAACGCAACGGAAATGCTGCTGCTTTCTAGAGCGGTTGCTGAAGCTTTCAAGGCAAGATAGGACTGGACTCCAGCAAGAAGAAGAATTGCGGATAGATGAGAAGAAAAGCTGGGAGATGAACATAAGTTGTCAGGGAACATGTGTAATGTCTTGTCCTTCTGATGTGTGCTCCGTAGGTTTTTTACGAAGGCTATGAACATAAGTTGCAGAACTGCGGATGTTTTGTTCTTTTTTCTGGGTCCTTTGCGAAGGCCAACAAGACTGGCCTGTTTTATCGGTTTCTGGAATGAAATCGAGAGCGGCAGGCTCCTCAATTTGAAGAGAAAAAAACTGCGTGCATCGAAGAGGGTGCAAAGGCAGAAAATCAGGAAAAATGCCGTGTAACTTGAACACACCTTTCGCTACTAGAATGGTGACTATGAACTGATCAGGACAACCGGAATTGAATATTTGCATTATGTGGATGACAAAACCAAGATGGAGAATAACTAGCCTGCAGTGTCATAATCGAAGAAGCCATACAAGCTACCTCGCCAAAATGACAAAAGCCATATGAATTAAATAAGGATTAGGTAGGTATCGCGAAGCAAAGATAATACTGTTGGGTAGCTCGTGCATGTTAAACCATAGAATCAGCTTCTAATCCATGACGATGACTCATTTTGGTTTGTAAATCAGCAACCCCTACACATCACAATCAACTATACTAAGCACCAAGCGATTGCGCCGACGGCGACGGGCAAGGCAAGGCAGCGGATAGATGGACCGTGACGGCGAAGAGCGGCATCAGGAGGGCGAAGACGCCCACCCGGCGCCCGTGGTGTCGCTCCGGCCACTGGGCCTGGCGGACACCGACGCGTTCCTGACGTGGGCGTCGGACGACCGCGTGATGCGCCACCTGAAGCGTCCTCTCTGCGCGACCAGGGAGGAGGCCGTCGCGCAGATCAGGGACACCGTGCTCGGCCACCCGTGGTTCCGCGCCATCTGCGTCGCGGGGCGTCCCGTGGGCCAGGTCAACGTGTGGCCCTACCCCGACGACGGCGGCCACCGGGCCAACATCGGCTACGCGCTGGCGCACGACCACTGGGGCCGCGGCATCGCCTCCGCCGCCATCAGGATGGTAAGTTGGCAACCTACGTGGTGGCAGGGCTCCGGCGTCGCCGCAACTGACTTGTGTTCCTGACGCGCGCAGGTGGTGGGGACGGTGTTCGACGAGCTGCCGGGGCTGGGGAGGCTGGAGGCGGTGACGGACGTGGGGAACATGCGGTCGCAGAGGGCGCTGGAGAAGGTCGGGTTCCAGAGGGAAGGGGTGCTGCGCAATTACATCGTCCGCCCCGGCCCCGGCGGCCGCCACGCAAAGGACGCCGCGGTGTACAGCTTCCTTTCGTCCGACCGTCCACGGCTCGCGTGATCGCGGCGGCACTTCAGTCTTCGTGTAAAATTCTTACGGGTAAGGGCATCTCCACTAGTTGCGCCTCCCACGGCCTAAAACGCTGCTGTTTTTGGGCCGTCGCGGCGCCAAACGGCGCTAATCTGAAACCTGAGGGGCAGGCTTCCCAGTCGCCCCCCGAGCCCAACTTTCGGCGCAAAAAAACTCGAGGAATGAAATTCGACGCATTTTATTGATTCGGCGCAGATTTCATACAGTTCGACGCAAATTTGAACTAAACATAGAAATTTAAACTAAACAGTGCGAAAAATTTAAAAACTATGGCGGCGACTATTCTAGGCGCCGTCGTCTTCATCGTCGCGGTCATCCCTCGCCACCATGGCGAGCCGGTTGGAGGGGCCAGCTTTGCGGTCATCCTTCGCCGCCATGGCGAGCCAGCGCCGCTCCGCCCGGCCTTGCACCCGCAACCGGTGGAGTTGTGGCTGCTCGGAGGGCTGGCGGTTGCGCCGCTCGCTCTGCAGCGCCACCTGCCACCGGTCGTCCTCGTACTGCGCGATGAACGCTTGCTGCTCGTCCGGCGCCGCGTTTTCGGCCGGCTGCCGGTAGGCCTCGTGCTGCGCCTCCTCCCTCCGGTGGGTCTCCAGAGATACCCGAACGGCGGCAGCCTCGGCCGCCACCGCCGCCTGCTCGAGGCCGCCGCGGACCTGGTGGAACGCTTCCTTGTTCCGCGCGGTCTCGAAGGAGAGGTAGGCCGCGTGCTGCTCGGGCCACACGGGCTGCCTCCTCCATTCCCTCCTCCAGCGCCGGGCAGCCTGCGCCTGCTGCTGCTCGGGCGCCAGCTCTTCTTGGGCGGGCTGCTGCTCGGGCGCCACCGCTCCCTGCGCCGGCTGCTGCTAGGGCGCCACCTCCTGCGCCGGCTGCTGTTCCTCGGGCCACGCATCCCAGTACAATGGAGAATGGCGGCGAGGCATCGTTGCTAGGTGTGTGCGGCGAGAGTGGCGAGAGCGAGCGCAGCGAGGAGGAGGAGGCGAGAATGGGAGAACGGCGAGCGGCGAGCGCCCTTCTTATAGCCTGGCGGGCCAGTCACTGCGCCGCGCGTGTCACCGCTGCCGCCCCGCCATTAATCCGGCAGCCTTTGACTGGGTCGCATGCACTGGCCAGCCGCCACGCCATTACTCCGGCAGCCTTTGACCGGCGCGGGCGCCGAGAAGATGATCACGGGCGGGGTTTCTGTTCTCGCGTTTTCTCGACGCATCACTGACAGAGCTGGCCCGCGCGGGCTGCAGCGCAGTTTCGCCCCCCCCCCCAAGCCGAACCCAGCGGGCTGGGTTTGGCCTGGGTGCCGCGGCGCGAAATAGCGCCGAAACGGCGCTATTTGGGCTTCTAGGGGGCCGACTGGTGCGGAAACGACGCTATTCGCCGCTTCCGGCGCTAAAAAGGCCGCCTGGGGGGCTCGGGGGGGGGGGGGGCGACTGGAGATGCCCTAACAGATTAAAATCTGAAACCGTGATGATTGGTATATATACTTGTGCGTCGAATTTTATGGGACAATGCTCTCTGCTTCGCTTCAAGCTTTCTATTGCCTCTGGTCTCGCATCTTAGGGCTTGTGTGATTAATTTCACTAAGCTATACTTTGCTCTCTCAACTTCAACTTCGTCTATATGTCTTTTTAGGCATAGCCGGTCCAGGCCATGGTAAAGAAGTAGGGTTATAATACAAATTCCTGTAGATATAAAACCTGATGGAAATTCCTTGTTTTCTGTTTTCGTGGGCGAAAAGTAATGAATATTCTTGAAAAAAAAAATTCAATGTTAACAAACAGCCTTGCTAAATGGTCATACCAAATAATTTGAATTCGGATTTTTTGGTTTTCAAGTTTGTTTCGTAGCCGATCTGGTAACCGTAGTAACCGGAAATCTCGACCCTTGGTAACAAATAAAAATTCGGTGACCCGAACCTTGATCATCGCTAAGTGGCTACATCATTGTCTGATATAGTTATAAGTGAGCAAGGGTCTCTCCATTCTCAATGCATGCAATAATGCACCTAAACATTTCATGAAGACCTCTTGCATTTTCGGTACCCAAGAGTTAGGTTGCGTCTTTCGCATCTGGTTGTCTCAAGTATTTCTTGCTAAACACCTTCCCACTGTGGCACCAAAAAAGATACATGACCTCAAGGCATGTGGACTCTCCCATTCGAATATATTCATCAATCTAATTGACAAAAAATTCATATGCAAGTATCCAAATATCAGCCATGCATTTATGAAGAGACAAAAATCAACTCGATGCAATTTCTCTTTGGTCTGAAATAGTCATCATATTCCCTCACACCTAGCACAAGACGATTGAACACATGCTTAGACATCCGGAAGCTTCACTGGAACTTATCTTAAGTTGCATTGTTTTAGAAATAATCTTTGTATAGGAGAACACACATGACTACCCTGTCACGATCGACCACCATATGACCCAATGTCGAACCTCGAAACAAGGGCAAAGCATTTTGCTCCTCCTCAAATCCGAGAAGAGCTGCGACTATCAAAATGTCTTCATCATCATCAAATGAATCGTCGGAAGATGTTTCAAAATGTAGAAGAACTCATCACCGCTATCCATGGTCTAAGTATCAAACAATGCAACAAAGATCACAAAATCCTATCCACGGTCATGAGATACAAAAGATTTAGCTACAATCTTGGTCGTGTGGGCCAGACCAAGGTGTAGATCAACGACTAGGACAAGCGACACCTTTGAGAATGAGGAGTTGTGGCCAACGACCAAGGGACATAAGCCGCTCGAGCTCAGACATGTGAGGCGGGAAAAGGGCTGACGGCTGGCAAGGACATGGGTAGTTGCGCCAAAAATTTAGTGAGTGGGAGAGATAGGCAAGGTAGACATATGAGGGGTAAGGTAAATGAGGTGGAGTGGCTGCCAAGTTGGGTCTGCTTGACTTCTTGTCGGGTTTCCTATCTTGCATCTGTGTAACATTCCCGAAATCCAGGGAGTAATGGGGGTGCCTGGACAAAAAACAAATAACACAATAGAATCTCCACCAGCACCCCCAAAGGTCCAATTGGGGTCCAGACAAAAATCCTCCCCAGCGACATCCCCCAAGTGTCCGACCCGATCCTGTTTTTGTCCGACACCCCATACCCACCTTTCAAACTTTGGGGGAGGGGGGTGCTCGGGTGTGTCGGACAATCCCTAGACATGGTCTCTGACGGGTAGTGCCCTCTTGTCATTGAAACGTTGATACCTGCAAGTGTACAAGTTCATTATTGGACAATTTCGTGGAAGTTTGATCTCCCGATTTATATCGTTCCCACAGACATCTGATCTGGCAAAATGTTTTTTAAAGGATGTCTATGTCACGGACAAGGTGTAAAAATTATGTGAATTAACTCACATAGTTTTGACTCACTTAGCCCTACAGAAAACAATGGTTTGGTTGTATGGAAATAAAGAGGTGAATAATACTGAATGTAAATAACAAGTAAGTAAAATACTGAAAAGGATGCGTTTATTACTTATGGATGGAATATGTGTAGAGGGGTTTCAGTTCATGGTTCCGATGAATGTGCCAAATGGTGGAAGTGGATATGTGATTCATATTCCTGTCCCACAAGCCATGGCCAGTTAAACTATTTAAAACCATACAGGTTAGACCAATGCTTTAAGTTCTTTGACTTTAAGTGATCCTCTTGTTGTCTTCACTCCTCGTAGATATCTCTTCCTGCCACCTCGGAGGTCACAGATTCGTTGAACAATAAGTGCGTGTGTATGTAGTTCTTCTTGGATCATGCTACCTAGGCCCTAGATAGCAGGCAATATGCAAATCATAAAAAATAATCCTATAAACGATATTGAAAAGACTCTCACAAATATTATGGAGTAAATAGGCACAAACACATCTCACCAATCCCTACATCCCGACACCTCGGATGTTTACTCTCACATGAGAGACATATCAGGCATAAAATCAATAGTTGAAAGGGAAAAGTTCATCTTAATATTACCGTAGGAAACTACAATAGTTCCTAGCTCAACAAGTACCAAACTAGGAGTTTAAGCTAGATGAAGGTCTCACAACCCTAATGTTATTACAATGGATCTCTGTACCTCTCTATGTGGTGGAATGGATGATATTGAGGAAGACAATCTCCGGCAGAATCTCTCAGATGGTTCTTCTCCCCGGATTTCTACCTTATCGCTTCTGATTTCTCTATCTTTCTTTCTGTACTTTTTGCCCCCGTTGCCTTAAAAAAAGTTTCACCTTTTGAAGAGCTAAAGGCGGCGACGCCTGGTACCGTGGCTCGTACGGTCGGTGATGACTGTACCACTAGTCGTTAAAGCCCTCTACCAATTGTTTGTAATTTCATTGTTCCATAATTGCTTGATTTTCTCCAATTATCATCAAATGCTTCATTTCCTTTCTTTTTATATATATCTTGAAATCTTAACCAAGAATTGAAAATTTTCCAAACATTGCGGTGTGTGGGTTAGTATGAGAGCAAAAAGCATATAAAAATCAACGAAAGCTTGACGAAATAAAAAATCATGCATAAAATAGAGCCATCAACTCCCCAAGTTTAATCGTTGCCCATCCCGAGTATCTTAGCAAAGAAAACAAACAAGGAGATATATCAAATAAGATACTTTACTAGTTAACGTATTGATACGTCCATAACGTATCTATAATTTTTGATTGTTTCATGCTAATATTATGCTTTTGACACTTGTTTTTTTATAAAGTTTATGATTTATTTGGACTAACCTATTAATAGTTGCAAGAGTGTACAATGTTCTTGTTTTACTCTTTGATGTGTAGGAATTAACAAGAAAACACAAAAGTAGACTGGTTGGAAAAGGACTCTGACTTTCCTGAAATCTGTCCACCAACAGTTTTTAGAGATGATCAGTTTTACCTCCAAAGACAACGTCAACTGGAGATCCAGTTGCCTACAAAGTTGTTGTTAATTTCCATACCTTTCATTTCAGCCCAAGAACAGCCCGATCCGAGTTCGTATGTGACCTGTGGACCCATTTTACTGGAGGATATATATCTGATTACGGGATTACGGGAATCGGTGACGGGATAGAGTCCAACTCTTACCATATTTGATGGATTCGTCCAAGCCATGATTTTGAGGCTGTGAGGGGTCCCTAGAAAGGTTCTAGAGGTGCCCAAGATCCTTTGGATCAAGGGGCCAAGGAGGGCCGGGGAGCATTGTCCCATCACAAATAAGGAGAGGAAAACCCTAATTCTGGGGCAGACACCAAAAGCCACGAATTTTGCCTCTCCCATGGTCTCATCTTCATGGGGGGAGGGCTCATCTACAACACCAAGAAGCCATGGAGGAAGGGGGCTAGGGGGCGGCGCTCCCCCATGATGGCCGGCCGGCGCAGGAGGAGCCCCCTGCGCCGCCGCCGCCGACTGTCGCCGCCGCCGCCCTGCACCTCAGGTGCTGCCCCTTCTCCATCCTCTCCGCCACCCTGCGCCCTGTGCTTTCCTCTCCACCGTCTTCATAGCCATCTCCATCACCAATTCCTCCTTATCTACAGTGGTTCATTCTCCCACACACCTCTGTACCTCCCTATGTAAACATATTGTTTGACGTTATAAATTATTTGCAGATGATTTATTGCATCTATGTCATGTTTGTGTAGATCCCTTTTGTCATATGATTGATTGTTGAATCTCTATGGATGGTTTGAGATATATATTGATTTTTTTACAGTCCTATGGTGCCATCATATGTTTATGCGCGCATGGATTACATCATAGGGTTTGTAGTATGTGTAGAAAGCTAGAGGGAGGGCTCCTTGAGTGACAGAAACATGAGCCCCAATCTAGTGATTGAATCATATGGGATAAAGAGGACCTTTTGATCTTAATGCTATGGTTGGGTATTTTTTACCTTAATGTATCTTCTAGTAGTTACAGATGTTTGCTAGAGTTCCAATCATAAGTACTTGCAATTATTGGATAGTGAGAGCTTGTTAGCTTTGCCTCTCCCATATAGAAAACTGCATCGAAGACAATGAAACCGATATCTTCACTAATTAATCTTGGACAAAGCCACCACAATTACGACCACTTTTCCACACTCATGGTACTGTTAGTTTATGGTTACTTAGTATATTTTCTTGATGCGTCACTAACATTTACTTTCTTGTATTTATTATCTTGCAAAGCTATCTCTTATACCCGTATTATTGCTCTAGTTTTATTTCCTAGATAAAGTAAACGTCTAGTGTGCGTAGAGTTGTATCAGTGGTTGATTGAACTTGAGAGAATATTTATCCTACCTTTAACTCCTCGTTGGGTTCGACACTCTTACTTATCGAAAAGGCTACACACGATCCCCTATACTTGTGGGATATCAAGACCTTTTCTGGCGCCGTTGTCGGGGAGCAATAGCGTGGGGTGAATGTTCTTGTGTGCACTTGTTTGCTTTGTCTCTAAGCAATTTTTCTTTCAGTTATAAGTAGTTTTATTTTTCAGTTTTAAGTTGTTTGCTATCTTTAGTTATGGATAGGGAACACGAATTACAAAAATAAATACTTGTACTTAGTATCTAATAATGTTTTCAAAAAGGAAAGTGATTGGAAAGATGAGTAATGGTTAAGTGGGGGTCGACCTTGAACACTTGTGTTCATGCCTATGAAACCAAAACAATTCTTTCCATGGAAGCTTTTCAGTTAAAAACTTGTATATATTGTACATATTCCTTTGTACCATAAAAATGAAATGTATAGATAACTTCTAGTTTGTTTATGATGCAAGTTTGCCACTTTGCTGCGTAGAAACAAATTTCTGGGCTCCACCGTAGAAAATTTAAAAAATCACTAGAAAAATATATTGATCGGAAATTTATTGAGTGCAAAGTAATGATTATTATATTTCTTTCATTAGAATTACTTTTTCTGATTTGAGCTACGTAGATATCTCGTTAACTGTCATCTTTACATATTGTTCAGTTTTGGCAGATTGTCATGCTTATTTTGTATTGTGCTTATACTAAATGTTTATAATATTTATTTGATCGATAAATGTTATAAATTGGTTAGTATACAGTAGTTAATCTTAATTTAAAATTGTCAAAACTTGAACATGAGTGGATTTTATTTAATGAGTACTAACCCTACTAATGAGTTTTTGTCAAGTTTTATGTGAATGTAGTATTTAAGATCCAATAGAGATGGTGATACGAGATAAATGAGAAGAGAAAAAGATCAATCTTGGGAACTCCCGAGTGCACCTCAATTAAATATTCAATCATCAAAGCTTGGGGATGCCCAAGGCATCCCTCCTTTTTCCATGCCTAGCTAAAAGGCGTTAAAGAAAAGCACTTCTTGGGAGATAACCCGTGTTTTATTCCGTTTTCGTGTTGTTTTCTTTCAGTTTTTTTATTTTTATTTGAGTCTTGGAAGTATTACCTCTGTAGCAACCTCTTATTATCATTCTTATTTTTTTTTGTGCCAATAATAGACTCTAATAGGGTGGAAGTAATATTTGGGGAAGTTGTTGTCTTAAAACAGATTCTGTGCTGCCACCAAAAAATTTATTTCTCTCAGCCAGAACATCGAATTGAGCTGAAACTTTTTGTGCATATGCCCCAGGTTGTTATACAACTTTAATTACTTTCGCACTTTTTTATTTTATGAACATAATATTTTCGAAAAAATCGATCTTTACCTGCTGTTCTGTTTTGACAGATTTCCGCCAATATTTGCATTTGCCTCTTAATATTTTTCTTTTGGTGTTCTTTTGAGGGGAAGAGCTTTAAAATAAGTTGTGACAGTAGATAATGTTTTAATGGGTGTTAGAATTGTGTTGAAACTGAACCAAAGTAGATTTACTATTTTGGTTACACTAATGTTGCTAATGAAGATTGTGTGAAATTTTATATGGAGTGGGTTTTCAAGTGTAGGGAGAGAAGAATGATACGAGAAGATGAAGAATGGAAAAAATCTCAAGCTTGGGGATTTCCATGTCACCTCAGTATATATCCAAGAATTACAAGCGTCAAAGCTCGGGGATGCCCATGGCATCCCCTTCTTCATCAACAAAAATATCAGGTCCTCTTTCAAGACACTATATTTTTATTGCTTCATATATTATGTGTTATTCTTGGAGCGTCATTTATTTTTTGTTTTGAGTTTTGTTTTGTTTCCCTTGATGTAGCTAGAATGTTTATATATTGTTTAGCCTCTGATCTCTTAGTTTATCAAAAATAAAGTACCAAGTTTTACCCATTTGGCTTAGTTGATACATATGTAAAAAAATGGCTTTTCTATTTTCAGCATCTACTACCCATTGCGCGATTTTTCATATTTTACCGGAAACTCGAAAAGTCACGACATTTTTACATATTATGTATAACCTAATCCTCTGCATTAAAAATTGGCAAAACTTTTTGACATTTTTAAGTGCACCTAAAAATTACGTTTTCTAGCTGTTGTTTTTCTGAACAGATTCTGACTTTTGTTGCAAGAGTGGCCTCTTTTACGTTTTCACTTGAGTCCTTTTGGGTCTTACCTTTTATTTAGAAGTTGGACACTTAAGCAACCTTTCTGTAACTCTAAAACAAAATTTTATTTGTTTTAATAGCAACATTTTGGAAATATTATCTATTGCACTAATGTCTAACCGCAGAAAAGAAGGGAAAAGTTTCTGTCTTGAAGTTTTTTCACAGAGAATGAAGGAACACCAAACAGACAAATATTGAAGAATATCCAAAGTCTTAAGCTTGGGTATGTCTCCACATCCCTCTTCTTCAACAGCCCCTCGGTTTGCAAACCTTTAAACTTTGTTTTTCGAGCAACATAGAAACTTGAATAAACTTGGAGTGTTTGTATCTTACTATTTATTTGTCTTAGCATCAAACACCAGCTATATTAATAAATTGATCGTCATATATTTTATTTATCTCCTGTTTAGAGAGGTGGTTCAAAGTTTAGCAAACTTAAAATGATGTGCAAATGATATTGTTTAGTAGTTTATGTTTTCTTATGGTTAGTTTCAACTTGCTAATAGTGTATATTATGTCATTTTTATCTTAACATGCATTGTCCTATTCATAGTAGGGTATGGAATTGTGGTATCCTCCTCTATTTGTTTCATTTGAATCGACTTGGCACATGCTCACGCATGCTAAGACTGAAAACAAAAAAAGTCAATAAGCCTCGATGCTTTATTTTGCCTCGAGTTCTAGTATCAATTTTATGCCTCAGTTAATTTTACTTTGTTGCAAACATGATTATGGTAATTATTGCTCTCTTGATTGTCGCTTCCCAGACTATTGCTAACCTTCACTTGCACTGAGTATGAGCTTTACTCGGGCCTCTAAATCCCTGAAAACCAAGTTATTCCACAGAGTCCACTATAAACTCCCATGTGGTATTTAACTGCCACTCCAAAGTAAATTGCTCATGCCTTTAAAACTTTCAAAATTACTCCTGTTTTCTGTTCTTATTTTTGCTCATGAGGACGTAAATAGAGAATCTTTATCTCACTTGTTGATTGGATTTCACACCCTGGACTAGTGGCTTCATCCGCTCATCCAATTTATAGAAGAGATGGCAGCGGGCTGCCAAACCCCAAATTAATGCAAACAAATTCTCTTCACTATTTTTGCCCTTGATTTATCAGTAAAAGCATAATTGTGTAAACAAAAAATAAAGAGGGATGACCTTCTATCCAGATGCGTCCTTCATATGGGAGCCGCTCTTGTGAAATCTAGTTGGCTTGTGACGTACTGTATTTTCTGTTTACCATTCGTTGACACTAGCATACACCTCTCTTAAAATATAGACACTCCTCCATGGTATGTGATTGTTAGCAGGCACCCGAGGATTGGGTTATCCATGGTTTGGTGTAAGATGGATGGGAGGAGTGTCAAACTTTTAATAACTCTGTTTAATAAAATAAAAGCTCTAGCACATGAGTGATCCCTGCTTCCCTCCGCGAAGGGTCTTTCTGTTAATTTTATGTTGAGTATCCACCATATTCTTTGAGTGCCTTCTTGGGATCATAATTGTCATTCTTAGTGTGATGTGTTTGTCCCAAAGCACAGTTGATTGTGGTATAACTTTGATGCTTGTATCTTTGATATCTTTACTTCTAGTCTTCCCTTGACCTTCAGAGGTGTCCTAGCATTTATGTTTTGCTCCACAATTAAGGGAAAGCGAGATACCACTCTACCATGCTTTATTATGATCATTACAATCTTGTTGATGTTTATAAATTTCATGTTATGAGCTCTTAGTTCATTGATACTTTTCATTAGGTAACATGATTGCTCAGTTTTACTATCCATACATCATGCAATTGTTAAGGACCTGATCATAGCATTTACAATCTAAAATAACTTTATTATCATTTACCTACTTGAGGACGAGTAGCAATTAAGCTTGGGGATGTTGATACGTCCATAACGTATCTATAATTTTTTATTGTTTCATGCTAATATTATGCTTTTGACACTTGTTTTTATATAAAGTTTATGATTTATTTGGACTAACCTATTTATAGTTGCAAGAGTGCACAATGTTCTTGTTTTACTCTTTGATGTGTAGGAATTAACGAGAAAACACAAAAGGAGACTTGTTGGAAAAGGACTCTGACTTTCCTGAAATCTGTCCACCAACAGTTTTTAGAGACCATCAGTTTTACCCCCAAAGAAAACGTGAACTGAAGATCAAATTTCCTACAAAGTTGTTGTCCATTTCCATACCTTTCATTTAAGCCCAAGAACAGCCCAATCCGAGGTCGTATGCGACCTATGGACCCATTTTACTAGAGGATATATATCTGATTACGGGATTACGAGAATCGGTGACGGGTCAAGCCACGACTTTGGGGCTGTGAGGGGTCCCTAGGAAGGTTCTAGAGGTGACCAAGAGCCTTTGGATCAAGGGGCCATCCATTGGAGGGCCGGGGAGCATTGTCCCATCATATATAAGGAGGGGAAAACCCTAATTCTGGGGCAGCCACCAAAAGCCACGAATTTTGCCTCCCCCATGGTCTCATCTCCATGGGGGAGTGCTCATCTACAGCACCAAGAAGCCATGGAGGAAGGGGGCCAAGGGGCAGCTCTCCCCCATGATGGTCGGCCATACTTGTGGGATATCAAGTATACATGCCATTTCCCTTCTCCACAATTCCAGCAACCTTCAATAAGACAATAATGACATTTTCTTGGTTGCAACTTAAAATCTCGCAGCTTATCTGCTCGATAGATTACTAGCAAAAGAATACTTTTCACAATAATAGTTTCAAAACTTTAGCTAGGCTGCGAGATATTATCAAAATCTCCTCTCTTACGTGAGAGTGAAAACATTCTCTGTCGCACCCTGATTTCTAGGGGATACTCACCGTACGAACTGGATAGCAGATGCTTGGATTATGGGGCATAACTGCTCCCACGTCCCAGCTTCCTGGTAGGCCTGCGCTTATGCGCGACAACACAAGCTCTGCTATTCCATCGTCGATGTAAACTATCCACTAGAGATCGCAGGCACTTCCGTCGACGTACTTCAAACCATACACACATGGTACGTCAACGGCGTTGAACAACTGATATCACAACAGATCTCTACGACACAAAAGATTGGAATAAGTTGCATATGGCTCTCATTAGAGCAGAGATAGCAAATACAATCATTCAGAGGGCACATGCCCCAACAATACATCGTTACAATATAGCGGAAGCATTCAACATGTCTGAGTACAGACAAGAACCAAATAGGCCTAAGAGGCCGGGAACAAACAGACGGAGCCCATCCACGAAGTCTCGGATCCTGCCCGGGTCCGCTATCTACTCGTCAGCAGTCTCGTCATACTCCACGTAGTAGCCACCATGTAGATCCTCGGAAACGTAGGTCTGCGGAAACCACAGCCCCAAAGGGGTCAGTACATAAACGTACTGGCAAGCAAGACTCACAGTTCACCAAAGTGTAACCCGTCAACACCAAGCACAGATGCCTTGGGTTCAACGGAAGAGAGGGGATATAAACAATGCTGCAACTGGCTGCGCTAACCAACTACAGAGATTCTATCATATCCAACTATCAGAAAGGGGATAAGATCGAGGGTTGTGACCAACTGAAAGATAACTGCAAACAAACCCATCCTGGATCTCGCCCCTTATCCAAAGAAGCAATCCGAGGATAACTCACACAGTTGTAATAGTGATGGTTCAAATTATTGTGTCAATGAGCCTATTACTAGTCAAGTTATTAATCATGGGGTGTAACATGTTTAATCATTATGTTTAAGTTGTCCTGAGTACTTGTTAGCCAGTACTTTCACCAAGTAATCCATAACCGCGGAAAACACGGCTTCTCGAGAAGATTATCCCTGCAGGGTTGCACCAATTTGGCCGTACACTCATGAATGGCCCACCAGATGGGAGATCACCCCACCAAGCGGGGCACTCAACACAACCAACCATTCCTCGCATCAAGCCCAAAGCACCTTGGGCGCACGGCTAATCGAGCCCAGAAGAAAATGGACCCTCATAGCACTCTAAGAACGTGTCCCCCTATATGCCGACTACAAAAGTTCCACCCTGCGCTGGGCTCGCAAAAACATGCATGCGGCAAATAGAAAGCACGAACTAAATGAGATGATTTGGACGAGATGCGAATCAGGTCAAGTTGAGGGGGGCGCCCATACTCGCTTCCCAAATGCGGGTAGTGCGCTCATCATGGATCAGTAGACAAGACCCTTTTCCTATTAGGGTCGACACTAGCAGGCTCCAAAACCTCTCATGGGCCTCCTGCCGGTGCCTTATCATCAAATTTATTATTAATGGTAACATTAGCATGATTGATTGATTAATCAACGAGCCCCCACAACGTAAATGATATAGTAACAGAAAGTAACGGGTAACAGACTCGAGCTAAACAGCCTAAGCATGCTAGTAAGACTCTGGCTCAAACAATGGGTTGTAGGAAGGGAGAGGAGGCAATATCAGGGTTAAGGGATTCATGTGATGGGTTCGTAACAGAAACAACTACTACTAAGGCTAGCAGAAAGGAACAACGGAAAGTATCGGTAATCAATGTTGAAAGGAACACGATGGTTCATGTGAGTGATAACTTGCCTGCAAACCCAGTAGCCTGGTACTGAGCTAACTCCTTAGAAGGGGTGTCGTAAGTATCGTCGGTCTCAACGTCGTCGTATATCCGGGAAGAAGCAAACAAACATTGCAGAAAGATAAACAATCAATATAACGGCATAGGTGCACAAACATGGGATGATGCATGTCATGTTAATAGATGCAACAAAATAAACTACTTGACAAGATAACACAATTTAATTGGACCCATATGCAATGTGAATTGCATATGGATGCAAATGGTTAAGGTGGAAGCAATGATCTACATTGATTAACAAGTGTAAGTGGTTAAACATGATGCATGCATGATGATAACAACAAAATAACAACAGATAACAATGATAGATGCAAGTGAAAAAGGATTGGAACAAGTTTTGGAAATCATTGATTAAGTTTGGAAAGTTTGGTTACCTAAAACATGTCACACAAGTAATTGTTGTTTTCAACAAGTTAAAGTGTTCAAAACAAATAACAAAGTTTATATTTGAAAAGAACACACAATTTTAGGTGGACTGCATGTTTCACTTGTTGAAAAAGGATTTCAAATAAATTATTTATGAATTAAACAAGTTAAACAAGAATTAAATGAATTTAATTCAAACATGAACTTATTTGAATTTTTATTTGTTCAAAGCATTAAACCAAATTCATATTTGAAAAGTTTATACTTTTAGGGTTGGAAAACATATTTTATATGTCCCAAAAGAATTTGTTTTGATCAAGTTATGAAATTAACAATTTTAAATGAATTAAACAAGGATTAAATTATTTAACCAATTTTAATTATTCAAAACAGAAAACAAAGTTTATATTTGGTAAGAGGGTTTAATTTTGCATGGAAAACATATTTGGTTTGTGAAATTTGGAATTTTTATGAGCAAGTTATGAATTTTGCAAATTTAAGTGAATTTGACAAGTTTTCAAATTTTGCACCAATTTAAAATATTCAAAACAGTGAACAAATTTTATATTTGGATAGAACACTTAATTTGGTATTGAAAACATATAAAAAATGTTGGATTTGGAGTTAAAATGAATTTATTATGCCATTTACAAGAAATAGTGCAAATCTGCCATTTTTTAATGAACCAAGGACTTAGAATTAATTTTCCAGTGGCATAGAATAAGTACCAGGGGCCTAATGGTGATTTGCAGTTGTTCTAGGACTGAAGAAATAAAACAGAAAAAAAGGGTGTTTAATTGGCAGGGGGTGGGATTCGAACCCACCCCCTCTGGCTTGCGCTGGGGAACCAAACCAGTGGGGCTGTGCTGTGGCTTGTGAAAGGAAGGGGCTCGGGGGGGGGGGGGGTATGAGGTGCTGTTTCGGGTATTTTTTCCTGTATCTAACTGAACCCGATCGGTCTCTGCCTCTGTACCACGACGGAGAAGGCAGCGATGGCAGGGCTCGCCGGTGGTGGCCGCGATTGCTGCGGGCGAGGCGGCCTAGGGCGGCGGGTGATGCGGTGCTTGGGCGCGGGGCCTCGAGGGCAGAGAGAAGGAGGCGAGGGGAAGAAAGGAGGCGCTGCTCACCGTGGTTGTCTGTCAACGACGCTGCCGACGGCAGGAAGCAGCGGCTCCTTCCCGGCGATGGCGCGGCGTCTACGATGGCTCCCAGCCGCTGGCGAGGGGACGGGGAGATGGAGCAAGTCGCCGTGGTTCCATTCCCACGGTTGGCTCGGCCCGAGGTTGGCTGTGGCGCCGGAGGTCGGAGTTCTCTGACGGCGGCTAGGTGGTGGTTGCAGGTTCAGGTTCAGACAACTAAGAGATAGCAGAGAGGTGAGGGATGGAAGATGGCGGCGCGGCGGAAGGGGACTAGGGCTCTAGGGTTCAGGGTAGGCAGGTGGGTAGGTAGATATAGGAGGGAGATGCTTGTACGGCGACAATCGGCGTGAGGGGGAAGGGATCGTGTGGTTCTGCCATGGTTCGTACAGAGGATGACGCCATCGAGAGGAAGACGACAGAGATAGCGATGGAAGGGTATCGGGCCAAAGTTAACGGGCTGGGCTCGGTCTTAGTTGCTGCTGCTGCTCTCCTCCCTTTTTGCAATTTTATTTTATTTCTTTTACTGTTTTTTTTGTAGTTAAGCAAATGGAAGCAAAACATAGGTTTTGTTTATAGAAACTTTTGGAATAAAATTAGGATAATTACCTTAGTTGAAAAAAAACCAATTGGTAGTTTTTGTTTTCAAAAACTTTATTGTTTGCTTGTTTTTTTTTTTTTAAAATTAAACCAATTTAATTGAGATTTCCAATATTAGTTAATATTAGAAAAACAAGGTATTTTCAATAGGGTGGCCCCTATAGATTAAAAGTTTGAATTTAGTTGATTGGTTTAGAGATTTCAAAAACTCCAGTGGGTTGTTGTTTGATGAATTTGAAGATTTGATTTGAATTGGAATATTGGAATATTTTGTTAAATAAAATAGAAACCACAATTTAATAGGGTGAACCCTATTATTAGTTGGGTTAGAATTATTGGACTGATTTTATAATTTCCAAAAGAGTTGTTGAATTTGAGTTTGAGTTTGAAAACAATTTGGGAATTATTTGTTTGCAATAGAAGCACCATTTTATTAGTTGATCAACATGGAATAAAATGGAACAATTTGGTTGTTTTCACTTGTTATTTTTATTCCAAAAGTTGTAACAGAACAAGTATGAAAACAAAGCAGTTGAAATTGTTTGATTTTCATTGTGAAAACAAAGAATAACAGATGCAAAACAAAAGGAACAAATGCAACAACATGATGAAATGATGCAATACTTTAATAAACAAGCAATCAAACATTCTAAGGGGAGTTTTCATACTTGGGATGTTACATTCTCCTATTAGATAATCAAAGCAAATCATATACTTTAATTTTCTCTCGCACTTTCCAATGTCAACCATAAAATTTTAGTGCTTTGCTAACTGGCTCACTGAGTAAACAGGTGAACTATGCTTGGTGTTATCATAGTCAAGATATTTAGACCAGTTATATTGCTTGATGTAATGGTGAAGGACTACAATCATCTTGCCACCCATAACCCAGATGTGAGAGTTAGAAGGTTTAGGTTGGTAGTTATAACGTTTCTGTTACAATAACCTCTCTACTCATAGCCGATATCCAGGATTTCCCCCGGGTAGATCATTCGTTGGTCAGAGGAGTAGTCAACCCTCATCGCTCATGGTACATTTCTCGTTGGTCAGCGGAGTGTGGTCTTGAGCAAAATTAAATTGAGCACCCAAGGGCTCTCAAAAGATCATTCTTTGAAGTTGGCTTTCATATTTTAACACCAAGCATTTCACAAGTACTTACGGCCAATTTAACAAATACAATTCAATCTTCTAATATAGCAGCCTAGAGGATAAATAAAAGCCATACTTCAATAATGATAAGCAATATTTTTTTCTTTCTTTCTTAACTCGCCATTTGTTTGCAAAGGATACTAGTTGTTTTTTCAAACTTTAGACAATGCATCATTGATCAAGCTAAAAATTGTGAGATTAGCATTGAGAGAGAAAAATCTTAAGCTAATAATCTATATAGGGAGAAAGATATAAGTGCAACCAAACAAGTAATAATATAATATTAATTAAATTTTGCGAGAAGTGGAAAGATAAGAATGACATACCTTCTCGTGCTAGTTTGGTGTCTTGCTTGACCCCTCTTCTTGTTTTTCTTGTTGCTATCTCACTCGAGCTGAGTAATTCACTGAAAAATTCAAATGGAAATAAAAGAAACAAAAAAAGTACTTAATAAAATAAATTACTCTAAATTTTTTTGTGTTTTCAATAATAATTCATTGATGAAAATAAAGGTGCTAAAAATAAGAAGAAAAAAACAAAAATAAAATTGAAGTAAATACGAATGCAATGTTTGTGGAGGATTTTTACCTCCCCCAAGCTTAGGTTTTTCACCTATCTGGGTCTCTCTTCGTCTTCATTGCCATCTTCACATGGGGCATAAGGTGCCTAATCCCTCATGGGGGCATTCACGCTCGTGTTGAGGTAGGTAAAGTTGGTTCTCACACCCTGAAGTGCTTGCTTAACTCCACCACTTGTCCCACGAGCTCCTCAAAATCTGCACGGTGAACATAGTCACCGGCTCCCTGTGGTGGTGGTGGTTCTTGATAGCTCCACTAACCCCATACTTCACCTTGTGGGTGGAATCCCTATCTAGCTGCGGCTTTGGCCCATGCCGCCTCCTCCTCTTATGGCTCCTGACGCTCAAGCCCCGCTTGTTGGCGAGCAGTCTGAAATGCTGATACGTTGCAAACGTGTCTATAATTTTTGATGCTCCATGCTTATTTGCTATCCAATACCTTTTGTTTTCACACGTATCTATTAACAAGATGCCCCAGGACAGTTGTTGTTTTATGCTGTTTTTCTATTTCAGAAAAGTTCTTACACCCTTTTTAGATATAGGATTTCAACACAAACTATCCGAATTGGAATCGTACAAGACCGAATACCACGTGCTTGGACATCCATGGAATCATCGCTCGAAAAACTCACAAAATTCCAAGCGGCGTGCACGGTCACTTACCCGCGCCCGCGCACAATTCCGACCCCGCTCGCTCGATTTCAGAGGAAATCGTCCACCCGCGCTAATAGTTATTTTCTCCATCTACATCGACAAGTCCAGAAGCTCTGCGCGGGAGCGAGACGAGAAGGTCTGGCGGCGGCCGCGGAGAAATCTTGCCGGTCCGCCGCGACGACGATGGTGGAGAACCCCTTGTTGATGCTGTACGTAACCCCTCTCTCTTTCCCACCTCATCTCCCTCCCATCCCTCTTCCAGGCCGGCCCCTTTTCCATCTCTTCTCCAAGCTCCCATGGTCGCTCCCTTCCCCATCTCGGCTCCCTCCAAGTTCTCTTCCATGGCTTCCCCATCTCATCTCCTTCCTAGCCCTCTTCTAGGCCACCCCCTTTCCCATTTCGTCTCCAAGATCCCATGGCCGCCCCTTTCCCATCTCGTCTCCCTCCAAGTTCTTTTCCATGGAAGCCCCCTCCCACTGTACTCTTCCTTTCCCTATTATTCATACCTAGAAGATGAACAAGATCTCTAAATCATAATTCTTCTATCTTTTGTCTAGGTCAATCGGAGTTCATTATAGAAGATCTGCAGCAATCAAAAAAAGGTAACACAAAAATTAATGCATATAGCTCTGATTGATGTACGTATGTCAGATCATCATGTGTTTGTTTGACATGTAGTTATTTAATTATTGTAGATGCAGATGGTTAACACATGTGTCCCGTTTACTTTCAGCATTGATTTTTTTGTTTGTGTTGTTTGCAATTGTGTGTAGCTGGACAATGTTAAAACGGCTATTAGATTTGGTCTCTTGCATAACAGAAGAAAATAAAAGGAGAAAGAAGAGAAGGATGCTATTTTCAGAACTATACTTTGCAATGATTATTGTGGTGGTAGATTGTGTCAGTAAGGAGAGGATGCCAAGAGATCTGGGTGTGTTTAGTGACGAGGAGCAAAATGCATACATTTAGAAAGTACTTGCTGAAAAATTTATATGATGGTTCTGAAGTTACATGCTATGATGAATTGCGTTTAACTAAAAGGAACTTCTATGATTTGTGTACCATGTTGCGTGAGAGGTGTGGACTTCGTGGTAGTGTGTTTGTTGACGTTGAAGAGAAAGTTGCTATGTTCTTGCTTGTTCTTGGTCATGGTACAAAAATGAGGCTTCTTCGTGGAACCTATAAGTGGTCTCTTGAAACAATTAGTAGGCCATTTTATGATGTCTTAGCTGTCGTTATCTCATTGTCCGCGGAGATGATCAAACTCCCTGATCCTTCGGTTTAGCAGCCTAAGGATTATAAGTGGAATTGGTTTGAACACGCACTTGGGGCACTAGATGGGTGCCACATTGATGTTTGTGTTGATGTGGCAGCTCAAGGAAGGTATATAAATAGGAAGCAACAAATCACCACTAACATGCTAGGTGTTTGTGACCGCAACATGAAATTTGTGTATGTGCTTCCGGGATGGGAAGGTTCAGCTTCCGACTCAAAGGTTTTGCGTGATGCAATGTCTCGCCAAGGTGCTTTTGTTGTACCCAAGGGTATGACTCTTCCATCTTGGTTGTTTGTTGGGTTTACTTTTTACTTGTTTATTATTTAACCCTCTTTCATCATGATAGGATACTTCTACTTAGTTGATGCTTTTTACACTAATGGGCGTGGTTTTATAGCTCCTTATCAATCAACGCGTGTTGTGTACTGCACAACTTTGCAAGAGAGAGACATCGTGAGATTGATGATATATTGTTACAAGAAGTGGAGAACGAGATAACTAATGCACCAATTGAGATAGTAGATGATGATGATCTAATTAAAAGTGTGGAGGTCTCAACTGAGTGGAATGAATTTAGGGAGCAACTAGCTAATGATATGTTTGCTGACTACCAGGCAAGGCTTGGTTATAGCTAGCTGTTGGGGTATTTTGTCTGTTACGCGGATGGGATATATTTTCTGTGATAGGCATATGGGGAAAATATTTTGTTGATAGGTAAAGGGTATACATATTTTGTGTGCTAGAGGTTAGTTTTGGGATGGATGACTGTTGTTTTATTTTGTACATGCATCCTCTCAAGGAATGAAATTATTACAATTTACCATGTTAAATTTCTTTTTCTTCCATAGCTATAGTGTTTCACTTGATTAAATAATTTCCTAACTTCCACCTTTGTTATACATATCATTCTAGCACCATGGCTGAATCTTCGGAACTACCAAATCAAAGAAAGGTCATAGGAATTATCTTACTTGGACAAAAGAAATGGATATTGCACTACTAGAAGTACTTGATGAGCATCACAACAATGGTGATCATGCTCAAAATGGGTGAAAGCCTCATGTGTACACTGCTGCAATAAGAAATGTGAAGGAGAAGTGCAATGTCGATATCACAAAAGACAACATCACCGCAAGATGCAAGACTTTTGACAAACATTATGAAGTAATTAGCAAGATACTCGCTCAAAGTGGGCTTGGCTAGGATTGGGAAAACCACATGCTCTTAGTTGAAAGTGGCGACGTTTGGACTAAATATGTGGAGGTATTTACTAGCCCGATATGAACCATTTTTATATGATAACTTGAACCAGCTCGCATTTGATATTGATTTTTGCAATGTTTTGCAGGTTAATAAATCTGCCGCTTCTTACAAAACCAAAAGAGTCCATAATTGGAAACAAAATTGCACCATCTACTCCAAAGATGATGCCACGGGTCAAACTGTCAGGACAAGGGCGAAAAGTGGTCAGGAGATGGTAGCTGGTAGTGATAAGAATAAGAAACAGGTATCTCCTGATTCTCCCATGGCACCATCTCTATTGGGGAAGAGGCCTAGAATAGGTGAATCTCTTGTGTCTTTGCTTGGATACATCAAAACAACATTTGAATTTTGTTTGGAAGTCTTACTCCTCCACGTGATATTCTTGATGCACTTAAGCAGATTCCAGGTATATGCTTGTAGCACTTAGAGCATAGGACACATCTGGTCTTGTACATACCATGGCATACATAATTGACTCAATAGCGGAAGTATATGGAATATTACTCATGTCTTCTCGCTAAGTGGCTTACCATGAACCACTCGAAGTGATCCTTTGCTAGATTCTTCCGCATTTTGAACCTCTTCAATACTTTTTCTAGATATTTATCTTGAGTGAGCCTTGTTAGCCGTCGAGATCTATCTCTATAGATCTTGATGCCAATATGCATGCTTCTTCACCCAAATCTTTCATCGAAAAACTATTCTTCAACGGATCATTTATGGTATTAAGAAAAGTTTTATTTTTTCGATTAACAATATGCCATCCACATATGAAAATCGAAATGCTATAGAGATCCCATTCACTTTCTTGTAAACACAAACTTCTCCGTCGTAGTTGATGAAGACAAAACCTCTGACCACTTCATCAAAGCGAAGATTCCAACTTTATGGTGCTTTCTTCGGTCCATAAATTGAACATTGAAGCTTACCCACCTTTCCAGCATCCTTTGGATTGACAAAAACCTCGCCTGGTAAGCTTCCCATTTAGGAACTTTGTTTGACATCCATCTGCCATATCTCATAATCAAAATATGCATCAATTTCTAGAAGTATCTGAACAGACTTAAGCATCATTGCGGGAGATAATGTCTCGTCATGGTCAACTCCTTGAATTTGTTAAAAACCTTTCGAGATAAGTCGTTCTTTATATACGGTGACATTATCGTCCGTGTATGTGATGTTCTTGTAGATCCATTTAAATTATAAAGGCTGTACACCTTCAGCAGGGTCTATCAGGTTCCGATCTTGATTCTCGTACATGGATACTATCTTGGATTTCATGGCATCTCGCCATTTAACGGAGTCAAGGACCATCACTTCTTCTTTGTACATATTAGATTAATCATTACCTACCAACAATACTTTATCTTCTAGTCTTGATTGGATGACGAATTCTACCAGACCTATGTGGTTCAACAGGTGCGTCGATTTATGGGACAACAACTGTTGTAGGCGCATCAGGATCAGGTGCCATAGGAGTGCTAATTTTCTCATCTTGATTACATCAATAATCTCATCAAGCTCTATTGTCCTTCCACCTACACCTTTCTCGATAAGCTCCTTTTCGAGAACTAAATCATTTCTTGCTACAAAAACTTTGCCTTTGATTTTATGGTCAAAGAATACCCAACTATTTTCTTGGGATAACCTAGAAATACACATTTATTTTCTTTGGTTTAGAGTTTATTTGGTTGAAAACTTTTTCCATAACATCGCATCCCAAAATTCTAAGAAATGAAAAATTGGGTTTCTACCCAAACCATAACTCATATGGAGTCGTTTTAACGGATTTCGATGGCGCTCTATTGTGACTAAAATCCGCAGTGCCTAAAGCGTATCTCCAAAAATGGCAAAGGCAGATCAGTAAATGACATCATAGATCTCACTATGTCCAACAAGGTTCAGTTACGCCTTTCGGACACACTGTTATGTTGCGGTGTTCCAGGAGGTGTAAGTCGTGAAACTATTCTACAACTTCTAAGATGCTCGTTAAATGCATGACCCAAATGTTCACCTCCATTGTTCGATCATAGAAATTTATTTTCTTATTATGTTGATTCTCTATTTCGTTCTGAAATTCTTTGAACTTTTCAAATGTTTCGGATTTATGCTTAATAATAAAAATATAAACATATCGACTCAAGTCATTGGTAAAGGTTATAAAGTATAGAGACCCATCGCGCACAGGTATACTCATTGGATCAAAACCATCGGTATGTATTCTTTCCAATAAGTTACTTGCTCGTTTAACAATTCATTTGAATGTATTTTTGGCCAATTTTCCCATCAGACATGATTCACATGTATCAAAAGAATTCAAAATCAAATGAAGTCAGCAGAGTGGAGTTTCTTCATGCGTTTATGTCCAAGATAAACTAAACGGAAGTACCACAAGTATGTGGTATTCCACTCTTTAGTTTTTTTATGTTTAGCGTCAGTGTTATGGATGTGCGTCTCACAATCCAGATATAGTATAAAGTATAAACAACCCACTCTTCGCATGATCATGTGCACAAAATATGTTATTCTAATAATGGAACAACCTTTATTCTCGGACTTAGAAGAATAACCATCATGTAGTATATAACATCCTGATATAATATTCTTACATAATGCAGGCGCAAAGTAACAACTACTAAGCTCTAATGCTAATCCAGGCGATAGACGTAGAGGCATAGTGCCAATGGCGATCACTGCAGCACTTGCTCTATTCCCGACATGCATCGTCACCTCGTTCTTGCTCAAATTCCTCAGATTCCTTAAATCCTGCATCGTGTTGCAAATATTAGCAACTGATCCGGTATCAAATACCCAAGAGGCACTCTTAGGTCCTTGCACTAAAAAATCAATAACATGTACATAAAATATACTTGAGCTGGACGCTCCAGTCATCTTCTTCTTGTTGGATGTATGCGTGAGATACAGTAATATACATTTGTTTCATGATTAAAGTTTCATATTTTTATGCTAGAACTGATGTGGTCATTGAATATGAGATTCAGAGAAAAACTCATACGCACGTGTAGAAATATACAAACATCATTATAATCCTTTGTCATGTTTCTTAGACAAAGTTGTTAATGTGAGATGACCATGTTTTCCTGGTCACAGACATTTGCTTTGTCAATATTAACAAGAGCACATTGTTGTTTCAACATTGTGCCTTGATAGACCCAAATAGTTGAGATACCGAGAGATATGATTCTAGCATTTCCATAAATATTATCGTCACAAGATGTTTATTTTGTTTGCTTCCTTTGACCATGAGAATATACGGTGTTGGTCACTTCAAAGTTTATTTTGGTGTAGTCAAGTATCACACTGTAAATTGGGTGATCAAAAAGGATATTACTGGGTATTATCGAAGGTGTTTATTTCATCGTGATAGTTCAAAGCTAGGACTTACTCCTTGGAAGAATACAGAGATACATCCAGGATCCACTCGGTGTAATAGTATTTGTTAATAAGTCTGCGCAGACAAAGGCATGACATTAGTCATGGTGATACTATAACACGATAACGAGTAAAAGAAATCATACCGGACATCGAGAAGAATGTGATATGGCGATTAAAGAGTTTAATAACGGTCTTATCATTCATATTGTCTCGAGGTATTTATTGGTATCGTGAAGTAATGGAAACTTACTTAATAACCAATAGGTTCAACAGAGTTTCTATAACTTGTAGGAACCAATATGGATGCCCACTATCCCGATGTTAATCATTGATTAGGAAAATAGTTTCTCGGTCATGTCTACTCCGTCTGAGCAATAAAAGTGTCGCTCACCTAGAACAAAGTTTGTACTAACCTAGCAAAAAATGAGCGACACTTTTTATGTATCAGTGGGAGTAATTGTTATCGAACCTGTAGGGATCACAACCTTAAGGCGTCAAAGTCGGTTGTTCACATTGGATGGTCCGGAAAAAAGAGTGGGTATTATCTACATAGTTCTGGCATGATAGATTTATTCAGAGAGATTATAGAGGATATAAGATGTACCGACATATTGAAAAAAATTATGATATCAATGGATAAGGTCGATGACTTTATCTATAGGGATCACAGGGTTCCGGAAGAGTTTCACGTAAAAATCGAGAAGGAATTGGAGTGTCGTAGGGGGAGGACAGGACCTAGGGCTGCACCTTGTGGCCAGCCGCATGGACCCTGGTCCATCCCACACAAGTGATGTCTACGCACGCTTCTATTCTTATAGACAGTGTTGGGCCTCCAAGTGCAGAGGTTTGTAGAACAGCAGCAAGTTTCCCTTAAGTGGATCACCCAAGGTTTATCGAACTCAGGGAGGTAGAGGTCAAAGATATCCCTCTCAAGCAACCCTGCAATTAAAATACAAGAAGTCTCTTGTGTCCCCAACACACCCAATATACTTGTCAGGTATATAGGTGCACTAGTTCGGCGAAGAGATAGTGAAATGCGAGTAATATGGATGGTTATAAGTAATAATAGAAATCTGAAATAAATATGGCAGCAAGCAAACATGTAGCAGAACAGGCGGAAAACGGTGTTTCAATGCTTGGAAACAAGGCTCAGGGATCCTACTTTCACTAGTGGACACTCTCAACAATGATCACATAATTCAATAACTAAATATCTTCTCTTCACTATGCTACTCTTAACCCTCTCCGGTTGGATAACGAACACTAATCATTGCGTAGGGCTGCAAAAAGCATTCCTTAAAGTAAGCATTCCCATGTCTTGTTAACCCCACGCTTGTCACTATGAGCGCCATAGAAGGTACTAGACAAACACCACAATTCATAGAGGAGACACACACGATGTGCACACTGTCACCTTCACACCGCGGGACAAGGTGACTCCAAAGTTCATATTAATAAAACACTTGAGTAGCACAAGATGAAGAGTAACATCTACTTATTCAACCAGATTACAAAGCTCACGATCACATATAGATCACACCATGGGAGAGAGAGATGAAACACATAGCTACCGGTAGAGCCCTCAGCCTCGGGGGAGAACTACTCCCTCCTCATCATAGGAGACAGCAACGGCGATGGAGATGGCGGTGGAGTCGATGGAGATGGCTTCCGGGGGCAGTTCCCCGTCCCGGCAGGGTGCCAGAATAGAGATCTGTCCCCCGAATCTTGTCGGCGGTGGTAGCGGAGCTACGGATGTATTTTGTGGAAAAGGTCGATTCTTTTAGGGTTTATGCATCGGGGAGTATATATAGGCGAAAGGGCGATGCCGGGGGGAGTGGCCAGGGGGCCCACACCACCAGGTGGCTGGGCCAGGGGTGGTGGCGCCACCCTATGGTGTGGCCACCCTGTGCCCCCCTCCGGGACTCTTCGGAACTTCTGGATGCTTCCGGAACTTCTAAGACTTCTGGCTTTCGGATCGTCCAATTACGAGAATATTTCCAGAACAACTTTTCTGAAACTAAAAACAACAGAAAGCATGAACTAGCTCTGTGGCATCTTGTCAATAGGTTAGTCCTGGGAAATCGATAAAAATGACATAAAGTGTAAGGATAACATGTGGGAAACAACATGAAAACAACATGGAACATCAGAAATTAAGGATACCTTTATGACGTATCAAGCATCCCCAAGCTTAGTTCCTACTCGTCCTCGAGTAGGTAAACGATAAAACAAAATAATTTTTGAGGTGACATGCTACCACACAATCTTGATCATAATATGTAAAATCATATGTAAGCTGAGATCATAGAACTTTAACACAAACATGATAAATAGAACTTTAATAATAAAGCATAGCAATCACATTGCATCATGAGAAGTATCTCAAATAAAAGGTCATGAATAACAATGCAAAGAAAGATATATGTTTGTTTCAAGTATAGAGAAAGCATGGCAAAGTGATATTTCGCTAGTCCTTAAGAGTGGGGCAAAACATAAATGCCAGGACACCTTCAAAGTTCATGAGGAAGACTAGAACAAATAATTTGAGAACAAGTAATAACACATCATGAATCAATTAATAATGTTTCTGGGACAAATGCACATAAAACTCAGAATGGCAAAAATGCTCTCTCAACTGTGCATAAAGTTAGAAGATGGAGACTCAACATAAAAGTAAAAGAAAGGCCCTTCGCAAAGGGAAGCAGGGATCACTCATGTGCTAGAGCTTTTTATTTTATTAAACAGGAGGTATTAAAAGTTTGACACTCCCCCATCCATCTTTCACAAACCATGGCTAACCGAATCCTCGGGTGCCTGCCAACAATCACATACCATGGAGGAGTGTCTATATTTTGGGAGATGTATGCTAATGTCAACGAATGGTAAACAGAAAATACAATACGTCACAAGCCAACTGGATTCACAAGAGCGGCTCCCATATGAAGGACGCATATGGGTAGAAGGTCATCCCTCTTTCTCTTTTGTTTACACAATTATGCTTTGACTGATAAATCAGGGGCAAAAATAGTGAAGAGATTTTGTGTGTATTAATTTGGGGCTGGGCACCCCGCTGCCAGCTCTTCTATCATTTGGATAAGCGGATGAAGCCACTAGTACAGGGTGTGAAATCCAATCAACAAGTGAGATAAAGATTCTCTATTTACGTCCTCATGAGCAAAAACAGGAACATAAAGCAGGAGTAATTTTGAAGGTTTTAAAGGTAGCACATGAGCAATTTACTTGGAGTGGCAGTTAAATACCACATGTAGGTAGGTATGGTGGACACAATGGGAAAACTTGGTTTTAGGGAGTTGGATGCATGAGTAGAATTCCATACTCAGTACAGGTGGAGGCTAGCAAAAAACTGGGAGCGACAAATCAAGAGAGCATAAGAGCCATAATCATGCATAGCGACATAAACATCATTAATTAAAGCATAAGCGGTATCACAAGTTCAAAAACTAAATGATCATAGAGGCTATTAGTGACTGGTTCATAGTCATAAACATGGTGTGAGCATGCGCCAAGTCAACCAAATAAAACATTCGAAAGAGAATACCATAAATTTATGCTTCAACATGACAAGAACAACTCATGAATCTTTCAATGGCACATTAAACACTCTCAGCTATTTGAGGCTAATCATGCTACTCAATAACCACAAGGCTTTAAAACTAAAATAACATCTAGCATGATATGAAAAAGTTCTAGCCACAGTCTATACAAGCTTCTACTTGCACCATTAAAAATTCTACTTCAAGCAGCAGTTTCTTTTCCCAACAAGCACCATACAAGATATGTTTTAACAAAAATACTCTACATGATACAACAAGAAAACATGAGATTACTCACATAACACTACTAAAACTAACAGCTCTGAATAAGAGATGCATGAAAACAAAGGCTAAACGCAGTACTAGCAAAAAGTGAACACTCACATAACAATAAGAATGAAAACTAGAGTGTTCTAAGCAATAAAAACGGAGCGTGTATCTCTCCCACACAATTATGATAAGATCCAACCATTTATTACAGCAAAGAAAACCAAACAAACTGAAAACAAAAATAAAATACGCTCCAAGTAAAGCACATAAGATGTGACTGAATAAAAATATAGTTTCACTAGAAGTGACCTGATAATTTGTCGACGAAGAAGGGCATGCCTTGGGCATCCCCAAGCTTAGACGCTTGAGTCTTCTTGGAATTTTCTGGGATGTACCACCGGGGCATCCCCAAGCTTAGGCTCTTCACTCTTCTTGATCACATCATATCATCCTCTTCTCTTGACCCTTGAAAACTTCCTTCACACCAAACTTCTCACAATCTTCATTAGCAACGTTAGTGCAATCGAAATAATAAATTCACATGGTTCAGTTTCAACACAAGCCTAACACTCAAAAACACATTAGCTACTGTCACAACTTCTTTTAAAACTCTTTTTCTCAAAAGAACACCAAAAGAAAGAGATTAAGATGCAAATGCAATTATTGGCAGAAATCTGTCAAAACAGGACAACAGGTAAAGATGATTTTTTTCGAAAATCTTATGTTGATCAAATAAAAAAGTGGTCAACTAAGAAAAGTTGCGTATATAGCCCAGGATTACGCACAAAAAAACTCAGGTCATTTTGAATTTTCTGTGATTTTATACGGATTTAACAGTGGACAACAGAAATCTGTTTCCTGCGCAGAAATCCGAAATATAGTCTCAACTTTCCACTAGAGGCTTTACTTGGCTCAACAAAGACACAAAATAAAAGATACAGAGGGGTTGCTAAGGAAATAGAAAACACCCAGGTGCAAAGAAAACAAAAGAAAACGAAGGAAAACAGGGTTGAAAACGGAGAAATAAAACGGGTTGTCTCCCGGTAGCGCTTTTCTTTAACGCCTTTCAGCTAGGCATAGTGATTTTTAAAAGATGCTCACATAAGAATAAGAGTTGAAGCACAATAAGAGAGCATCAAGAAGAAAATATAAAACACATTTAAGTCTAACCCACTTCCTATGAAAAAGAATCTTGTAGAAAAACAAGTCAACGAAGCACAAAGTGACTAGCATAGGAAGACAAAATAAGTGCAACTTCAAAAATTTCAACATAAAGAGGGGAAACTTAATATTGTTGAGATGCATAAAACCATGTTTCCCTCTCTCATAATAACTTTCAGTAGCATCATGAATAAAATTAACAATATAACTATCACATAAAACATTCTTATCATGAGCCACATGCATAAAAGAATTAATACTCTCCACATAAGCATAGTCATTCTTATTAATAGTAGTGGGAGCAAATTCAACAAAATAGCTATCATTATTATTCTCATCACCATAATCATCAAATATAGGAGGCATATTGCAATCATAATTAATTCTCTCCTCAATAGTAGGTGGACTGAAAATATCATAATCATTATAATCATCATAAAGAACTCCAACATGATAGACAAGTTGTATATTAGGGAGATGGTTTTCGGTAATCCCTCCATAACTATGACAAGTTTCATAAGGATAATTGTAATCATAGCCTATGTTATAGCATCTTTTATAATAGTTATCAAAGACTTGAGGCATAGTATCATCATAGGCAATAGAATAGTTATCTTTCAAAGTGCATTCATTTGTAAACATATCATCATTTTTACTAGAAAGAGATGTATCAAGCATATCATCAATAGAAAAAGGATTTTCAAACACATCATCCACAAGCTCAGAGCTTTCTATATCATCATTGTAAGGGACATGGATGGTACTAATAGTACAGAAATTATCATCATTTTCAGAATTGGTACCAAAGAGATTTTCAATATCAAAAGTAGTGTGTTTCTCCCAATCATGATCACTTTCATAAATAACACGCATAGGAAAATCATCGAGTTAAGACTCATCAAAAACTATAATGGGTGAAACATGCTTAGGGGGAGATATCGTTACCTCTCTCCTTTTACTCCTCTTCTTCTTCTTCTTCTTACTCTCTATAGGAGGGAGAGGCTTGAAAGGAAGCTTCTCCACATACCCTAGTTTATTGTCAAAAACAATAGAAAGAACTTTGGAGGATTCCTCCTCTTCATTAATAAGATGAAAACAAATATTATCCCTGTCATATTTTGGTAAATTATCCTCTTTTATAATATTTTGTATGTAAGTATTTGTGTGGCAATTATTAACACAATAAATATGACAATCATGCAGGACACTATTCATATCAAGGGCACTCATATCTACCAAAGAAGTTTTTCTTAATAACTCTTCACACCCCAAAAATAATGTAAGTTCATCATGCTAATTAGGGGTTATCATGTCATCACAATACAAACTTGCAGTACTCATAGGATTTGAAAGGCTACTATCATGGCTTGAGCATTGAAAATTAAATGACCCACTTTACAGTAAAGTTCACAAATAAAAGGATAGAGGGCACACACTTTTTCACCAAGATCATTTAGAGCCCTATTCCACATTCTAGTTTTTTCATTCCTATGATGGATACAATATTATTCTTCGATTTTATTCTTTTCACAAGGTCTAAGTGCTCCACAGAAATTAACATGCTTATAAGAAATAGTACTTTCAGAAGTTTGAGCATGTTTATTGCAATCATCAATAACGATTTCATTTTTCATGCAAGTGTCTTTAAAAGGTTCATGATATATGTCCCCAGTTTTAGGAAAATTAATATAAGAAGCAAAGTATCTATACCAACCGACAGCTATTTGAGGATCAAGACCATATTTAGCATTAAGCTCATGAAAATCAGCAGTTTCAGCAAAATTCTTAATGCAATTATACTCATAGTTTATACCTAATTCTTTACCTTTGTTGTTATTTCAATATTCACTATTGATTCGAATTCTCTCAAGAAGATCCCACTTAGCTTCAACCTTCAAACTACAAAAAGAACCCTCTGAACAGGCATCTAGATAATCCTTCCAATGTCCTGAAAGCCTTGCATAAAAATTAGTAACAATTATTTCCTCAGGAAGCTCATGGTTAGGACATTTGAGTATTAATGTTTTCAGTGTTCCCCAAGCTTGGGAAATTCTTTCTCCATCATGAGGCCAAAAATTATAAATGTAATTCCTATCTAAATATAGTTCATGAGAAGGATAAAATTTAGAGTAAAAGAGAGATTCAAGTTCCTTCCACTCCAAATAATGAGGATCATCTAGTAGTTCATACCACTCCCTTGCTTTGTCCTCAAGTGACAAAGGGAATAGCCTCCTCTTAACTTGGTCTGTTGAGATACCTGCACACTTGAATAACTCGCATAATTCATGCATAAAGTGTAAATGATCACTAGGATGGACAGTTCCATCTCCAAAATAATGGTTATCCATGACAAGTTCAACAATTTTCTTGGGTATTTTAAAAGGAATGCTTTCAGTAGGAGGACTTAAAATATCACAAGCATCATTAGGTTTATCACATATGGGAGATAAAGTATCATTAGAGCAATTTTTTCCTTTAAAGCTGGAAAACTAAAAAGATCGTAAACTAGCTTCCCCAAGCTTAGACTTTTCCCTAGCATTAGGAATGATGGGGTGCAAAGAATTAATGCTAATAACATTGCTATCACTATTATGCAAATAAATCTCCATAGATTTTTTAATTTTCTCTTCAAACACTTCATGTCCTAACTCAAGATAAATATTATAAAGCTCTCTCATATTTTTTGTTGTTTTCCATTAAGTCTAACTAGTAAATATAAAAACAAGGAATAAGTAAAAATAAGCCTAACTAGTGAAAACAAGAAACAAAAAGATATAATTTCAGAATCTAAAGGAAATAACTTCGGGCACTCACACCCGAGGATGTGAGAACCTTTTACCTTACCTCCCTGGCAACGGCGCCAGAAAAGAGCTTGATGTCTACACACGCTTCTATTCTTGTAGACAGTGTTGGGCCTCCAAGTGCAGAGGTTTGTAGAACAGCAAAAAGTTTCCCTTAAGTGGATCACCCAAGGTTTATCGAATTCAGGGAGGTAGAGGTCAAAGATATCCCTCTCAAGCAACCCTGCAATTAAAATACAAGAAGTCTCTTGTGTCCCCAACACACCCAATATACTTTTCAGGTATATAGGTGCACTAGTTCGACGAAGAGATAGTGAAATGCGAGTAATATGGATGGTTATAAGTAATAATAGCAATCTGAAATAAATATGGCAGCAAGCAAACATGTAGCAGAACAGGCGGAAAACAGTGTTTCAATGCTTGGAAACAAGGCCTAGGGATCCTACTTTCACTAGTGGACACTCTCAACAATGATCACATAATTGAATAACTAAATATATTCTCTTCACTATCCTACTCTTAACCCTCTCCGGTTGGATAACGAACACTAATCATTGTGTAGGGCTGCAAAAAGCATTCCTTAAAGTAAGCATTCCCATGTCCAGTTAACCCCATGTTGTCACTATGAGCACTCTAGAAGGTACTAGACAAACACCACAATTCATAGAGGAGACACACACGATGTGCACACTGTCACCTTCACACCGCGGGACAAGGTGACTCCAAAGTTCATATAAATAAAACACTTGAGTAGCACAAGATGAAGAGTAACGTCTACTTATTCAACCAGATTACGAAGCTCACGATCACATATAGATCACACCATGGGAGAGAGAGATGAAACACATAGCTACCGGTAGAGCCCTTAGCCTCATGGGAGAACTACTCCCTCCTCATCATAGGAGACATCAACGGCGATGGAGATGGCGGTGGGGTCGATGGAGATGCCTTTCGGGGACACTTCCCCGTCCCGGCAGGGTGCCAGAACAGAGATATGTCCCCCGAAACTTGTCGTCGGCGGCGGAGCTACGGATGTATTTTGTGGAAAAGGTCGATTCTTTTAGGGTTTATGCATCGGGGATTATATATAGGCGAAAGGGTTATGCCGGGGGATGGTCAGGGGGACCACACCACCAGGTGGTGCGACCAGGGGTGGTGGCGCCACCCTATGGTGTGGCCACCATGTGGCCCCCCCTCCGGGGCTCTTCGGGTCTTCTGGATGATTCCGGGGCTTCTAAGACTTCTGGCTTTCGAATCGTCCAATTCCGAGAATATTTCCGGAACAACTTTTCTGAAACTAAAAACAGAAGAAAATAGGAACTGGCTCTATGACATCTTTTCAATAGGTTAGTCTCGAGAAATCGATAAAAATGACATAAAGTGTAAGGAAAACATGTGGGAAACAACATGTAAACAACGTGGAACATCAGAAATTAAGGATATGTTTATGAAGTATCAGCAAGTTGCACCAACCCCCCCCCCCCACACACACACCTTCCTAATTTGGTTTCAAAGAGAAAAGGAAAAGACCATAGGAAAAAGGAAGAAAACGAAAAGGAGGGAAAGGACGCCCCCCCACAAGGAAGGACTTCTAGTTGGACTAGAGTCCAATCCGAGTTGGGGGAGGGGTATTGGTGTGGCCACCTCCTCGCGGGCCGCGGATTGGGGGAGGAACTCCTTTCCCCCAAGGTAAGTCCCCCTCCTTTCCACCTATGTAAAGGACCCCAGACCCTTGAGAGAAATCACAACAATTGGAATTGTGCCTCTCTCTATCATTGATTTAGAGACCTCTAATTAGATCCTCTGATTGGTTTAGAACTTCTTCTAATTGGGTTTTTTAGGTGTCCTCTCCCGATTAGATCTAGCTCTAATATCTCTCTCTATCTCCCATGAGTTGGGATCTCTCCACCTCAATTGTGCACCTATAGTTCTTAGTTATGGATGGCGAAGCGCTGCAGGACTTTGACGGACGTATGCAAGCGAGCTCTCAGAGGGATAACACGTGAGACTCTCACTCTGATGGATCCACAAGTCTAGATACGGGGAGACGGAAATAGTTCCACCGCTAGGCTTAGCCGCGGAAATCATCATCAAGCATCACCAACATCGTCATCAACACACGTTCTGCATCTCCGTGTTGGTTACAATCAGACATATCCTTGTCGATACCTTCATAGTAGACCCTATGTTGCATAAGAAGGAAACTTTTAATTTCGTACACGTAACCCTATACTTCTCTGCTAATTACTTTGGACAATTCCTCTTCCGTTGACCTTTCTCATTACATAAGAAACACTCAACATCAGGGGCCGGGCCTGACTTGGGCGCCTTTCCCATGTCCTTTCCCTTCTTGTTGTTTCCCCTGACTTCTTGAAGAGTAGTTTTATTCACCATTGTCACATGATTAATATTCTTCTATATGTCATATTCATCCTCCTTCAACATTGCGAACAATTCTGCCAGAGTTTTATGCATCCCATGCATCTTGAAGTTCATGACAAGCTCAGCAAAGCTAGGTGGGAGTGAATTCAGGATTATGTTGGTTCCTATCTTATGAGGAAAGGGAACGCCCAACACTCCTAACCTCTGAACATACCCATGCAACTTAATCAGATGGGAAATGACCAAGCTTCCTTCTGCCATCTTGCAATCGAGTAGGGATTGAGAAATTTCAAATCCCCCAGACCTTGCTTGTTTCTGAAATATGCCTTTCAATTCAACAAATTTCTCATATGGACCCCAGTTCTCAAACCTCTTCCAAAGTTCTTGTTCAATGGCTGCAAGTATGGCACACTGGTCATTCATATAGTCATCACTAGATGCCTGGAACATTTCCACCACTTGTGGAATAGCATTATCATCAGGAGCATCACCAACAGTTGCTTCAAGGACATAGTCTTTTGTAGCACGTTTCAGAACAATTCTCACATTGTGGTACTACTCCACAAAGTTTGATCCAGATTCGTGCAGTTTCTCTTTCTCTAAAATCGCAGCTAAAGGGAAGTAATTGTTACGGTCCATTCATACAATTTAAAGGCAACTTCATTTAGAAATTGTTTCAAAACTAAATACCTACGCAAAGTAGATTTTGTAGCTCCCACTAAAATTAGTAGCCCTCATGAGTGATACTTAGTGATTCAAGATCCACGTCTTACTATGACGATGTCAATGTTACACCGCACATCGAGAAGTAATACCGGTAGGCTATCATACAAATCACATCAGTATGAAACTCTTGTTAATCTTTCGATTCTCGTGTTCCATACTTTAGATTGTCTAAGTAGTATGTCAAGAAACCTAAGCACACCAGCTATGCAAACATTTTGCACCCACATTATGAACGTCACCGGGGCACTTATGTTACATGATGCGCACCAGTTGTAAGAAAATTATATGTGGCGCCTAACTTAGGGAGAACACATTGTTTGATATTTTTTACTGAGGGATCACCCTATTTATTATGATTACCACGCTACAAAAAAGTGCATAAAAGTATTAACATCATATGCAATTCATATAGTGATATGGTATAACACTTCACGTTGACAATCTCCATCTCCAACGTCTTCCGGTACCGGGCACTCCTCCACGCACCACGGCATGCATCGACATTCATCGTTGCTTGATCATCACTGCAGTGTCCTTGCTTTTACAACTATTTCTACTAGGTCAATAGGATCGGGTGGGCTGGGCACATAGCCGGAGATAAGAAATGGCAACAAGGCTCAACAGAGCAGAGAGACAAGAATACCTATATAGAGACATGAGAAAGAATAAGCATGGGACAAAACGCGAATTAGTAGATAACAAAGTAAAAAAACTACAACTATTACAACAATATTATGACAATCATAGTAGCTCCAGCCACTCATGCCGATTTTTTTTACAAAATAGCACATCTCATACATGATACATCACATTGCAAATTTCAGCTATACCACATCACTTCCCTGAAAAAAAAAGTTAGACGCATCTAACATGTTTACTATATTTCGGTGCTCTATGGTTTCAAGGATAACCGTTGCTACCTGCGTGACCATTGAACGCCATGACAATATACTTGCTATTTAACTTGTTCAGAGTGCGCTCCCAAAGTGCTATAAATAACAACAATGAGTTAACTAAACTTCGTCATTATGCATGACCTACATGCGGATTTCACTAAACCCACATAAGACCATTGTGAAAATCTCTCTTCAACTATTGTGTGAAAAACCGACACCAGGCAAAGTTGTTTCATGTATCCAAAACACATATGACAAACCAGTCTTGATGAACGCGGTCATCGTAAAATCGGCTCAGTCCGCTAATCACACAATACCGCCAATATCAAAATTGCAACAACGGGAAGCGAGACAAGATAAAAAAATTCCAAAATTCTCCGATTCCTCTAACCGTACCTATGCCTACGCATAGACCACTCTGATACCACTGTTGGGAACGCTCTACGCAAAAAAATCTAGCGCATAACTAAGATCGTATATGAGAGGGAGAGGCAACAATACATACCTTCTCAGATGAAACTAGCGCAAGGTTTCGATGATGAGGTTGGTGTGGAAGTAGACATAGTCCATCCCTGCAATTAGACTTGTCTAATAGCGAGGAGATGTTTTATCCCACGAACTAGTGCCACACGTGCAACACCTCCACGGTATCCACACATATGAGATCAACAACGATGCGTCGTGGTGTGATCAAGCACATGGGCGAAACGAGAACGTGTCGATGAAAAATTGGGCACTCCGCGATCACCAACGAGATTAGATCCCGATGGTGGTGGAGATCTAAAAGCGCTCTCGGGTAGTAGACAAAGTAGATAGAGGTGTCGATGTAGCACATCACCGTCGGGGCGTGGTGGTGGAGGTGGTACGGCTGGGAGGGGATGGTGTTGCGCCAAGGGCTTGGGGTGTGGTGGCCGCACCCTCCCTTGATGTACATAATGATCCCCACACATATCACGAAGATATTAATTCTGAGAACCTTCGGTATTACTATTGATTAATTATCGCACCGCTGCTCAATACTTTACATTGTCCGATGTGAAACAGTGGTGTTATCCTCGTTACCGGCATGTACTATTTTACTCATTCCATATTATCGATGTTCCTGTGATCATCACTATGATCACATGTCCGTTCGGACGATAACGAACACTGTAATACTAGAGATGGCCCATAGTGTATCTCTCCATCGTCGGGAGTAGCAACTCCCATAACTACGTAATATAGAACACTGACATACTATCCGATAAGAACAAAAGACCATTTATAATTATCCATTTACGGAGTAAAGTTCGGAGGTCTCCATTACGTGCATATCATACCCTATCCCGTATGTGTCTTATGGTCAAACGATCTTATAGTGACAATAATACTTAAACTGAGAAACTACTGATAACAATATTAACGAAGTGTTTCATGGTATCTCAATTGGGTCTATGTATCACAGTTTTTCTCCAACAGCTCCGATATCATATATCATAGGAAAACCCACAACACTTTGTATTTCTCACATGGCCACGAAACCAAGAATATCAATAATATACGAACTAGTCTTAGAGGAGAGACTATGGATATCAAAATGGTATTTATAATTCAACACATGTATTAGGGTTCTCCTCCAAATACTCATTATCTATAATTAGTACAATTATAGCATAAAATAATAAACTTAATTATGAAACATAAATATAAATAATAATCCATTTATTATTGCCTCTAGGGCACATTTCCATCAGTAGTCAACAAGAACTATTATAGGGCAACTGGTCATGTGTTGTTGTTCAATAGATATTTTTGGAGACCCCGACAAACAATGATCATAAATTTCTCTTGAGATTTAGGATGAATATGGAAGTGTTCAGGACAATCATGCATGGTGTGTGTGTGTGACTATGATGACTACTTCGAGCTGAAAAAAATTGCGCTAGGCTTCTTGGATCTCATCCCTTCAGATATGCACGACTGTCATATGGTGTATTTTATATGGAGTTCATGCTGATTCATTCGATGACTACCTCCGAGTCCGCCCCCGTTTAAGCCACATACAAGTTTCGCAAGGAAGTGGTGGCAGTTTTTGGAGACACCTATTCGAGAGCACCAAAAGCAGCAGACACAACTCGGCTCATGGAACAAGGCCAAGCGAGAGGATTTGCTTGCATGCTTGGGAGTATCGATTGTATGCATTGGATCTCAAATAATTTTCCATTCGCTTGTCAGGGGATGTATAAATTAGGACATCATGAAAAGTGTAGTGTTGTACTTGACTTGGATTATGATCTTTGGATTTAGCACACATTTTTTGGCATGGCCGGTTTCTCACAATGACATCAAAATGCTGCAATGCTCCCCTGTGTTTTCCAGACTTGCTGAAGGCCATGCTCCATCGTGCAACTATGTGATCAACGACCATGACTAAGATAAGGGGTACTACCTACTGGATGATATGTCCTTCTTGGTCGACATTTTTGAAGACAATCCACAACCCCATTGGTGACGATAATGACAATTTTGAAAAGAGATAAGAGGGTGTCCACAAAAATGTGGAGCGAGCATTCGTTGTGCCCCAAGAACGGTTTAACGTTGTTCAGTACCCTTGTCTATCATGGTTGCCTAGATAAGATGTGGAGATCATGATTGCTTGTGTTATCATGGAAAACATGATCATCGAGAGTGAGCTAGATTTGAGGATGGTGTTCAATGAACTGTTTGATTATTATGACCTCTTGCGCAATCACGGTGCGGGCTAAGTTTGGTGATTTCCTTGCCATGCATAAAAAAAATTCATTATGCAACAACTCACAACCAACTGCAAAATGATCTTATAACACCAAAACAAAACAAATATTATCAATACTCCTACGTACCCCTTCTCCCTCGATAGCTCCACGGGCGATTATGGTTACCCCGCCTCACGCATCCTCTATTGACATGCCCCGCCTATGTGGCCTTCAGGCCATGGAGGCACAGTGGATCTTGGTCCTCATCGGCATGAGGGTTATGTTTTCTAGTGTTCAGGTTGGTGACACTCAAATGGTGGCGGTGGTGCCTCATTCAATAAGTCTCATGGCTTCTGTCCCATCTCGGCGGTGACATCGAGAAGATTGTGGGAGCGGTGTGCTTCTCAAGGACTTCTTCTGTTTGTGGAGATCTCCGAGTCGTAAAGGAGCTTCATCGACACTTATTACTTCTTCTTCGTCTCTAGGACATTGATGCATGTAAAATGCATAGATGAACTTTGCATGTTATTACTTGTTTTTCCTATATATTAGAAACTTATATTCATGTTTTATAATGATTTGGGGGATTTTCTGAACAATCCCCCTTCTTTTGGTTCTAACCCTGTTTTTCCAGAAAACGTACTTTTTAGTGTTTCAGACTTTCCGGGAGCTTCGGGACTCCAAAAAGGGCAAGGCCAAAGAGCACGGTTCAGAATTTTTGAGACGAAGACCATGGGCCAAAGTAGAGGGCCAAAAGGCCAACCAGGTGGAAAAGAGGACCCTCCACGCGGCCAGATTCCTTGGCCGCGTGTGGGGCCCCTTTTTGCCCCCGTGGCTCCGATGCCGTCGATCTTTCTTCTCCCGAGTGTCCCGTGACCTAAAAACGACTATATAAAGGGTCCCCTGGCATTTTCGAGAAGGAGGCGGCGCCGAGAGACGAAACCACGAAACAGAGAGACAGAAGGCTGCCGCCGGAGAAGATCGGAGGGGGGAAACGCCGCCGGGATCACCCCCGGAGGGCTCCACCCCCCTCCGGCGTGTTCATCATCAACATCTACAGCAAGATCAGCTCCATATCTCCACTGTAATCTCTTGGCAAACACGATGTATGATGCAATACTATATTCCCTTGATGTATTGTGTCTCATCGTCTATGTTTGAGTAGTGAATTGTTCTTGGCAATGGTGAAATAGTTCGTTGATTGGTTGCATACAAGTTTGTTATCTTCTATGATTGTCTTTATGTACAATATATGAGTGCACGCATATGTTGGGAAATGCATTCAAGGTGATCACCGGTAGCATAATGGAGTGGTGGTGACTTGGGAGTGACAGTAACCTGAGACCGAGCCACAAAGTTAAGTTATTGGGGGATATATATAGGGGACCTTAGAACGTAAGGCTATGGTGGGACTTTATGTCTTAATCAATCTTGTGCAGTCATTTACTTGGCCACATGATCCATCATAAGGGGTTGTAGATCATTTACTTGACTATACCTATTCATGGCTCCTTCCTAGAAGAAACAACTAAGACTAAAACATGTGCTTCACTAATTGTGACAACCACACGAACGAAACACCTATTGCTAGAACACTTGCTCCCTTGAGATATTTGAGATATTTGCTGCTTGCTACTTGTGAAACTTGCTTAGAAACCTGCTTTAGAAACTTGCTCTAGGATTACTTGCATTTTAAACTTGCTTCACTAGTTACTAGACAAACCACACTCCACGTCACTTGCTTTTAATTAGTTAGTTCCTTTTAGTCAAACTTATTGCTTTGCATAAACAACCATATAAGAGGGTTATAGGGCTTTAGAGATTAGATAGCTTACCTTCAGCTCCTTGTGGGTTCGACACTCAAATACTTATCGAAAGGTACTACAATTGATCTCCTGCACTTGGGAGTCATCAAGCACTTTTCTGGCGCCGTTGCCGAGGAGCGTTGTGCTAAGCTTTTATTCTTGTTTGCATTGCATACTAACATATAAACCTAAAACACACAAAAAAATTATAGAATGGAAAACAACCAAACAATTTTAGAACTGTATAATATCTACCTTGAATTAGGACATGAAGTGTTTGAGGAGAAATTGAAAAATTATTTGCACACCAATCATATTTGTGGTAGTACTAATTCTTTGAACACCTTTATTGCTAAGGAAAACCTTGAGCTTGGGGAAGTTTGTCTTGATGAATATGATATTTTTAGTCCCCCTACTATTGAGGATAAAAATTATATACTTGTTGATTCTATGGAAAGTTTTAAGCTTGGGGAAGTTGGTTTTGATGAGCATGATATTTCTAGTTCCCCAAGCTTGGAGGAGAAAATTCACTTTGATGATACTATGCCTCCTATATATGATGATTGCAATGAAAATTATGAATGTTTGACTCCCACTATCACTAATGAGGATTTTACTTATGTGGAGAGTAGTGATTCTTTTATGCATGTGGCTCATGATAAGAATGTTTTATGTGATATTCATATTGTTGAATCTATTCATGATGCTACTGAAAATTATTATGAGAGAGGGAAACATGGTTACACATATTTCAACAATATTAAGTTTCCCCTCTTTATGCTGAAAGTATTGAAGTTGCACTTGATCTACCTTTCTATGCTTGCTTTTATGTGCTTCTTTTATTTGTTTCAGTACAAAATGCCAATGCATAGGAAAGGGGTTAGACTTAAAAATAATTTGTTTAATATTTTTTGGTGTGTTCCTTATGCTTTAATTTCCTATTTGGTTTGAGCACACATTTATGTATTTTCAACATGTAAAATACCTTTACCTACTGTTATCTATCATTTAGTTTAAGATTTTCATTTTATAAATTTTTTGGGAAAGTAAATGAGAAGGATGAGTAATGGAGAAGTTGGGGTCGACCTTGAACATGTGTTGTTCATGCCAATGAAACCATTGCAAAGTCTCTATCATTAAAACTTTTTCCAAAGCTAAAAACAATAAAAATATTAATTCACTACTATAACATCACATTTATGTCTTATTTCTCATCATAAATGGCAAGAATAACCTTATATGAGAGATAGGATTAAACAATAGTGATTAGCTGTCCAGAAAACAGATTCCTGAACTTCACTGCAAAAAATGTTTAAAATCACAGAAGTGGAATTTTGACCTGGTAATTTACGACAGAAATATTTAGTTATCACTACATATTTCATTAGTTTTAAGTTTTCTGATTTTAGCAACTTAAGTGCCTCTAAAAATTCACTCTTTACAGGCTGTTCAGTTTTTGGCAGATTATGTCTTTATTTTGCATTGCTCTCATTACTTGTGTTTTGTGTGGTTCTTTTGATCAAGGAGCAATGCACAACTGTAGTAACATTAGTTAATATTTAGAATCAACTCATGATGTGTCTTTTCTGTACCTATGTGGATTTTATTTATGGAGGCACTAACCCCTCTAATCAAGTTTTATGTTGAGATTTGTGTAAGAAGAATTTTTCAGGAGGAAGAGTTGAGTGAGATGAACAAAGATCAAAAGGGACAACCAATCAAGATTGGGGATGTACCCCTGGGCTCACCCTACATGTATCAAATAAGTACAAGAATCCACGCTTGGGGATGCCGAGCCACCTCACTCCAACCATCATGATGTTAAGTAAGAAAAGCCTAGCTATACGGCTATCAATAAAGCGCTTTACGGGAGGCAACCCGGTTGTTCTTAGTTGGTTTTTCCTAGTGTCCTCTTGCTTTAACAAGAGACTTATTCTTTAGTTTAGTTTCTGGAGTTTTCAATAAAGTGTCAAGTTTCACCCATTTGGATTTAAAAGTTGCTATCCTAGTGCTTGGAATTTATGTTTCAGCACGATTCTGCTCACCGTACGATTTTTCATTTTTTACCTGTAAGTAGGATTGAGCTAAATTTTTAGTATGTTCTTCAAATTTTCGTACTCTGTAAGCACAAAAATTGTATTTTTTTTTTTTGATGAGTCTAGCTTAGGGAAAACGTTCGTTTTGCTGCTATTGCTTTTCTGGACAGATTTTGCCTTCTTTTGTTGGATGCACTCTTTGGGTTTGGGACTCGAATTTCCTTGATCTTTTCGAGCTAGAGAGTGAAAATACAACATTATGAACCTTATTTTCTATCTTATGGAGCATTTGTTTTGGAATTTTGCGCAGCAAGCATGTGATTTGTTTGTCCTTGCTAATCTCACCCCACAGAAAAAGAATGGGAGAAACATGTTTTGTGAAGTTTTTTTCACAGGGAATAGAGGAGCTGCGCCTCAAGACATCCAAGAATGGTGAAATCCATAATCTTGGGGATGTGATGAACACCCCACTGGAGCTACACTCTTTTGGTTAGCACACGTCTACTTTCTGTTTTTCTAAGCAAAGCATTTATCGTAGAGACTTGAAGCGTCTAGTTTTTATTTTTATTTTTGTTTTGATAAGACCACCACCATCATTTTATATGAGATTGAGCTACTGGAGTTTGGGGTTGGAATGTATTGGATGCTAGTATTATGATTTGGAATAGTGATTCCATGGTTGATTTGAAGAGCTACATATGTTTGCATGATTTATAGGCTTTTTATCAATAATGTTGTCTTGAGCTATCTCTTATTCATGTCCTTGATGTTAATTGCTGGTTTATTTAGTTTTTCATGAAATGAGTAGTTCTATGTACATATGCATGCATAGTAGCTGGTCAACTATCTGCCTCTTGCTAGCCCAAAAATTTAAAAATTCCAACAAGTAAAAACTTGTTTCCAACACTCCTTAGCCAAGTATTTCCAGTGAGTCCACCATATCTTCCCATTAGCTTCATTGCTATTCCGAGTATGTTCACCATGTTATTGTGTTATTTATGTTCTAAATTAAGATATTCACTTTATTAGTTGTCATGGGTTGAACTTGGGATAGGACTCTCACGAACTTTTGAAGGCACACTTTACTTTTTATGCATCTAATAAACATGACCCAATAATGGGAGCCACAAGTTTTGCGTTTGACAAGTGTGTGGTTGGGAGCTAGCTATAAATGTGTATCACCGGAAAGCTTTCAACATTGCACAAAAAATTTACATTTGGTTGATATCATGTACTTTTGTTTTTGGACTCCTGCCATGCCGAAATGAAATAGAGGAATAGTAAGTTTTGATGAGTAAGTATCTATATGACTAGAGAAACGCATTGGGCCGCTAACCCAAGCCATGCTTTATCATGGTGGAAATTTACTTACAGCTTGAGTGACTCTACAACACATCCTATAATAAAATAAGAAGCTATGCATAATAGTGAATGAAAATAAAAAGGATGATGAGTCTACTCCGTTTGTTCATCTTGTCATTGTAACATGGGCTTGTTTCCATGTCATGGGGCAAGAGGTACCTCTTTGCGGTTCTCTATGATGTCATTAATACTTATTATGATTGTACAAAGCTTATTAGGAATCTTAAGTTGAGTAATCATGGAGTAGGTTTTCACACTCACGGGGCATGAGGCTTTCAACCACCTTGTCATTCTCATTACTTCAATACTCACAATTTTAAGATGCTAGTGATAAAGGGGCAATGAGAGTCCTAGATCAATGGATACCACATTTCAATTAGTAATTTTAGTTGAATAATTTAGAGGCTAAATAAGACTTGATCATGTTTTACCTCTACTCAATTTTCTCCAAAGTGTCCACCATATTTTCTATTTTCCATTATGCTATTCTTTGACCAATATAGGATTTTATTTTTCATTTTGTGTATGCATTTGGTCCATAGTGCTTTTATTTCATTATACACTTTGTGAACTTTCATGAAGCATCTTTGCTTGCATATTTGATATTTCTTATAACATGAATTGTATGTTGCTACTCATCTACATTATGAATCATTTTATTATATGTAGCATGAATAATCTTCTTTGATATTCCATGATTGTTTTAAAATGGAAAGTCCATGTTAGTTTTATCACCCTCGTACTCGAGGACGAGTATGGGTTAAGCTTGGGGATGTTGATGCATGTAAAATGTATAGATGAACTTTGCATGTTATTACTTGTTTTTCCTACATATTAGCAACTTATATTCATGTTTTATAATGATTTGGGGGGTTTTCTGAACAATCCCCCTTCTTTTGGTTCTAACCCTGTTTTTCCAAAAAAACGTACTTTTTAGTGTTTCAGACTTTCCGGGAGTTTCGAGACTCCAAAAAGGGCAAGGCCAAAGAGCACGGTTCAGAATTTTCGAGACGAAGACCATGGGCCAAAGTAGAGGGACAAAAGGCCAACCAGGTGGAAAATAGGACCCTCCACGCGGCCAGATTCCTTGGCCGCGTGTGGGGCCCCCTTTTTGCCCCCGTGGCTCCGATGCCGTCGATCTTTCTTCTCCAAAGTCTCTCGTGACCTAAAAACGACTATATAAAGGGTCCCCTGGCCTTTTCGAGAAGGAGGCAGCGCCGAGCAGGGGCGGAGACAAGGGGGGGCTAGCAGGGGTCAGACCCTCCTCAATGGTCCGTCCCCCCCAACATATTGCAGCAGATACTAATCATATAATACTGGTATATACATGCTAATAGCTGCTGATAATTATGTATTACTCTTAGTAGTTAATCCCAAAGCTAGTGGAAGTCTATCTTACGCACCCAGGCCCAACAACCCATCTAGCTGACTTCCTAGGCCAGAAATCCTCCGCCTCCTCTCGCCTCTCACGCATCACAATACAATCGATCTGGTTGCCCTAATGCTGCTCTTTCTCAAAAACCGCCAAACTTGGATGGCACATGGCCGGCGAGTAGAGGCGGATATGGCAACGCCGGTGATCTTCGTTACCCGGACGCCGTATAGTTTGCGACATGGGTCCGTCCCATGAAATCACCACCGAATTATCAATCATGTACAGAGAGGAACACGCATGTACGTGCTCACCTGATCAATTCCCTCTTATTTAATTTTTCCAATACTTGTTTAGTAACAAATGAAGAAAATGGATATACTAGTTGCTAAAAAGATGAATATAATAAATTGTTTTTCAAGCCAATTGTTTAAACCTCCAATCTGGCATGCCGCTGAAATTTCATATCCAAGTGTTGACAATAGCAGTAGATCTATGTCTGAAATCTTAAACGGTAGTTTTGTGTATGTTTTATTAAATACCTACGTTATATGATTTGAGATAGAGATAACATATATTCATGTCGTTCTTTTGGCAAATACATGGAAATGTCGTTATTAATTTTTGGCTTGGTATCTTGGTAAACGATAGAACTATTTCACTTTCGACCTTCGATGGCTCGCCCCCCCTATATCTAAATCCTGGCTCCGCCCCTGGCGCCGAGAGACGAAACCACAAAACATAGAGATAGAAGGCTGCCGCCGGAGAAGATCGGAGGGGGGAAACGCCGCCGGGATCACCCCCGGAGGGCTCCACCACCCTCCGGCGTGTTCATCATCAACATCTACAGCAAGATCAGCTCCATCTCTCCACTGTAATCTCTTGGCAAACACGATGTATGATGCAATACTATATTACCTTGATGTAGTGTGTCTCCTCGTCTATGTTTGAGTAGTGAATTGTTCTTGGCAATGGTGAAATAGTTCGTTGATTGGTTGCATACAAGTTTGTTATCTTCTATGATTGTATTTATGTACAATATATGAGTGCACACATATGTTGGGGAATGCATGTAAGGTGATCATTGGTAGCATAATGGAGTGGTGGTGACTTGGGAGTGACAGTAACCTGAGACCGAGCCACAAAGTTAAGTTATTGAGGGATATATATATAGGGGACCTTAGAACGTAAGGCTATGGTGGGACTTTATGTCTTAATCAATCTTGTGCAGTCATTTACTTGGCCACATGATCCATCATAAGGGGTTGTAGATCATTTACTTGACTATACCTATTCATGGCTTCTTCCTAGAAGAAACAACTAAGACTATAACATGTGCTTCACTAATTGTGACAACCACACGAACGAAACACCTATTTCTAGAACACTTGCTCCCTTGAGATACTTGAGATATTTGTTGCTTGCTACTTGTGAAACTTGCTTAGAAACCTGCTTTAGAAACTTGCTCTAGGATTACTTGCATTTTAAACTTGCTTCACTAGGTACTAGACAAACCACACTCCACGTCACTTGCTTTTAATTAGTTAGTTCCTTTTAGTCAAACTTATTGCTTTGCATAAACAGCCATATAAGAGGGTTATAGGGCTTTAGAGAATAGATATCTTACCTTCAGCTCCTCGTTGGTTCGACACTCAAATACTTATCGAAAGGTACTACAATTGATCTCCTGCACTTGGGAGTCATCAGACATATGTGGTCTTCTAGACCCGTTTGATGACTTATTGTTCGCAACCAACAACGTCATGTAGACTCTAAGAGGAGCGGCAATGGTGGAGCGTTGTCAACAAGGTATGGAGGTTGAAGACGAAGGGCATCTCAAGGATTACATTGTAATTTTTGTTTTGTTTGATGAACTTTGTACTATTCGATGTTTCTTTTAATGTTAGGGTCCTTTTCGCAATTTTTTTTGCAAAATGATCTTGTCGCGCGCAGATATGGCACTCAGAGAACATAAGTAGTTTGATTGTCACGTTTTGTTTTTTTGAAATTTCTGAATTTAAATTTTGTTAATAACTATATGTTATCTATGTTTACATTATTATTGGACTATGCAATCAAGTTTTATGTGATTTAGATAGAAATATGTTCTAATGATAAGAAATGATCAAAATTTGATAAGGGACGGATGTTTGGGGTGCCACTGGGGCACCACCCACAATTGTGTTGGACATATGCCCGACACCCCCAAACAAATACTCCCTCTGTTTTTATTTACTTCACGTTCTAGGTTTTTTCAAAGTAAAACTTTAAAATGTTTAACCAAGTATATACAAAAAATATTAATAATTGTAATATAGAATGCCTATAATATAAAAATATATCTTATAAGGATTCTGATGGTACTAAAATTCTATTGTGGATGTTGATATTTTCCCTATATATTTAAGAAAACTCTACAAAGTTTGATTTTGACTAAACCCACAACTCAAATCAATTGTGAATGGCGGGGACTATATTTTGGTGGATTTTGGACATAATTTGGAGGGTGCCGGTGGAGATGATTTAAGAGCCCATTTATAGTTTCATGAATTCTTTCCAGGCCTTCAAACGGACCAATGGGGAGCGATGGGGCACCCTTGGAGATGCCATAATAAACCTATGATAGCACCTCCACCGGCACCCCCCCAAAGCCCCCAATGTCCGGACACAGAAGTCGCCCACAACGGCACCCCCCTAAGGGCCTCCCTCATCAAATTAATACTTGGCATCCCAAGGAGACCCACCCAACTTGGTGGCCTGCCTGGGGGCGCCGAACATTGTCCGGGCAGCTCACTCGACGGACATGGCCACCTAGTAATAGACACACCGCCTTCGGCCAGCGTTTCAAGGCATCGTGCAAAAGGTCGTAAAACCCACTTAATGGCGACAATGGGACATTACCGGGCAGAGGGATGGTGGTTTGCCTCTGTGACACGCCTAGCATTTACCAAGCGACACCAGGACTAGCATGGCGGATGTCAGGCGAAGGGACGCTGCCAAGCGAGGGGATGTCATTTCGCCTCTTTCGCACACCTAGCATTTACCAAGCGGCGTCAGAACTAGCTGGGGGGGGGGGGGGGGCGTGCTGCCGCCATTGAATCCGATGCGACGCGTGATCGCCCGCCCTGGCTCCTTCTGCTTCCTACCAGCTATAAAAGCTACCCCTCGGTGTAGCCACTTTACACCATCGTCATAGTCTCCTCTTCGCCATAGTCTCCCCCTCGCCGTAGTATCCTATCGTTGTAGTCTCCTACCTCCGTAGTATCCCCCTCAAAGACACCATACTACGCAACCTCCACACCTCGTGGGTCACGTTCTCCCAGCAGGTGGCTGCCACATCCATTTTTCACCACTACTTTATATGTTAATTCTCTTCTATTCATCGATATATTTAATATTAGAGTGTAATACTTATGTTAATTTATGGTTTTCGGTGTGTTTTATAGTTTTCCAAAATTGTTTACCAGAGTCAGAATTTAGAGGGAAAATCACCTATCAGAGGGGTATCTGATGACCCACAAGTGTAGTTGATCGCAACAGTCTCGAGGTAAATATAGCCTAATTTATTGAATTGACACAACGGGAGCCAAAGAATATTTATAAGCCTTAACAACTGAGTTATCAATTCAATTGCATCTTAAAGGTATATTGGTTCACACAATTTATTAGTAGTAACAGTGATATAACGACAACAGTAGTAGGAAAACAGTAGTAGCAATAGTAACATCGAATGTAAACGGAATAAGTAATAGTGCTAAAACACCGTAGGCATAGGTATGGATGTACGGGTGTTGCATGAATGCAATTAACCATGTAATAGAGGTAACAAAGGACAACACAAATATATAAGAGAGTATCCAAGTCATAAACTATCATAGGCATGTTTCCCGAGAATTTTCATACGTGCTTGCAATAAGAACTTGCAAGACATCCTTTGTCCTACCATCCCGTTGCTGCGGGCCAAAAAGGAACCAATGGTAATTAAACTACTTGTTCTACCAAGCTCCAGAGGAAAGCATTAACGTACGGTGGAAACATGTAATCCTCAAACTAGAGTCCATCCTCTCTGATATTCCAACCAAGTCACATTGGGGTCTCGGGTTCCGGACAATAATAAGTGTATACAACCAATAGATACGATCCAAAACAACAATTATACTCGTGAAAACATAACATGTTCAGATATGAAATCATGGTACTCGGGCCCTAAGTGAGAAGCATTAAGCACTCCAAGTTGCAACAACGACAATAAAAAAATTTAGTGGATACAAGGCATCAAGCCCTAATATTCTCGTGATCTCTTACATGATGAATCTCATCCAATCCCTACTATACCTGGCCAAAGTTCGGGCCGGGCCGGGCCTAAAAAATTTCAACGGGCAAAACTCAGGCCCGAGCCCGGCCCGACCCGACTGTCGGGGCGCATAGATCGGGCTCGAGCCCGACTAGGCCCGATCGACCTGGCCCGCCTACGACCAAAAATGTGCTTTCGTCGGGCCCGGCCAGACCGTCGGGCTTAGATTTCAGGCCCGAGCCCGGCACGGGATTTTCGGGTCGAGCCGGCCGTGCCAGGCTACCCATGGCCAGGTATAATCCCTACCATCCCCTCTACCTACAGCAGGAAATTACTCACACGTCGCAGGGACAATCATGGAGGGTTGATGGAGAGATGATGACGATGAATACGGGGAAGATCTCCTCCAATCCCCGTCCCGACAGGGAGTCAGAATAGGAACTTCTGTCTCCCGAACTAGGGTTTCGGGTGTCGGCGGAGTTGTGGATCATTTTCAACAAAATCCTTTGGGGGCTCTCAGTTTCGGGGGAAAAGGAGTCTTATGGCCAAAGGGCGCCCTGGGGTGGTCCCAGGCCCCCAAGGGCCCACCTGGCGTGGCCAGAGGGGGGTGGGGCCATGGACACCACCCTCCTAGGGGCCCAGTGCCTCCCCTCCAGCTGTCCTTCGGGCTTCGGGAGTCTTCCGGGGAAAAATAATTTTCTGGATTTTTCTGAAATTTTCTAAGGAAGTTTATTTTCTGCACAAAACTAGACACCAAGGATAATTCTGATGAAAATAGTGTTAGTCCGTGTTAGCTTGATCCAAATCATGCAAATGTGAGGGAAAACAACAAGAAAAGTGGTAGGAAAAGTAGATACGTTTGTAACATATCAATATCTTCTGCACGTCACAAAATTCAAGAAAATCAGAACAGGAGGTTTCTCCAGAAATCACTGGGAAAGCCCAAAGGAGACCCGGAGGGGAGCCAGGGGCACACCAGGCGACCCCCAGGCGCGAGTGCCCATTAGGCCCCGCCTGGGATCCACCCGGTGCACCACCTCCGGCTCCCCTTTGGCGTACTTACTCCCCCTGGCCTAAAAACATGGGGGAGCCACTTTGTAGATTTTTTCCGCCGCCTCTTCGCGATGGAAACAAGACAGAGAAGAAAATACCTTCCTGACATGGAGATTCTGCCGGGGAAATTCCCTCCGGAGCAGGAAATCGTGATCGTCATCACTCCGGCCATCATCGGGATCATCATCAACATCATCACCACCACCACCACCATCACCATCATTATCCCATCTCATCTCGATGTACCAATTAGTGTTCTATCTTGTAATATTTCATTAGATTTCTCTACCGGTGTTGATTACCATTTCGTAGTTGATCCTTGTGAGAATTATCGGTTTTTACTCTTTATGACCAGATTGTTAATCGTCATTATATCACTTTTTATTAGGATCCATATGATGTCTTGTGATTAGTTCATTTAGGTCTTGAGGACATGGGAGAAGTCTCGTTGTTAGTAATCATGATTAGTTGAGTAATATTTACCAGTTTGATATTTAAGTTTGTTGCTATTTTCTCTAGTGGTGTTGTGTAAATGTCGAGTATATAGCACTTCAACTTTATGGGCCTAGAGGAGTGCATTGTGTATTGGATTTCTTACGGAGGGTTGTCGGAGTGATAGAAACATGAACCCTAGTTTGCAAGACTTTACATAAGGGAGTAGTAGATACCATGAGTTTATTGACGAGATTAGATTTATTTCTTAATTACTATCTTGTAGTTGCGGACGCTTGCAAATAGTGTAATCGTAAGTGTGCATTTGTCTTGGATGGGATGGTGCACTAGCGTAGTCTACCCACATAACACTTACCAAAATGATAAAGATTAATCAACGACGTGTGTCCTCGGGGATGTTTAATAAACACCACGACGACGAGAGTGGCGACGTACTCTTCGATTGGGGACACGAAGATGGGGTGGAGGAGGAGGAGCAACTGTAGCAGGAGGAAGCACAAAGGGAGACGGAGCAGCCTCAACAGGAGGCAGCGTAAGAGGAGCCGGAGCAGCGCCCTCCGTTGTGGTCTGACATGGTCGTGGCGTACAACTCGTTCGTGACATGGCGCAACGAGGAGGCTTTCCACCGGGTGAGGTCGGGGTTCGTGGAGGCGAAGGCATCCGCCATTCCGGCTTCCGACGAGACCGCCCAGAGGGAGGAGTATGTCCGCGCTCTCATGGACGCCAAGCGGCGGATCTACGAGCAACTCAATGCCAACGCGGCCTCCGACGAGTAGTAGGCTCTCATCGTGCAAAGGGAGGGAGATGTCGCCTCCTTGTTGGCCGCCCAACAAGTGGCCCACAAGGAGCTCAACACGGCGCAGGCGGGAGGCTGCCCGTAGCGACATGGTGAACGGCCACCACGTCCGAGTCGAGGACGCCTTCCATCAAGCCCGCGAAACTCAGTAGATGGACTATGAGGCAACACGGATGCAGATACTGCGCCGCACGGATGAATCCGCGAGGGGCACATGCTCTCGGAGCAGGTCGAGGTGCACCGGATGGGGTGCTAGCCAGGGCGGAGCGATGCAGGCTGTCGTAGGTGGGAGGCCACTCGCCTGCCTCCCCGTCGTACTACGCTGAGCCGGCGACCAACGACGACGAGCCTGACCCCTCCAATATGACGGCTAGCGACGACGAGGCAGATCCGAGCGACGTCTTGGATAGTAGGTCTAGTTTAATTTCCTTCTATATAGTGTAGTTTAAATTATAGTGTAGTTTAAATTTCAATGCAATGTAGTTTATGTTTGTGTTTGGCAAGATGGGTGCAATGTGTTTGTGTTTATGCAAACAATCTACGGTTTTTTAATGGGTGCCGCTGTGGGCAACATGCACCAAATTAGCGAACAAACGTCAAGGACACCGTTGGGCCGATGGACACGAATTAGATGGGCGCCATGGAGATCTATGAGAGCATATTCACCGGCACCCATCAAATTCGTGTCCGGCACCCCCAATTGGACCCCCTTTTGGGGGCGCCGGACCTGTGTCCGAGAAATTGGTGGGCGGGTGCCACAGCGGCGTCCCCCAACCGGCGATCATCTTTTATACGTTATAAACACAAACACCTTGTGCACGCCAAACCGGCGATTAAAATTTGCAATTTCATTTAAATTTAGAAATATTTTACATAATTTGAATAAAATGGCAAATGCGCCGGCGCAGACCTAACCCTAACCCTAGCCTACTCGTCGTCGCCGCTCTAGTCGAACGAGTCGTCGTCGTCGAGCACGACGAACTTTCCCCTTGGAGGAGGTGCCGACGTGGCTGGAGGATGGGCCAGCGTTGCTGGAGGAGGGGCCGACGCGAGCGGTGCGGGTGCTGTAGGTGGCCGTGGCCAAGCTGCTGCAACCGTCGCGGCTCCCGGATGCATCCACCGCGGTGGAGTGTATCGTCTTCAGCCAACCCGGCGCCTCCTTCTTCAACGTATCCACCGACATGGCCATGGCAGCGAGGACACCGGGGCTGTCGCCGTCCATCGGGTCGCGCAACAGCGACGGGAGGCTGTACAGGTCGTCGACCCGTGGATCCTCCTTGACCCACGGCTCCTCCTTGACGGTGGCGCGCGGCTGCGGCTCCGGGCGCCGTTGGCGGAGGAAAAGGCGACCCCGAGGTGGAGAGCGCCGGCGGGGAGGGGTGCGGCGGCGTGAACCGTCACGGGTGACGGTGCCTGGGGCTCCCCGCCTCTGCTCGATGGGGATGCGCCCATGGCGGCGGCAGCGACAACAGCCGGAGCGGGAGGACGTTCCCTGTCGCGGCGTGCTGCCTCGCAGCTTCGATGGCGCTGGCCACGGTGCGGCCAGTCCGATCCCGCCAGCGGCGGCGCCCAATGGCGTTCCACCGCGAGAGGAGTACATCTGGGCCGTCGACGAGGTTGATGAAGGACTGCTGCTCCTCCTCGAAGCGATCGATCCAGCGACTCTAGTTGTGCTGGCCGTCGTCGTTCTCGGGGAGGCGGCGCTCCGGTGTCATCCAGCTGTGACGCCTGGCGATGTAGCGGCGAACTTGCTTCGCCGTTCGGGGGACCGGTGGGACGAGGAGGCCGTCGTCGGAGATGTGCCACTCCTTCGGGATGCGGCAGCCCGGAGGGGCGAGGATCCCATACCGGTAGAGCTCCCACACGCCCTCCGTGTTGATGGTGCGCCTGCTCGTTAGGTTGGTTCGGGAGGCCTCCCAGTTGTTGGCCATGGCGCTACCGCGGAAAACGGAGGGGAGGGGAGGCGAGAGGATGTGCACAGCGAGGGGGAGGGGACGCCTTTTATCCTTGGCCGAAGGGCGGCGACGCCGTAAATGCCTCACGTAGGGAAGGCGCAACGCCAGCACCGAAAGCATCACGTCGTGTCGCCGGTGTAGCTCGCCTGCGTGCTGCAGGCCGGCGTCCGGTCGCATTGGGAACTAGCGAGCGGCATTAAGGCGCACCGGCCGCCTGCACGACGCCTTAACTCACGGGGGCGGTTTGTCTCACTGACGGGCGAGAGCCGCGTGTCGGGTGGGGTGACCGGACAATGTCCGGTGCCCCCAGGCAGGTCCCCAAGTTTGGCGGGTGGGCTGGAGGGTCCGAACATAAAATTGGCGGATGGACACCTTTGGGGTGCCGCTGCGGCGAGCTTTTTTGGTCCGGACCCCATTGGGACTTTGGGGGCCCGTTTGGGGATGCCAGTGGAGATGCTGTGAGGGGGTTAAGAGCTCAAATCCTTCGCCCGCGATTCTGGTCCCAAAGTACAGGTGCTTAAATGAATGTGCGGCCGTACAAACTCCAATAATGTAGTAACAGCAACCAAAAGCAAAAGAAAAGATATCCAACAGTACAAACAAAACTCACTCATGATAGTCATAAATGATGACATGACAATCATAATCATGTTGGTCCAGCACTCACCAATTACACGAACAGTGTGATGATTAGGAGCTGTTGAGCCCTCATTATACTTGTAGCTAGGTGATTGGCCCCCATGGGCCATGGCAAAGCTGCTACATAGCTACAGCACACTCCACCCAAACCTATGAACCTTTTTCAAGATGGCTGCTGACCCCAGCTCTGCTTTCGTCCCCTGAATCACTGAAAGAGGTGTAATTTGTCTTCTCTTTTGATGAACAAGCAAGTAGATTGTTTCATGGCGATAACAACACACAATATGATGGTTGAAAAATACTGCTCTTTTGTTGACCGGGTGGAACAGTTCAGAGCCATATATATGGATTATTTTCCTTTACTAATAGTTTACTGAACAAAATTCAGAGTACATTCTGGGACAATTGGCTCCATATCAGATCTAGCTAAAAAATACGAAGTAGTTTGCACCACAGGGCAGAATTGAATATGTGCATCAAACTACAAATAACTGTAATGCCAAATGAATAACTGCCCCAGGCCATCAATCTCCAACAGTGCAACCTCTTGCAGGAGTGAGCAAAAGTCTTTAATTCGCAAAAGGCTAAATCATTCCGTTCTCCGTGACCAAAAACATCATCCAGTCGTGCAAAGTTGAGAAAAAAAAAGGAAAAAAAAAATCTCATCTCGGTTATTCAGGATCATGCCTTCTCCCCCACTGAAACTCTCTTACGAAATAGCATCCCTCATTTAGCTAGCGCAAGTTGTCCACCGCCTCATCGAAAAGCATTTCCCGGTACCTGCACTCACTGCTGCAGAATGCTTTGTCACCCCTGAAAAAAAAGAGAAAAAATGTCCAATTATATGACATAAGAATGCTTGCTGATGGCCCAACTGCTGAATTATTAAAAGCATAAGCTTTTGGGGGTAATTGCTGTTCATGTTACGTCCTGCGCAAAGCACAAGCACAGTAAAACTACTCTGATCAAGAAGATAGCATCTGAAGTCGTGAGGCTAAAAGTTTTTTGGCACATTCCCAACCTAGAGTTTATCACTTCAATCCATGGACCATCAAGCAAGCAAGAGAACCAAGAACAAGACATGGCACAGATCCCTTTCATCGTCCTATCGAAGCAAGCTCAGTATATAATATTTTGGCGCAAACTAGCAACTACGATGTGTTTTCTATGTTTTAGTTTTTGTTTTGGTGATGACGATGATAGCTGGACCGGGTCATGGTCAGGAGTAGGAGCAACAAAGAGGCTTGGGACATGGACCTAATTTAGCATTTGGCAACAACCAAATAGTTTAGTCCCTAGGAAATTGTTAACTCAACCCTCCGGCATTAGGATAAGGAGCTACTTTGGCATAGTTTTCTACGTGACAGCAATGTGGATCAAAACAACTCCATAAGAAAGAACTACCTTTTTATTCCTAGTAAACAAGGCCTACTATCTTTTAAAAATGAAACAGGAATCAAACTCGTCGACGATGAAAGGCATATAAACTGACATAATCTTGACGAAGTATATTGCAGGTGTATTGTGTATATATCAACAATCTGTGAATTGGTGATTGGATAAAACTTGCAACGACTGAATCCATCTCCATTTCGGATAGCACTAAATAAAAACTGAGAACGTGTGCCTTCAGTCTACTCTGCATCCGTCACATACTAATTGTTAGTATTATCTAAGCAGCAGTTCAGAAATTATATTCTTCTCCATGATGTCAATACACAATTTTATTGCAACTATGCTATAGCTGAAGTGTACGTGTTGTTGTTCCACGGTTCACATCTAGAAGACCATGTTGCTTGGACCATCTTATGTTTAGCATGAACAGACCATTCAATCATTCATGCATATAATCAGATATGAGCAAGCAGCAGGAACAGCAACAACAATCACCAAACTATATGCACTTCTGATCAGTTATATGCACTTATGCAGCGCCTAAAAATAGCATTTATTTGGTATAAGAAAATTGCCATTTATACTTTCTGAACCAGCGAGCAAATTTAAAGACATCTCTGCATATACTGGAAGCATTATTGCAGGGTGAAAGAAGAGAAACTCACCGATAGATGAAGATGTCACTGGCATGTCCAAGTTGCTTGTGGCATGCATGGCAGGAGCTCATGAAGCCGCTCGTTGGCACGGCGTCGCCCGCTCCCTTGTCCATCTTCTCCACGAGCACATCCCCGCAGCTCTCGACTATGCAGTCGTCGAAGATGTGCCTGGTCCTCGGGTTGGGGCCGCGAGAGATGACGCACGTGTAGTCCTCCGACATGGCCATTTCCGCCGAGGCGACGCCGCCGGCGAACACCCGCGCGGTAGGCGAGCTCACCACCTCCGGCAAGAACCTCCTCGCCGGCGACAGGACCGCTAGCTGCGCGTCTCGGTTCTTGACGCCGAACTCTATAGGAGAGGACACCAGCTCCACCGCCCTGCCAGAAGGTACCTGGATTCTGAGCTGCGACCCGAACACCACCTTGCCGCCACCGACAGTGCTGGCGTTATTGTGCTCCCGCAGCACGTCGGCGAGGCCGACGCTGGCTGGCTCCGGAACAGCCATCTCCTTGTGAGCCCTGTTAAGGCTTCTCTCCGACAGGAACGGGGGCAGGGCGGAGCAGCAGAAATGCTTGGTCTCAAGAATGGAGGTGGGGCTCATCGAGGAGGAGGAGGGCCCCTCGGCACCGTCCAAGAACCCGGCTTGGGGGAGCGCCATGAACGGCCTCGGGGAAGGGAACGCAGGAGGCCGTCGCAGAAGAAGGATTCCTCTGCATCGGAGACTGAGCGGTGGCGAGAGGGCTCAGGCTGAGGCAAGAGGCCTCCTCCTCCCTGCTTGGCACCAACTGCTCTTCTCGATCTGTTGCGCAGCATCGCCTCGCCCCGGAAAACCTGTGCAGGGCAGGTCATTACTAATGATGAAAAGGATGGCAACCCCTGCGTAAGCTTTTGTTGTGTAGCTTTAAAGAATAATCAGAGACGGCGCAGAGGCCAAAAGGCTCACCAGACAGCAACGTTCTTGGATGGATCAAACTGAAACTATAATGCCTGCTGCTCCCAACACCTTCACCTCAGTGCAGATTCAGTCAGGAATAACAATTTTGTTCTTTGATTACTCTATCTATCTATCTCTCCCTCCCAGCAAAAAAAAACTCCTCAGCAAACAGAACGGTGACAGGTTCTGGGCAAGGAATGGGGAAGGAGACAACGAGAATGAAAAAGAGAAAAACAACACAAGAAAACTGGACAAGGGACTCGGAATTCCACCGGAAACCGCCAGCAAGAGCACGGCCCCCAAATCGAAAAACCAAACCCAACTTGGCAGCAGAGAACCGCCAGAAAGGCCGTCGCGTTTAGGCTTTGATTTGCGGTTCCGGGGTGGTGGGTTTGCGCATTTATACAAGTGGGGAGCGTGGAGTTTTCTGGTTCATTGCCCAGGGGAAATGGGAAGAACTGTTCTTCTTGTGATGTTTTCTCTCTCGCTCTCCTCTTCTCCCATGGAGGGGAGGGGAAAGGGAAGAGAAGAGGAGGCCCTTATTTAAGAAAACACTCGCGCACACTGGCAGAGAGGAACCTGTGCCACAGTTGAGAGAACAATAAATTGATCACCATTTTTGGAGTAATTAACAAGTGCTAGTAACTGTAATTGATGCGATCTTTGATGACGGAAGTGCAGTGTCTTAACTACCGCTGAGTAATTTGTGGTCATACTAGTGATCATGACCGTGTTATCTTTGTTTGAGAATTTGTGATATGGAAGTTTTCGATTTGCATGATTAGAATTTTTCATGTATGGGCCACATCACGAGTAATCTAATTTTTTTTTTGTTTAGTCTAACTTCTTGGAAAGATAATGATTAGGGGTCACCAAATCTAAGATTGTTTTTCCGTTCCATCTGTCGAACATTTATTGGTGCTAATTCTATGTTTCTCAACTTGGTAGAATTGAAAATTGTATGTTTCTATGAATCATGGAGGTTATTGAAGGCCAACCTAGAAGCAAATTATGGTTAAATACAATTTTAGAAAATTTGGAGTATACATCAATCTATGAATTTTCTTTCACATGAGATCTTCAAAACAAGTCGACAAAAAAAAGATTCATAAAGAATGAGCCACACTTTTTTGGGTCATTTATCGAATTGCCCACAGAGGGTCACTTGTACTCAGTTTTACCCCTAGTGCCGAATCGACCTCAGTTTTGCCCCTAGTCCGTGCGCAACCACTATGGAGAGGCTGGAACGGTAAGTTTGGAGTCGTGTCCGTTAGTTGAAGTGGGCCCGGAGGAGTCAGGCTCCGTTTGGCGAAGTGGGACCGCGTGGGACTGCCAGTTCGCTGAAACCGTCCGGAGCTTACAGGTGGGACCGGGCAGTTAGTTGACTAATCTGAATAGTCCACACCCGAGCTTCCCGCCACAACCGTCGTGCGCTGCCGCCCAATTTAGTTGCCCCGCCGTCGTGCGCTGCCGCTCTCGCCGCCGCCACCTCGCACCAGCACCTGCTGCGCCACGAGCACCTGCGGCACCACCACCACCTACGGCACCACCACCACCTGCTCCGCCGCCACCTTCCTCAGCCAGCGCGCCACCGCCACCACACCTCGCCACCTGTGTCGCAGCCAGCAGCACGCATTTGCGCCGCCAGCACCACCTGCACCACCTGCACCGCCGCGGCCGTTCCGCGTGGCCACCTTCTTCACCGCCGGGGCCGTCCTGCGACGCCGCTGGTGGGGCGCTCGTTCCACCACTCTGCCCGCCACCTGCTCGACGAAATGGATAGGAATGAGAGCGGCCGCGCCGTGGGGCCGGAGACACGCCGCGTCCACGATTGGGTTCCCATTGGGTAAGTACTGAGCTTTGAATTATCGATTAGACACGGATGCCATTGATTTGCCGCTGATTGCGTCTCTGTTTTCGTGGGTTAGGATGGAGTTGCGGTCTGCTTTCTTGGTGCACGTTAGAAGAGAGCGCTACATCGTCGATGCAGACAGTAAGAAGAAATACCAAGGAGGTTTCAATTATTCGGTCCCAATGGATTGTAACTGGAGTTTCAGACAATTTGGGGAGATAGTTTGCAGCCCATATCCTTGGGGTTTGCATGATGAAGTGGAATTTAGATACTTTGATGGGGGAAAAGATTGGATCCAAATTAGTAATGATGAAGAGCTCGCTACCATGTTTGCTAAGCATACGGAGGCAGAGAATTTTAATGTGAAGCTGCAAAATGATGTGGTTGTGCCGGCAGTTGTGGCGGGTTCATCTTTTGTGGCAGGACCATCACGTCGTACTGCCAACTCCAGCCAGAACAGTTCAAAACCAGCTCGACGTGGTGGCTCGACAAGTGTGGGCACTGGGAAAAGAAGGGTTCAAGTCGCTGTGGAGGAGGATGCCTGCATGTCTGCGGATGATGAAGAGAGGCTATATCCTGATGTTATTAGGAATTTAAGACAGACACCTCGGGTTGAAATCCAATATCAGTCTGACAGTGACGATGACGAAGAGGAAGAGGAAGACCGGACACCTGTTGAATGGAACCCTGCGAACCCTCTTATGGAAGAAGGTTGCATTTTTACTTCCATGGCTGAGTGTAAAAATGCACTTGTGACGTACTGCATCAAGGTAGAACGTGCCTTTGTAGTTGACAAGAGCGATAAAAGGCGCTACACCGTGCACTGTGTGGCTGAAGATTGTCAATGGAGGATGCACGCATCTAAAATGCGGGGCAGCACCAATGTTCAGGTAAAAGTGAACCCTTTTCCCCACACATGCGAAGAATCAACCCTTAGGAAGCAAACAATCAGCAGAGCCAAGTCAAGATGGGTGGCGGATGAAGTAAAAAGATGGGTGGCAGAAAACCATCAAGTGAGTGCAAAGCAATTGCAGAAAAACATCAAAGACAAGTACAAGATAGATTTACCATACATGAGGGTGTTCAGTGGTAAAAACAAAGCATTGGAATCTATCCATGGTAACTGGAATGAAAGTTTTCAGTTGTTGTATGCATTCAAAGCTGAAGTGGAGAGGGCAAGCCCAGGGAGTGTTGTTGAAATTGATCACCACGCCGTGGATTACACATTGAAGAAAGTGACAAGGACCAAGCAATGCTTTAGGAGGGTTTTTGTGTGCTTTGAAGCTTGCAAAATGGGTTTTTTGGTAGGCTGCAGGCCTTATTTGGCTATTGATGCTACTTTTCTCACAGGGAGGTTTAAAGGCCAGCTAGTAGCAGCTTGTGCAGTTGATGCACACAATTTTGTTTTTCCAGTTGCCTACGGTGTGCTGGAGACAGAGTCTGAGGAGAGCTGGACATGGTTTTTGCAGAATCTGCGCCGGGCTATTGGACATCCCAATGGATTGGTAATCCACACAGATGCATGCAAAGGTTTAGAAGTGGCCGTGGATAATGTGTTCCCAGGAGTAGAGCACAGGGAATGTATGCGTCACCTTGCTGCAAATTTTGTGAAGAAATTCAAAGGAAAGTTTTATACCGATCATTTATGGCCTGCATCTTTGACTTGCAGTGGCAGGAAGCACAACTACCACATGAGGCAGTTGTACACAAAAGAGAAAGTGAAGGAATACTTGGAAACACACCACTCGAAGCTATGGTCTAGAAGCCAATTCAGTGAATTGAGCAAAGTTGACTATGTGCACAATAATCTTGCAGAATCTTTCAACTCAACGATCCGGAAACATAAGGATCTTTATTTGGCTGATTTGCTTGACAAGATAAGGATAGATTACGCCGAGAAATTTCATTTCCGTCTTGAAATAGCTAATGCAAAATTCATGGGCCACATTATTATCCCGGATGTGATGAAGGAGTTGAAGCAGAAAACTTTGGGCTTGACTATGAACATGAGATTTGTCTCGGATACCAAATCAGAGGTATCATTCTTTGATAAAAGTGACAAAGAATGGAGATATCCAGTGGATTTAGAAGCGAAAACTTGCAGTTGTAGGCAATGGCAGATAACTGGTTTGCCATGCATTCATGCCTTGTTTTTCATCACTTCTCTCACAGGTCCAGCAGGGGATATACAGCAGTATGTCCATGATTACTACTCTGTAGCAATGTTCAGAGCCACATATGCACATGCCTTGCCTGCTTTGGAGGGAAAACAGCAGTGGGATAGAGTGGACCCTGGATTCAAACTTTGTGCTCCGGTTCTGAAGAGAGCTGCAGGTAGACCGAGGAAGAGTCGACACCGACGTCGCAGTGAAGGTGGAGGTGGAGCGAGGGTGCGTAAGTGCACAAGGTGTGGTGGGACCGGTCATTTCGGCAAATATTGTGATAACGCAGTCGATCAGGGTTTGGAGAGAGTATGCCTGATGAAACTGATGGTCAGCACCCGGATGCATCATTTCAATATGATGATCAACAGCCAAATGATGATGAACAGCCGGATGAAACATTTGAAAATGATGTTCAGCAGTCAATGTGATTCAGATGATGCTCCAGATGCTCCAGCTGATTATTCATATGATGATCAAGTACATGATCCAACTGATTATTCATATGATGATCAAGTCCATGATGCTCCAGATTGCTCCAGATGCTCCAGATGCTCCAGATGCTCAGATGCTCAGCTGATCCGCTGGATGCTCCATTGGATGATTCTGCCATGATCTCACAAGTTTCATTGGATGCTCCATTGGATGATTTTTGCCAAGGACACACAAGTTTCAGTAGATGGGTATGTTTTGTATTTTATTTTTCATTTTTTTTTTTTTTAATTTTTTTTTATTTATCATGATCCTTTATGTTTTGTACAGAACTGGTGTAGTTTCAAAGAAGAAAGCCAAGGTACCGACTACCAAGAGGAGAAGACCAGAAGCTGTGAGCAAGATGAGCACAGGAGCAAAGCGCCACCAAAACAGCCAAGGATCACAAAGAAGCCCCGACGCTATTTGGGACTAAGTTCGTGTTGTATTTCTGTTGAATAATGTTGTATTTATGTTGACTGGTGATGTATCTAAGTTAGAAACATAGTTGGATGATGTTTGAATAATGTTTGTATCTAAGTGAGAAATGTGCTTCAAATGAGGTGCGAAGCTAGGGTAAACACCCCCGTTTGTAATTTCATGAAAAATTCTACCTTGTCAAAATTATCCAAATAAATTTGAGGAGCAACTAT